>BGNK01000745.1:0-156648 GCA_003297005.1 Symbiodinium sp. clade A Y106 | reverse complement strand
GCTAGTGGAGGGCGGGGACAAGGGGCGGGAGCGCGATATCGGGTGCGCGGACGGTGCGCGGTGGAGGGCGTGGGAATCCTGCGGACTTCCATTCTGCCAGTATTTTCTTCGCCTGGGTTTTCGGGTTCCCGGCTTGACCTTGTTTTAAAGGGTTTTTAGCTCTTCGGATCTGCACCCCGGGGTGAGGATTCGACCTGTAGAGGCTTCCGAGTTCGGGGCGCCGGGCCTGGAACGTCGGAGCCAGTCTATAGGTTTCAGATCGTTTTATAGAGCTTTGTAGGGAAGTTGCAGGGTTTTATAGAGTGTTGGTTGAGGTGTTTATCTTCCATCTTCTCGGAGTCCTTTGTAGCGGGATGTTGATTTAAAGCTTTCGATGTGTATTCTGTGTGAGTTGGCAGCAAAAATGAGGGAGGAGGAAGCTTGATAATCACTGCCTTACATCGCGAACACTTAGCCCCCAAAAGGTTAGGAAGAAGCACCTGCTGCTGCGCTTGGCAAGGTGAACCCCAAGCCCTGGACCTAAAGCCTTTGCATTGTGCTTTTTGCTTTATGCCAAGCTCCAACGCCTGCAACCAACACCCCTGAACTTTAAACCGCCTCTTTTTTTCCAGGCTCCGCGCTGGACCTTTCCGACCGACCCAGTGGGTGCACCAGGGGTGTGGATGCTGAGTACTGATAACAATGACCATTATACGAAAAAGAATCAAAGTGCTAATAATCACATTAGTAAAAGGGGTAGCTGTTGTGGTAGTAGTAGTCGTCGTCCTACCAGTGGTAGTGGTAGTAGTAGTAGTAGTAGTAGCAGTAGTAGTAGTAGTAGTAGTAGCGGCAGTGGTAGTAGTAGCATCAGTAGCATCAGTAGTATCAGTAGCAAGTATCAGTAGTAATTATCAGAGTAGTACCAGTAGTAGTCGTCGTAGTAGTAGTAGTAGAAGAAGTAGCAGTCGTAGTCGTAGTGGTAGTAGTAGTAGTGGTAGTAGTAGTGGTGGTAGTGGTGGTAGTGGTGGCAGTGGTGGTAGTAGTGGTAGTAGCGGTAGCAGTGCTAGTAGTGGTAGTAGCAGTGGTAGTAGTAGTGGGTAGTAGTAGTGGGTAGTAGTAGTGGTAGTAGCGGCGGTGGTGGTAGTAGTAGTAGTAGTAGTAGCAGTAGTAGCAAGTACTAGTAGGAGTAGGAGTAGGAGTAGTAGTAGTAGTAGTAGTAGCAGTAGTAGTAGTAGTAGTAGTTGTAGTTGTAGTTGTAGCAGTAGCAGTAGCAGTAGCAGTAACCGTAGCAGTAGTAGCAGAAGTAGGAGCTGCAGCAATAGTAGTAGGCATGCTGAGACAGATCGCTTTTATCCTAGCAACAATGACGATAATGGTATCTGCAACACTACTAGATTCCATTGTCACCGGGATGTCTCAGCAGGCCGCTGGATATCTATCATTACGATTCAGTGCACCTTGAACCCAAACCTGCAATTCCTAAGTCCAAGCCGCAAACCTTAAACAAGAAGCCCAAAACGAAAAAATCCCGTACCCAAGGTTCTTAGTCCTACACTGCTCATGTGCAGGTGCCACGGACTTGCTACACCCGGGCGAGTCTCTTCGGCCCATCCACCCGGAGGCCGCCTTTGGGGTTCAGTGCTTGGGATGAAAACATAGCTGAAAAGGATTCCACAGTGTTTCACACTGGGCTACATGACTTTGTGTGGTTTTGGAGGGCGTTCATAACGGCTTCTCGAAATCAGGAGTCCCGTTATTTAGGGGTCGATCTTGATTTGTAGGTCTGCATGTAGGACCACTCTTTGCTGAATTTCCAAATCAATCCAAGGGAAGCATCGGCCTTATCAGTAGATGGCGATGATCATGCCAATACTTACAGTAACAGCAGTAACAAAGAACTCCCACCTGTAAGCTGTACTGATCATGCAAGTGATATGCGTGATGGTGGTAACGGTACTAGCAATGACAAGAGTAGTAATCAGACCAAAACGATAGTTATAACGAGGACAACGATGGTGATGATGATGACGATGGTGATGATGACCACCATGATCGCAACACAGATGGCGTCAATGACTACCATAGTGGTAGTGTCGAGATTTGCTGGTTTTGATGACAATAAGACTCCTAATAACAACATCAGCGCGATAACAGTGTCATCCAACATCTGGATAGTACTGAAGATGCCGATGCCAATGGTGGTAATGTCAAACCAGCCCAGCCATGATGCTGACAGTACTCTTACAGTGATCGCACGAGTAAGAATACTTGTAGCGACAAACACACCAGTCAGAAACCCATCTTCATAAAGCAGATACAGCAGTGGAAAGAACAACACCACCAAAAGAATCGTGCGTGTGACGATCGCCCTGAATCACGTGTAGGGTTTCAACAACCGTCGGGATGATCATAGCCACGGCTTTCTCCATGGTTTAACGGAAGGGGTCTACAGTGTGGAGTTGTTCGACACAGCTTCGGACGCATGTTCTAAATCGTCAGGAATAAAGAGACCATTCGTAGTAGAATTAGGGGCTTATGTGGTCTTTGCAGGGTTCAAAGCGGGGTCCGCAACAGCTTTAGGAGGAATCCACAGGATTAAACCTCTTACTCCAACCAGGTGGACCAGTAGACTGCAGGGAGGGATCCAGAAATAGGCCAAATCCTGACACTACGCTCCCTTGGGACCGAAATCATGAACTCCAGACCTTGATCCTCAACTTTAACTCCGAAGTCTCCAACTGTACACCAAACCCCGAACCCCAAAGCTTCAACCTTGAACCCTAAACCTTTAAGCCAGCAGCTCAGGCCCTGGGCGGTGGCGCGGCCGTGCACTTGCTGGCAGCGACCTTGGTGTTCGGGTTTGGTGGCTGTGGGGCTTCAAGACAGCCACGACGACGACTGCTACCATCACGGCTGCTGCTGCTGCTCTAATGCAGCAATCTCACAAATTCCCCAAACCGTGTGCCCCTGTGCTCAGTTCAGCCGCGCCTTCGCCGGCGACGCCCGCAGTGGCGCTGTGCTGGCACAGCTGACGGAAAGGATGAGGCGCAGAGATCAGGCTGACATTTTGTTGCGGGTTTTGTGCTTAAGATTTGGGATGTGGGGTTTTCGTCCCGACCGTTTGAAGCTCTTGGGATGCACTTGCCCGCGAAAGCAGCTGTGTGGAGGGTCTATCACTTTTGCCTTTCCGACTTGTGGCCGACAGAATGTCGCGACTAATCTTTGGGCTTCCCTTCGAAACCTTAACAGCCTTATCACCGCACCCTACATCCTACTAAACACCAATCCCAAACCTGGATGACCCGGTGCGGATTTTGGGAGCCATTCTGTAGACAGTTGTCGGCTAGGTCACTCTAGTACCCCCACCATACTCTGATGGTTTTGGGTTAAAATGATTCAAAGTGAGAACCTGATACCGTTGTTCTGGAGGCCGGAAGGAAACCTAGCTGACATGGAATTTATGGTTGCGGCGACAAGGCAGATCTTCAAGTCAGGGGTCCCTGCCTCTCTCGGGGGTCCTTACTTACACAAACGGATCCGACTATTTGATACATCTATATCTATATTTTTACATATGCATATATACTTCTGTTAAGTATGTATTTGCTTTCCATCTTTTCCAGGAAGTCGGTGCAATGGCTTCCCTACATCACTGCCCAGGCACCGGCTTGTGGGGGGTCACAGGTGTCTGTTTGGTCGTTGAGCCGTCAAGGGTGCATGGGAGGGTCATGGGCTGCGGGATTTAGGGATGTAGTTAGATCTAGGGCTTCGGGGCTTCGGGTCCTTGGGTTTTCGCATCTGGGACATAGCTTTCCTTTTTTGCTTTCGATCGCAAAGCGCTTGAGGTCAGCACCTTCAGTTGAACGTGTATGATCTCGATTCCCAATCCTAGACTTGTAGACCCTAAAGGCTAAGCCCGGGAGCAGCCAGCTGAAATCCAAAATTCCCTGCCTCCTAAACCCCTTCAGACGCGGGAGATCACGTTCTCCATTGCTCGGAGCCCAGACCGACAGTTACAGGGATTCACCACTTTGGCGCTCATGGCCCAAACTCTGAGCCAGTAAGCTGCAAACCCCAAACACCCAGCCTACAAGCTTTCAAACGTTGTTCCTAAAATCCCTGGACCCAGCTCCTCTGCCATAACCTGAACCCTGGAGCCTTGAGCCCGGAAACCTCCGAAGCCCTTGTTGATGTTGTTGGTGATGAGGCGGTTGTAGTTGTAGTTGCAGCGAATCTTGTGCAGGCAGCAAAACTCTGACCCCTCTGCGAACCTTCAAGCCAAGCTTCCACGCCTCAAAAGCGACTTCCTAAACACCACCAACCCTTGAAACCCATGACCGGTGAGGGCTGGGAATCGCTGACTAGAGGAGAGAGTCTGAAGTTCAAGGCGGACATTTGGATTGCAGGCTTCGCGAATGTAGGGCCTAGGGAAGCTTTCCGGGCTCGTCGGCGTAGGGATTGGAATAAGTCGGTTCGAAGCACAGAGGATACCCAAAATTTTCGGACACAGAGTTCGGCGGGGCATCCGTCCCACGACTTTGTCCCGCATCTAGTGCCTGCAGCCGGAGTGTCTCGCAAGTATAGGGGGCGTTGGAAACATGAGATCTGGAGAGCTGTTTGCTTAGCGTGCCGCCGTCGTCCCAGGCTCGGCAAAATCTCGTCGAGCAGCTTCGTGCAAGGCGGAGAGAGGCTGCGATGTCAAGCTGCAAGCTTTGAATGTTCGAACATTGACTGTTGAAGGGTGCTACGAGGCGTATAGGATGAAGTCCTTAACGGACCCAAACACAGAAGCCAACCCAAACTCCTGAGCAAACACATGCCGGGATCCAGCACCCTCAATGCAAAGGCCTTGGCGGGTCGTAGGGTTTGGGGTATAGGGCAAACAGGAAGAGTTCTTTCATAGGGTTTCATGGGGTCTTTGTGGGGGATTTAAGGTGTTGCAAGCCAGGTGCCAGAGGAGGAGTGATGTCCTGGCAGCTCTGCCTCGCAGCACCGCAGAAAAAGTCGCGCGGCCCGTTTTCACTGAAGACCCCGAAGCCCTAAAGCCGTAAACCGAAGCTCCTAACCTCCTGAGCCCTAAGCCCTAAACCCTCTACACGCAGGAAGCCCTGAACCTTAAGCATGCTTATTTCACCTGCGTGTGCACCTCAAGCTTCAGGTCCAGTTCAGGCTGGGGTCTTCGGGCTCAGAGCCCCCCCCAAAACAGTATCCCAACCTCCCTAGTGGCCCTGGGATAGGGGGGGGGGACCTTAGAGCCTTAGAGGCCCCAAGCCCTGGGATGGCGATGTAGCCCAAGTGAAGATGCCCTATTCCCTATTCCTCCATGAGGGCTTCTTGAGGAGATCTCAAAGCCACCCCAGACTCAAGGAACCTACGGTTTTAGACTTGCTTCTGGAACCTAGGCGATAAACGACCAGCACGCTTTAGGCTTTAGAATAAAGGCTGCAAGCAGTGTGGCTAATAATGATTTTGCGGGGGACCTGTCTGCGTGGACTTGGGAGTGTATTTGTGGCTAAAACTACCCAAAAGCCATAAATTCTCTTTGCCCAGAGCTGCAAGACAAATAAAGATCTGTGCGCTAATTTCGACTCCGGAACTCTAAGACCCAAAGTCACCCTAAACCCTGAACTCACGAAAACCCCAACCCCGGAAGCCAAGCATTCAACAACAACCCCAACCCCGGAAGGAAAGCATTCAATGATGAGTAAAATACGATTCCCGTGTAGCCCCTTTAAGACTACTACAGCTGACCTTCATAAACCCCATTATGAGCTTGAAGCAGGACCCGCTACATTGGAAGCTGAGCGTGCGGTCGCCCACGCCCACAGGCGCGGGGAATTTCAGCGAAGCTGACGGCAAGTAGACTGGCTGAAAACGTAAAGTGAAGCTGTAGCCCAGCAAACTACATGCTTGGGGTTTGCTTTTCAGGGTTTCCTGATTTATCCCTGTAACAAGGCAGTCTGTTGGACAGATAGGGTTAAGTTCGGAAAGTCGAGATTGAGGGGCTGAAGCTCAGGCCTCAGTGTTGACAGTTAAGGTATAGGCTCGGAGAGATCTTTCACCCGTGGTGAAACGTTTCAATCAGGTTCCCAAACCGTAGACCCCGACTCCAAACCCCGACAACCCAACACCCCAACACCACAACACCCCAACACCCGCAACCCAAGCCCAAGCCACCCTAAACCCAAGCGCTAAACCCGAAACCCGAAACCCCGAAGCCGAAACCCTAAACACCAACAGACCTAAACTCCCAGCCCTAGAACCCCGTGACAGGCGAACAGCAGGATGGGTCGCCGGCCAGGCTTCGCCTTATTGTGGTTTGTTACAGCTTCTTGGGGTTCGGAGTTCAGGGCTCAGGGGTTTTGGGGGTGTTGGGGTTTTAGAGTGTATGGTTAGCGGTCGCTTATCGCTGTGCAGATTCAAACCTTCACGGTTTAGGGTTTAGGGTTTTGGGGTTTAGGGTTTTGGGCTACCAGGGCCGGTTCAGGGTTTACCCTTCAAAAGCTTCAAGTTACAACAAAAAACCCTCCGCCTTGAGCCAAAAGCAGCCCAATGTAGGGCCCCAGCCTGGAGCCCCAAACCCCCAAAATTGGGTCAAGGGCCGTGGGATCGGAGGCTGTCGTTCGATTTCGGAAAAGTTAAAGGGTCCTGGGATACTTGAGGTATCTTATGCTGAGGGGTCCCTTCTTTGAGGTGTTCATATTCGAGTAGTATAGTATATCACAGTGTGTTATTACAGTATGTTATAGTATATTACAGTAGAACAGCATTTTATAACATATCATGGTCCATTATAGTTCCCCTCAAACTCCCGTTTGCCGAGTTTGCCGGCTTTCAGAGATTCAGGGCCTGCGAGTGTTGCTGATGTTTCACCGAGCAGGAGGATATCGAACATTCAAACATTGTGCTGTGGCCAATGGTAAAGATGATGATGTGAACGCTGTGGAAGATGAGGGAAGACGGGGATGGTGAAGAGGATGTTGAGTGCGTAGAAGATGAGCAAAATAAGTCTACACAAGCAGGCGAGAACGTGCTCATATACGCAAATGCAAGCAAAAGATGATAGTAAGCCCTGAAGCGGCCCATGCTGCAAAATCTGAGTCCTCCACCCTGAGCGCGAATACGCAGGAGAATCTCGCGAGAGGAGAACATGCAGATAACGGCTCGGGCACCGAGCTCCTGACATTCAGGGCTTGAGGGTCTAAGGTTTGGGGTTTCGTGCTGAAGGGTCCAGGCTTAGGATTTCATCTTGAGGGCTATCCTTGCATGAATGCAACGAGCCGCAAAGCCTTGGTGCAACCGCCTATTCGGCTGTGCAGGGCTCTTCTATCCACGACCTGAACCCGTAAGATCTGGTCTATGGGGGTTTAAGGTACATCTTGGGTTTGAACCCACTGCAAGCCACAGACAACATTCTTATTCAACGTATCGAAGCTACGGGTATAAGACATGCATTTTACGTACGAGTTCAGTCTCCTAGCAAGGAGCCACAATAGGTCGAAACTCCGCATCCACAGAAGCACTGTTTCCGAACTTTCATTCCCGCCTCCCACGCAGGCCTCAAGGAGGGCGTTGGCTCCTTTGAGGGTTCCTACGAGGTTCATCGCCGCAGTACCCCTACGCCCAAAACTGCGAACCCCAGAGCTTAAAACCTCAACAAAGCCTGAACGCCCAACACTCGAAGCCCTCCACAAGATCACTGTAAGGGTTTCATGCGGGCTGGGCGGGTCTTTATTCGCAGCCTTGATACAATCCTTTACGCCAAGCCGAAGGGAAGGGACCTTGACACCGCGATGTCTGACGCCTTCCTCAACCCGAAGCCTTGCACCCGAGGCCCCAAGCCTCAAACCCTAGACTAGATGCCAGTCCAGTCGCTTTACACGTTACCGTGTCTACAAAATCTTGCACAATCAAGGCCAGGGATCTGCAATCTTCGCGAAGCCCAACTCCGCTTCAGCTGATGCACGACACCAGGAGTTCGAGTGTTGGGTTTGGAAGGGTTCAGGCCCTCAGTTTAGAGTTCAGGGTTCACCTTGAAGTTTTTGCCGTCATCGCATTCCCTGTGGTGCGCTAGTTGCCCTGAACCCTAAACCTATGGTACCCCAAACCCGAAACCTTCAAAAACTCTAGCCTTCTGCCGAAGCTGCGGTTTGGTACGCAGGGTTGGTTGTGTTTGTTCATACCTTGGATGTTTTGTCGCTAAGCCCCAAACCCAAAACCACCCCAAACCCGCCTTTGGTCGCATGTGTCTTCTTTTGTCTTCTTGTCCCAGACCCGGGCTTGACGCCCTTTAAGAGCTTAGGGGTTGAGGGGTTTGTTGCTGAATCGGGATCCTGCATACAAATCATTGAGGCTTCGGGTTTAGGATTTAGAGATACTGCGAAGGAGCTCGACACCGTCGGCTTGCATCCATGCGCTGTCCTCAGCGGGCTTAAATTTGTAAACTGTAGTGGTTTCCGCTACGACGCTACGATTTGGTGTGATAGAAGGTTCGGCTGGTGAGGAAGCAGGCTTCGCGCAAGGAGGCTCGGTTAAATCCTGAAGGTACGGGCCCCAGACCCCCAAACAATCCGAAGTCCCAGAAACTAGATCCTGAATCCCAACACCTGCGCGCTAAACAGTAAATCCCAAGCCCAAAATCCCAGTGCACGACATTGTGGACAAGGGACACGGGTTTCAGATGTAGTTTGCGGTTTCTGGGCCAAACCAAACAAAGGCTAGTGCTTTAGGATCTAGAATGCAGGGGTTAGGTAGGTACAGGGTTTTACAGATTGGAGAGTCTTGGGTCTGGGCTTGGATTGGCGTATCCCTTGTAGAACAAGTTCCAGACGTGATGCTTCAACGCAGGCTCGCAACCCCAATGTGGTACCCTCATTGTTGGAACCCTCTTCCTCAAGCAGGAGGAAAATCAGGATGCCATTGTGGAGTCCCTATAAATGGGTGGGGGGGGGGGGGGGGGGGTGAGCATCAGTACTGATCTCAGGTTTATGTACACGCCTAGACCAGATCCTAAACGATTTGCGCAAGAAGTCCAACACCCCAAGTGCACCGCCGCCCAAACCCATTTGTACAACACAAATCCCAAAACACTGTGGTTTAGGAGTCAGGTTAAACTCTATACGACTGTTTCGACCTGTACCCACCGTGCTGCCCAGGCTCTCACCAACCCGCCGGCAAAAAGCACGGCACTAGAGACCTTTGCACGGGTACGCCGCCGTGGTTGCGTTTACTGTTATGCCAGCATGGTAGCAGTATGTTCTCACGTTTGTCGTCACCATCAGTCTTCGTACCCTTAGCAAACGGCAAAGAAGGAATATCGTTTGGGTCCTGATGGTCAACATGGTTTTACTTTGTCATTCCCACTGTCATCATTGTGGTCACGAACATGTTCAATGTCCGTTTCATCATGAGGAGCAGAATCATCGTCATTACCGCTGCTAGCTGCTGAGGACAATCCAAGAGGTGAAGTTGCATTTGCTGCTGCTGCATGCTAGTTGCGAGCTGTGTTCGCTCAGTAGTGGCCTACGTGGCTGGTATCACTTTCTGGTCATTGATCGCCACAGGACCAGGCGCCAGGCACCATGAACAAATTTCAAGCTACCAGTCCCTAATGCGCATGGCCTCTCGCCTATTCGCATGTTTCTAGGCAGTAGTTGATAGGTGCCAACACGAGTTACTGACCTGACATTGCAAAATTTCTGTCAGTGTTAAGGTTCTACTTTGCTTGGTCATGCAGGCTTGATTGTTATGTTCAACATGTCATAGACCGCACTCTTAATTCGTACAGTTGTGAGTGTTGGCAGTCCTCCGTCTACCTTGCAACAGCCTCGCAGGCCTCTAAGGTCTGCAAAACTGCACAAGAAGCACCTGGTTCCGGAAACCGCAACCTCTTGCTAACGAGATCGCTTCAACCCTTATGTAGGGCCTCGAATACTCAGCATTACGATTCCTCAGAATTCTCGCTTTAGGGGTTTAGAAGCTTTGCTGTTTAGGGCATCAGCCACATTCGCTTGGCAGTCTGCATCTGCGATGAGCGGCCGGTCCCCTCGGGCCCGCAGCTCGAGTGGTGTAGGATTTAGGTTTGAGCGCCATGGTTTAGTCTTTTTGGTCCAGGTTTAGGCCTGTGCTTCGTAATGGCGGTCACAATGTCCCGTTGAACAATTTTAATCCCTTTGAGTGACTGGCTGGTCTCCGGTTAATCTGCACTGGAGAGTCGAGATGTAGGCGAAGTCCGAAGTCACACAGCATAAGGCATAAGGTGAACACTTGAGACCCCAACACCTCAGAGTCTAAGCCTAAGGCGGGATCTTGCGCCCTGACTCTCACGCCATATCCCAAAGCCTCATGAGGTCCTTGTTTTTGGATTTAGCTGGTGGGTGGGTTTACTGTAGTCATGTGAATGGCCCTGTAGGCATGTGAATAAGTACGAATGCCGAAATTCTGATTCTGAAGTCCCTGTCCAATTAGGCTCCAGTATGCCCCGAAACCCTATTCTGATAAATAATTCAAGCTCCTGAAGTGAAGGGGGCCTTTCACCTTCCTGCTCACGGGTTTAGTGTGTAGGAGTTTAGGGTGCAGGCTGTAGTGTATAGCGGTTCTTAATAAGATGTCCCGCAAGCCCCAGTTCTGGTAGCGTGAGCTCTACATCGCTCAGTCGGTGACGCCGACCACAGCGATGCCATCTCGACAGTCAGGGAGCTGCAGGGGAGGGAAGTTGGGTTTTGGAGGTTTCGAGCTTCCACATAGCCAGGGTGCAGTAGGGTCCTTTGTCCTCAGGTCGTAGTTGGCATCCTCCTCGCTTTGGTTTTCATCGCCGAACACTGCTTCCTCCAGTAGTAGTGCCGCCGTCATCACCATCACCACCATCATCATCACAATCATCGTTGTCGTCGTCCTCGTCCTAGTCATCGCCGTCCTCGTCATTGTCGTAATCGTCCTGGTCATCGCCATCGTCGTCATCATGACCATAGACAGTCTCATCGTGGCCGTGATGTTGAAAGGTTATCCTTGGTTTGGCGGGGCCTTATGTTCAAGGGTTAGGTGGCATACGAAAGCTCGGCAGGAGGGCGCCGTCTGCAAACGACACGGACAACGAGGAGTCGCGCTTGTCAGCGGGCGGCGGGAGAGCTTATACAGTGTGGCTTCGGGCCTGGGTTTTAGGCGTATGGTCGAGGGTTTGTGAGAATCTGCTGGTTTTTGATAAGCTCCTCCATGAGCCCCTTGCCTTGGGATGCTGCAGTGTGTCGGGACTGGTGGGGTTCACGGCTGAAGGGCCCTACGCTCACAGATCTTGAGGGCAGAAACGACTTGTTTCTAGCAGGTCGGACACTCAAAGTTTGGGTTGAAGTTAGATCCTCCCAATCGTAGAAACCTATAAAGCCTTGAGGCCTTGACACTTCAGCGCTCCAGCGAAGCCCTACGGCCCTGAGCCCCTCCAGTAAATCCAGCCCTGAAATCATAAACCCTCAACGTTAAGCCATAAACCCTGCCCCACAAGCCCTAAACCCTGCAAACCTTTAGCCATACGCTTGAACCCCATGAGCATCCATGAGCCCAAAAGCCCTGAAGCCCAATCCCGAAAACCCTAAAGCCCTGCACCATAAAACGCTAAAGCCCTAAACCCAAGACCCCAAAGCCCACAACGCCCAAACACGTAGAGAAACCCGGATCTTTACATCCTCATAGAATACCTAAATAAGAGCCTGAAAGCCCCCAACCCCCGAAGCCTTGAGGCCACTCACCTACTAAGAACCTACAAGTTTTCGGCTTCAAACCTTAGTAGAATAAGCCCTCTATAATCCTAGCACCCTTAAAGAATAAGCCAGCCCTCCCTCGGATTCGGGTTCCTGCGCCAGGACGAGGAGACGGCGAGGCTCTCGCGGGTGGGCTTCCGATGTCATGCTACTTACAGGGTCCTCTTTGGTGAAGGTGTAGGGTTCATAGGGTTTTAGGGTTCAGGGTGTTGGGCTCAAGGGCGGATCGGGGGGGAGGTGGGGGAAGAGGGGGGATTCTGCGGTTCTGTGGGAGAGATGACTTGCTCTCGAGACGCTTTGAGGATTCGAGAATGGGCTTTTTGCAGGGCTTTCTGGGGTCCAGCCATCACCAACGTGGTCAGTCCCAAAGAAGCATCGTATTCTCTGCCGCGCCGTCCTCACTCAGCTCTATCGGGGGGGCCATTGGAGTGCAGCCAAGAAGGTGTGTGGCAATTGGAAATTTAAGCTTTTAGGTTTGGCTTTGAGAGCACGTCGACCATCTTGTAAAGTTTCATAGGCGATTTGCTCTCCAACTTCCTGCCATGCTGCATGTCCGGATGCTTTCAGGGGAAGAGTTGGCAGCTTTTTCCATCGAAGAGCTGAGCAACGTCAGGACATTGAAGCACCGCTTGCACGAGCGCGGCTTCGCGCCGCGATTCCGGCAGAGAATCCTGCATCAGGGCTGCGTGCTGGAGGACGCTGAAGAGCTTGGGCCCATGGACGTGCAGCTCGTCCTGCTGCCGGTTGCAACCGCATCCTTAGCTGAAGCAGATAAACTTGCAGAATCTACTTTTCGCGGCTTGGCAGCTGAAGTTGAGGCCATGCTGTCAGAAGGCATCGACCCCAGCATGGTCAGCAGTGACAGAGGCAACACTGCCCTCATCATTGCGGCGGACGAAGGTCACGCTGACATCGTAAGTTTGCTGTTGGAAGCCAGTGCAGACTTGGAGGCGAGAAACAATGCCGGGTTCACGGCTCTGCTTTGTGCATCCCTCTTGGAGGATGCCGAGATCGCGCGTCTGCTCGTGGCTGGCGGTGCAAGCAAAGATGTGGTTGACTCCGACGGCAACAGTGCACTCATGACAGCCTGCTCAGAGGGCCATGTTGGTGTTGTAGAATTACTGGTTGAGGCCACAGCAGACCTGGAGCTGGTCGACAACAACGGCAGTACAGCACTTATGGCTGCATCAAGTGAGGGCAGTGTTGATGCTGTGCGTTTGCTACTGGCGGCCGGGGCGGCAAAAGATACTGTGGACCACGAAGGCAGCAGCGCGCTAATTTGCGCAGCATACTATGGAAATGATGAGATTGTGCAGTTGCTACTGGAAGCTGCCGCAGACGCCAGAGTGGTGGACAAGTTTGGGAATACAGCCTTTATTTGGGCGTGTAGCCGGAACCATGTTGATGTCGCGCGTCAGTTTTTTGATGTCAGGGCAGACGTCGATGTGGACATGAGTGACGGTCGTGGAAGCACAGCGCTTCTTCTGGCGTCATATGAGGGCTGGGTGGACATTGTGCGTTTGCTCCTTGGCGCCAATGCAGATACAGGCATTGAGAACCATGGTGGGGACACGGCTCTGCTTGTCGCATCCTCCGAGGGACATGATGAAATCGNTGAGGGCTGGGTGGACATTGTGCGTTTGCTCCTTGGCGCCAATGCAGATACAGGCATTGAGAACCATGGTGGGGACACGGCTCTGCTTGTCGCATCCTCCGAGGGACATGATGAAATCGTATCTTTGCTGTCAGAGGCGGGTGCCAGCAAGGACTCGCCCGACAGCCGCGGCAGCACAGCGCTAATGCTTGCAGCACGGCGCGGTCATGCGTCGATTGCAAGTTTGTTGGTGCAAGCGGGCGCAGACAAAGATGCCGTAAACTTTGCTGGCAACACAGCCCTCATTTTGGCATGTTCAAAGGGTCATGTTGAGATCGTGCAGTTGCTGGTGGAGAACGGCGCAGATGCAGACATGGTTGACAGCAACGACAACACAGCTTTGATGATAGCGTGCAGCAAGGGCGAGATCGAAACGGTGCGCTTGTTACTGAGGGCTGATGCAGACCCAAATTGCGCGAGCAAGAAGGGCAGCACGGCGCTCATGTTGGCATCTTGCCATGGCCATGTTGAAATTTCAGATATGCTGTTGCAAGCTGGTGCAGAAAAGGATCTAACCGACAACGAAGCCTGCACAGCCCTCATGCTCGCTGCACGCCAGGGGTACGTGGGAATCGCACAGCTGCTGCTAGAAGCCAATGCAGATTTCAACCTGACTGAGAAGGACAAAGCCACACCGCTTATTGCAGCAGCACGCACGGGCAATATTGACATTGCACGCTTGCTTCTGGAAGCACGTGCAGGAGTGGACATGGTCGAGCACGAAGGAAGAAGCGCCCTCATGTGTGCATCGGCTCATGGCCATGCTGCGACTATGCAGTTGTTATTAGACGCGGAGGCAGACACAGGCTTGGTGGACAACCGCGGCCTCACAGCTTTGGCTCATGCAGCCAGTGCCGGAGTCGCACATCGTTTGAGTACCAAGATTGACATCCAGCGCTCGCTGCTGGCAGCCGGAGCTGATGAAAGAACTCTCTACGGCGGCCCCGATGCGCCCTTACTCTTTGCAGCAACNGCCGGAGTCGCACATCGTTTGAGTACCAAGATTGACATCCAGCGCTCGCTGCTGGCAGCCGGAGCTGATGAAAGAACTCTCTACGGCGGCCCCGATGCGCCCTTACTCTTTGCAGCAACCCACGATTACCATGAAATTGCTCTCTGGATGATGGTGATGGGCTCTGCCAACAAAGACTGTGCCGACAGCCAGGGCCGCACAGCGATTCTTGGCCTTCCTTTTTCATCCCCCCACGGAGTAACGAATTTAAGTGGAGGCTTCTTTATTGATGTCCACCATCAGCTTTGAACCCGAGGGTGCTCTCTCGCTGCACAGCTGACTAAGGCTTATGCGTGCATCGCATGGAGGTTGGGTTCGTGTTGCGCGTTTACTGGTCGATTCCGATGCGAATAAGGATGCAAAGGACGATGGCGGCAACACGGCTCTTGTTTTGGCATCCATGCAGGGTCATGCTGATGTTGTAGAGCTGCTGGCGGACGGTGCGGCCCTGGACTCGAGAGACAATGCTGGAAACACACCTCTTATCTGGGCGGCTTACCGGGGACACGGCAAAGTTGTGCAGTTGTTGTTGGAGGCGGGGGCAAGCACTGATCTTGTTGACAGTGAAGGCAGCGGCGCCTTGCTTTGGGCGACGTACCACGACCATGTTGACATCGTCCAGCTTCTGTTGGAGGCATGTGCCAACACAGATTTGTTTGACATCGATGGCAACACAGCACTGATTCTTGCAGCGGGCAAGGGTCACGCTCGGGCAGCGAAGTTGCTGCTCCAGGCTGGTGCAGACAAGGACATGGTGAATGGTAGCGGTAACACAGCCCTGCTTATCGCAGCATCTGCGGGTTGTGTTCTCACTGTGGGATTGCTCTTGGAGGCTGGTGCAGACAAGAATTTGGTGGACTGCGAAGGCAGCACAGCTCTCATGTGCGCAGCCTACTACGGTCATGCTCAGACCGTGCGAATGCTATTAGAGGCAAATGCAGACGTCAACTTCGTGGACAATGACTGCAACACAGCCCTCATATGGGCATCTTACCATGGCAATGAGGAGATTGCAGATTTGCTGCTGCAAGCTGGTGCAGAGAAAGACCTAGCAGACAAGGAGAGGAACACGGCACTCATGCTGGCAGCACATTACGGCCATGTTGCAACAGTGCGGCTGTTGCTCACCGCGCGTGCAGACGTGAATTTGGTTGACTCTGACGACAACACGCCGTTGATGCTCGCAGCGAGGCAAGGTCATGCTGAAAGCGTGAGTTTGCTGAGGGAGGCTGATTGGGAGGAACATGGTGAAGAATGAGGCTCAAATCTGTGGCTAGAATGGCGCTGGTGAATACATCCGGACAAAGCAATATTGGCGATGCCAAGTTGCTCTCAGAGAAGAGGCATGCTGTAGCAGGGCACTGATTGGATCTCTGTTGTTAGTGCCAAGAAAGGGCCCCTTGCCCCAGGACAAAGGCTTCTAACAGAAAAGTCTGTTTTGCGAGCATATGTGTCTAGTAGGTTTAAGAGCATCACACTATCTATGGGCGGTTGCAGTCTGAGTGCCCGACCTGTTTCAGGCCCACGAAATTTTTCATTATTCCATAAGCAAGATCCATCAGTTCGGCTTTCTGCACATCATCTTTTCTAATCAAGCGCAAATCCGTTCTGGGGCGGCTCCTCACCTCGAATGCCCCTTCAAAGCCAGGTCCGGACTGCACTCAAAGCAAGTCCTGCGGGGGCTGATAGGATTGAGGCTTTAGGAGTTCGGCTTAATCAGGAGTCCCGGGTTCAGGGAGTTTAGGATTTGGAATGTAGGATAAAACAGAAGATTAGATGAGTCGAAGGAATCGAGTTCGGAGGCTGCGGGGTTTGAGGCAACGCACAACGACAACACCAAAAACCCGCGGCCCACCATCCAAACCATCGGAAAACCCGAAAGACCAAACACCCAAATCCCAAAGTCTCGAAACGCCCAACATCCCTATGAAGACTCTCTAATCGCCTTGTAGAGCCTTGGTTAAGCTCCCTAAGTCACCAACTGGTTTTGCCAGAGGCTTCGAGAGTCGGAGTTCCTGCATAAGGCCGGCGAGAGCGAGTGATCTGAGGGCACAAGAGGAGCAAAAGAAGAGAAAGGTTGGGGTCCTATACTAAAATCCAAAATCTATATAGTCTATATTCCATAATCTACAGTATAGAATTTGTGGTAGTTATTCCGGGATCCTGGGTCCAGGGATACAGTAGCGGTTTCGGTGTTCATTGGGTATGCGAGTACTAGGGGCAAGGTCTCGGAGACGAGGGGTCAGGGTCTCTTTGTCTTTATTACAGAGGCCCAGCGGGTACAAGTGGGAGTGGTAGGAGTAGTGGTGTTGCTGCTGCTGGTGGTTCTGGTAGTGGTGTTGTTGTTGGTGGTGGTGGTGGTGGTGATAGTCGTCGACGCCGTCGTAGGTTTAGTCATAGCCGTAGTCGTAGTTGCCGTCGTCGTTGTCATAGTCCTAGTGGAAGTAGAAGCAGAACGAGCAGAGGAAGAAGAAGCAGAAGCAGCAGTAGTAGCAGAAGAAGTCGTCGTAGTAGTAGCAGTCGTCGTCGTAGGAGGAGGAGGAGGGAGTAGGAGTAGGAGCAGGAGTAAGCAGCAGCAAGCAGTACCAGTAGTGTCTGTCTGTATGTATGTATGCATGTATGCATGTATGCATGTATGCATGTATGTATGTATGCTTTTATGTATGTATGTAGACTTGAATGTATGTATGGAGGTAGGTAAGTAGGCAAGTAGGTAGGAGCGTATGAATGAGTGAATGTGCGAAGGCATGAAAAATTGATTGATTAGTTAATGGTTGAATGAATGAACGAATAAATGAATGAATCAATGAATCAATGAATGAATGAATGAATGAATGAATGAATGAATGAATGAATGCATGAATTAATGAATGGATTATGGATGCATGGCTGGATGGATGGATGGATGGATGGATGGATGGATGAATAAATGAATCAATAAATCAATGAGTCATGAAATCAATGAATCAATGATTCAATAAACCAATGAACCAATGAACCAATGAAATGAAATGAACCCACACGTGTACGTCTGTGTACAGATAAGAAATATAGATAAAGCCCTCTAACGTGGTTGTGTCCCAGACCTGTTTCGTTTATGTCAGGGGGTCTGGGGTTGGTTGTGATTAGCATTCGTCTGCTTTGGCTAGCAACGCAGAGCTTTGTAAGGTGGCCCGGACAAGTGTCCGGGAGGACAACACAGCAGCGAGGGTGAAGGTGGATTTTCTTCGGATGTGATTGCTCCTTGAGAGTTGCTGGAGAGTTCCAACGTGTCGTTTAGGCTTGTTGCAGGTCGTTGTAAATCTAAGCGAATCTACGCCCTTGTTGTCCCTACGACCTTGCGAATTCAACACACAAAGCCCCACCCAGACCCCCCTGCTGCCCTTGATCGTAAAACTGCATACCCCTCTGTAAGGAGTGAAGGCCAGAGAACAGGCATATACCCGAAACTCTGAAGTCCAGATCCCTCAAGCTCCAATTCTTGCAACTCATCCAGGTGATCTTCCGACGCCCGCTGGAGCATCCTGCAGTGGCCGGAAGGGAGAGGGGTTCTTGGGCCTCGCGTTTTTGAGTTCAGGGATTGACAGCTTTCGGTTTCACAGGCTGAAGGGTTTGGGGCTTAGGATTTCGGGGTTTTAGTCTAAGGTAGCGACAGCATGGTTTTGCGTGATCTTGTAGGAATGGGCTAAACTTCAGACTGCCTCTAGAGACAGGTTGCCGAGAGTTGTGCAGGGAGTCATGGATTATGCAGCAGTCTGCCCGCCAAATCGCCATTCAAAACCATGCCACACAGATCTGATGCCTTAAGTATTGAGTCTCTCCCACAAGCCCGGTACGTTTTTTGTGTAAACCTGGAGGCAAGCTCTTGGGTGTTTAGGGCTTCTGAAGTAGTTTTCAGGGTTTAGAACCGAGGGTTCAATTTTTAGAAGTGTCGGGCTTAGTTTAGGGTGTAGGATGTAGGTTTCCTGGTTTTGTTGACGTGACAAAGTCCTTAGAGGGCCTTTGCTTGATGAGAAGCCGCCAAACCTTGACCTCCGCACCCCAGTCTGAGTGTAAAGGCACTGAATTGTAAACCCCCTAATCCCATGAAATAAAGTACCTTTTGGAGAACGTCACTTCTGTAGGTAGGATTTCTTGTTGCTGTCTTTGTCGAACGGTTCCGTTTTTCTTGAATAGTGGCTTCCTATGCACCCCGAACTGGACACTAGATACTGGGGCATTTAAGGGTTGGGGGCTTAGAGCCCTGGATCTGGTGCGTTCGTCTTGAGGGAAGTGCTCCAAGGCCCTTCTACAGCCACGAAGCTACAAAATAGAACAGTGCGAGAGCCAAGGAGGTCCGAGGAGTCTACTCGATGCTTCTTCACCCTTGGTAAAATGTATGTCGGAATGCTCTCGTGCTTGTTTGCCCTCCTCTTCAACCTTGGGGCATCTCCGGTTTGGGGTTTTCGGGTACACAATCGCCCGAAGCAGTAAAATGGCAACGAACCTTGTGAAAGAAGGAATCCGCAGCCTACAAGTGTAAGTCGTAGACTTTCAACCCGAAACGTTCATTCTCAACCTTTGGGTGGTTTTCGGTGCAGGCAGATGATCTCCGGCCCACGAGGAGCAAAGCGGGCTTCAACGGTATCATGCAGGCCGCCAGTTTGTGAACTCAGAGGGTGCAGGGTTTTAGTGTCAGGAGGTTTACCTGGAACCGTAAACCCAAAGCCTTAAGTCCTGAAGCAACTGAGACATGGTTGAGTAATTACCGAAGAAGTCTGTGAAGTGTATGTAGTGGTGGGTCTGGGACGGGTTGCTGATGCTTTAATCTCTATGCTGCACGCCCTAAGAAGCCCGAAACCTTAAGCCCTGAGCTCTGATCCGTAGCCGCAGACTCGATACTGCAAAGAACCCGTTTCGAAGCCTACAAACCCGCAAGTCTTTCACCCCCAAACTCTTTGAGATCTCAGAAGGGGTCAGGGCAATCTATTCTTCGAGGTTTGTGGCCTCGGGGCTTGTGCTTCGGGTATCTTGAGTTCACTGCTGAATCAGACCGTCTTGGTTACCTGGCACCTGCAGCTAACATTCCCTCCAGTTTTTTGCCTTCTGTATTCAGGGATCTTCGGCCCTTCCTCCCACCACTGTTGGGCTTGTGGGGAAGATCCGGCCAGATAACTACAATCTATTCACCCCGAAGCCCGCTGACTCTACCCCGAAGCAGGCAACCACCCAGCCTGAGTCGGAGCTCTTCGGCAGTGAACAGCTTGGTTTGGTTCGCAGCAACCCGAAACCCGTTTTTGGAGTTCTATGTTGTCGCTTGTGCGATAGATGTCGGGTTGAGGCTTTTGGGGTCATGGGAGGGATGGCATTTTAAGAACCTTATCCCCTGAGAGAACTTTAGGACCTTTAGGATTGTTTTAAATTGTCGGAGCACTTTCGGTTTCTCGGTGTAGGGAAGGTGGACTAAAGCGTACATCCCAAACGCCACTCAAGTTGTTTTCGCAGCCGCTGGAATGCGAAGCCTTAAGTCGTAAAATCCGAAGAGCCTGACACCGCAAATGGCGAACTCCTTCCCAAACACCCCAAGGTTCAGCCGAAGCTATTCCAACCTTGCTTGCCACAACGGGGTTCTCCTTTTTTCAAGGGTCAAAGTGGGAATAATAAGCATTCTGGAAAAGCAAAAACCAGCCCAAACACCATAAACCCTACACCCTAGAGCCATGCCCTACACATTGAAGTTCCAAAGCCAGCACCCGAACATTCTGGAATAATGAACAGCTGCAGCCCTAGAAAGCCAGCTTTGCCCTAAACCCTCAGCTTGCTTGTGTATTCCCCTTTTTCTGAATTTTGTCTCCAAGGTTGTTGCTGAGCATCTCGAAGGGCTTTGCCTCGGCAGCCCACCAGGGTGCATTGCAACGGGTCCCCTACGGCGCCTCGGTGGGCCTTTCTCCAACCTTCGCAAGGACTGTCGTGATTATCGTAATTGGGGAGGGATTGCTGGCACGTTAGGCATTCGAAGCTTGGTGCAACAGTTTACACTTGCACCTTTCATCGGGTTTGAACAGTTTGGTCCTGCGGTCAAGCACTTTCGAAGCTTACGGGGAAGAAGAAGAGAGAGGCGGCAGCAGATCCTTCCGTACACCTGTAGCCCCGCAACGCCCAGCCGTTTCTATCCCCAACATGTGAGCATCTCTACACCGCAACAGGCGCGAGGAAGCACAGAATGTCAGATGTCTACAAGGGAGCATCTCAACTAATGGGCGAAACCTAAAGCCCAAAGCACCTCAAAGTAGCATGCCCTGCGGACGTTGGAACCCTAAGCCCTAAACCCAAACCCTACAGCTCAGGTGCCCCACCAAGGATGCCCTTCGAGTCCATCACTCCACCCGCACAGATGGCGGCCCCTGCACACGGCTCGGTTCATTTCGGGTCCATGGCTTGACGAGAGTAAGGTTAGAGTAACGAAATCAAGGCCCTGAACTCCAAAACCCTAAACTCCAAACTTGCAGGCTAAGCAGCTAATCATTGAACTTCGCCACCCTTCAAGCCCAAAGTGCAGCCCAACTTCCAAAGCCCCTTGACTCCAGGCCCTGATTTATCTGTCGAGGCTGAGAACAGCAGGAGTTCCCAATGCGAATGCTAGTGTTGTCGTTGTCATTGCTGTAGGAGGTTGCTGTAGGAGGATGGAAAAAGCCTTGTCCTCATATGTGTTTCAGTTTTTATGATAAGTTGTTATTCCAGCAGCAGTAGCAGCAGCAGCACCACCACCACCCCACCCACCGGCGCCCACACACACCTACCACCATTGCTGTTCTCACTTTGCAGTTGGTATGGCTGCTTTAAATGTCCAGTACCGCCCTTGCCAAGCTACGTGGCACCAGTGAAGCTTCCCCCCTGTTATAGCTCAACGATTTTTTCTGGTAGGTCTATGCACCGAAAGAGGAAATCGTCTCAGACACGCCTTTACAAAATGTCGTGACGAAGATAGGGTGACACTTGAGAGCTTGATACCATTAGTGAGCCCAGGCGATAAGGCCTCACAACGCCTGGTGTACATTCGTCACCTGGGTCCCGCCGGCGGATGGGTCCGACCACGACGAGTTCACGTACGAGCTGAACCTCAGGCGGGCGCAAAGTTGAAGGAACATGCCTTCGCCGATAGCCTCTGGTCGGACTTGGGTCTGGAGTCGAGGTAACAAGGTGTTTAGGGCTTTAGGTTTTGGGCTTTCGAGCGGCAATGCCGAAGAAGCTGAATTCCAAATACTCTGCGTTGCAGGATCGTCGGTGAAGAGAACTCTCTGCTGGTGACCGGCATCGGTCAGGAGCGTGCCCAGAGGGTTTCGGGTATAGAGGAGAGGGTTTTGGGTGTACCGTAGGGGTTAGGCTTGAAACGGGCAGGGTTTTCTGATTTCAGCACCTTCATGAACATTTTCGCGGATCCATCCGATGCCGATATGGGTTTGCTTAAGTTTGCGGAGGGCTGTGGATCTAGTCTCAACTTGTTGAGCTGGGGTGGCGGCCTGTAAACCCTAACCCCAAAGCCTATGTAAGTTAGGTTTAACGTTAGCTAAACTTCCAATGTTCCCCTGCGTCAATCACAAGGCGGCCGTCCGCAGGCTGCGCTGTAAAGACTCAATGCCGGTGCAAAGTATTCGCGTCGAGCGACTGCGAAGCTTGTGAGCCCTGGCTTCTGTGAACCCCAAAGCGTGCGGAGCAAACCCTAGACCATCCTAAGCCCTAAACAAAAAGGCCGTAAACCTGAAGCCCCGAACCGAAACCTTGAACCCGAAGACCTGAACCTTTCACTTCAGGGCCGTGACCCGACACCCCGAACTTGAAGCCCTAATCCCCAGGCTTAAACACGAAATGATCACCTGAATCCAGGAGCCACAGGTGCAGCTGAATGGCCTTGAGTCGGGGAAGACCTACGAATTCCAGGTCTGTGGGGCGGAGGGTCTATAGGGCTTAAGGTTTGCAAAGGTTTCGGGCTCCTTCGGGTTTAGAGCCGGAATTTTTTAAGGGATTGGGGACCCACACCAACTGACCCTAAACTTCCAAGCCCTCAGCCTTGCTAGGAAGTTCTGATCTCTGAAGCCACAAAGAAACACATCATAAATGGCAGAAATACGCCCCCGCCCCTCAATAGGCCAGATTTGAGTTGGGTTTGGGGTTTAGGGGTAGAGGAGGAGTCTGAGGGTTTAAGGCGTAGGGTTCAGGGTTCAGGGTGGCGGGTTTAGGGTTTCGCATGTAACCCTGAACCCTTCACCCTGGGCACCAGGTCCGCGCCTGCAACACCATGGGTTCCGGCGAGTGGAGTCATTGGTCTGACGGCGCAGCAGCCGCATTTCGGGGTGTATACTGTTCAATCCGACCTGCGAGACCCTCATATACCTCGAAACCCTGAACCCCGAACCCTAAACCTGAACCCGAAAGCGCCTTTCCGTGGTGTCTCTGTTGCATGCTGTGTTCGGCTTAGAGGTGTTGGTTTGAAAGGGCCTTCCGGCACTTGAAGGCTCCAAGCCCGAAGCCCCAAAACGGCAGGACAGATCTGACCCCTAAGCCCTAAGCCGCAACCGTCTAAGCCCTGAGCCACTGCGAGCCACTGCACCCTCAACCCTGGACTCTCAACTACTAGTATTCTCCCCAGGATGGGTCGTTGGTCCAGGTCTTCTGGGCTTGCGGTTTGGGAGGTGTTGGGCTTCAGGGCTTGTGTTTTGGTACTTCGGTTCAGGGTTTAAGATCTTGCAGCAGCCATGTAAGATAGTGCAGCACGAGGGCCCCCAATAGGCTTCTCGTCGGCCCTCTTTGCTTGAACCTGCGTGATACCAAAGGGTTTTGTCAGACTGTGGCCTCTCCTAGTCGGATCCTTGTTACAGTGAACAAGGAATTCAAATATGCACTCTGAAGGGAACATTGATGTAGGTGATTTAGAGCAGCCCCTGAATCTCCCAGAGGTTGATAAACCCACTATAGTCTCTAACACTGAACTGCGAAATCAGGTTAGGGCTTTGAAGCTCGGGCTTGGTTCACAAGCCTTTCATTCAGCATTCACGGTCCTCGGTGCCCAGGCTATGTTGTGCCGCCGGGGCCCCAAAACGTGTTTAATGAAGACTTCAAGAGACGCCAGGGCTCAGGTTCATGGTTTGGGATGTTGGGGCATGGGCTTGGGATGTCAGGTTCTTTGTTCGGTTTTTGATTCAAGCTTTCGGACGTTGGCGCTGGCAGGGTTCGGATACCTTTCACAGGGGTGTCAGGGCTCGAGCGCAAAAGAAAGCCAAAACGTAGAGTAGACCATTGACTAATGCAAAACTTTGGTAAGTGGCCTCCATATGAGATTCCGTGTTGTGTTTCTTATCACAGACAGGGGTGCTTTTCACATGATGAGTCCCTCAATCCTTCACCCTGCGGCTCTATAGTACCCCCCCTTGAATAGTTGGAATAATGTATTATTGCCAGTGTCCCCTTCTAGTGCCTCCCGAATCATAGGATAATATATTTCGAGACTCTATTCTCGTCATTGGATTCTGAGTCCAGGGGCTCAGAGTTGCGGTCTTGACTTTGGGAAATCTTTGAGAATCCTGTGATATCAAGCCTGAGTAAGGTAAAGCCGATGTGCCCTGGATTCCTAACCCCTCAGCCGTTGAGGGCTTAGGGTTCCAGCTCTATGCAACACCCTCAAGCCCTGAACCGGTCTGGAGAAACAACGCCTAAACCTAATAAGAACATAGTGTCCCATAAAGTCTAACTATTTGGAACACTGCCTGACACCGAAACCAAGCCTCCTAAAATCTCGGTCGGATAAAACGGAGCCCCAAGGTTTAAAGTGTTGCGGTTTAGTGCCTAAGGTTTAGGTTTCCTCATACCCTCGACCCCCCCCCTTCGCGAAATGCTTCACACCCTATTTCCCAAAAACCTGACGGCTTTGGAGCCATGAAGGAACCTGATAAACTCCTTCGTTACGACTTCAGGCATCCACTCCAGATCGTTCCAAGGCCAATGCTTGTCGATTAAAGGTGAGGGTTCAGGCTTCGGGGTGTAGGGTTTAGGTCCAAGTTTCAGGGTCATTTAGGTCGATGGACAGGACCCGGAGACCCTCAAACACATGGGCTCCCGTATACTGTCCTGTGTAGGACGTGGACCTTGGGCTGTTTTTGGCCTTCGTCTGGTAGATGCTTGACTCAGGCTGCATTATTGAGAAGTCAACATGCGGCAGGGGCTTGATCCACTCTTGTTCGCTTTGAGGCAGCCTAAGCCGTCCACCCCAAAACCTTGACACCTAGAGCATCTGTTGTGTGTGTACTAGCGGCGAGTTCTTCCCGACTGCGCAGCAACAAGTAAAAGCGGCAACAAAGATACAACCAAGAATGCTGGCATCATGGTAGCGGCAACAGTGGCACCACTACCACGAGCGCCACTGAAAACGAAACTTGCAACTCTTGCATCTCGAGTTCTGACCCATAAAAACGAAAATTTCAATCACCAAAACCACGTACCCACCAAATCCCTGCATGAAGCAGAATAGCCCTAAACCTTTCATCTGCACGAAGGTATCGCTTGCTTCATCAGCAGTGTTTTGAGAAGAGAGTTGATAGCCCAACCTTTGGATCCTGATCTTTGAGGAAATTATAGATGCCCAAACCACACCAATATGGGCCTCATTTTTTCGAACGGGGTTCCTTTGAAGGGTTCCTCGAAGGCCTTGCAGCAAAGGCGTACAGTAAGGGTTTAGCATAAGTTTACAATCGGGCCTATATGGTTCATACTGTTACTAATTAGTCAGACCTGCTTCAACTAATGATATCCTAAACCTAAAACTGCGCTAAACTCTAATAGCTGCTGTAGAACCCCAGATCGAGCCTCAGAGCCCTTGCAGAAGCTTTACAAACCCCTGTGCAGGCTAAACACGATACCGCAAGCCCTAAAAGCCAAAAGCCAAAAAGCCAAACCCCAAAATGCTAAGCCCTAAACCCTACAACTTAAAAGGGTAAGCCCTAAACCCCCAAATTGAACCCTCCAATACTCACTTAGCACCAACAGCCAGCCCTACAGAACCCTAAGAACCCTGTAGAACCCAGTATTGAACCCTTGTAGAACCCTAACACAACACTTACGGAACCCTTTTGCAGGAACGACTATGGAGAGCTCATAGAACCTTTGTCCTCATCGGAGTGCCCACACTCGATCAAACTGGCCCGGGGCTCCTAGCTTTCTTGGAGATTTTGGGGCATCTATTTTGGGACTTCTTTGGAGTATCAGTTTTAGGGCTTCATTTTAGAGGTTCTTTTTGGGGCGGATTTTGGGCGTCGGTTGTGGGGTTCCAGATTCTACCAGGTTTCGGGCTGTAATGTGTGAGAGTTGGAGCAAGGTGGATGTTTTGTGATCTAGTGCTGATGTCGCAAGGTTTCGCCAAAGAGGCCGGGATTCCGGGCCATGCATGTACCTAGACCGGTCAGATCGTTAAACTGCTAAGCCCGAACCCCACACCCCGAACCCTAAACCCTGAATCTTACACCCTTATCCCGCAATCCCAAACCCTAAACCCCTGTTCAGCGTTTTGCGGTTCCGTGGCGCATCGAAGCCTCTCAGAGGCACACAAAAGCGGTAAGACAGAGTGGAACACGGTAGCTCGGGGGTTCGGGTGCAGAGTTGGGGTTTAGGGTTTAGTGTTTAGGAATGGGAATGCAGGAATTGGGGTTGAGGGGTTTGGAGCTCAAGTTTTAGGAATTAGGGTTTGGGCTTAGGAGGTTTGAGGGGTGCGTGTCCAGTGGGTGTTTTGCTTATGATTGAGAGTTCGTTGTCTAGTTTTCAGTCCTTGCATGAAAAAATTGAAGCCTTAGACTATGGAGTTGAGGATTCAGCGGGTGTAGGGTTTGAAGTTTGGGTTTCAGGGTTTCGGTGTTGGGCTGTGGTAGGCCTCACGGCCCCGAACCTCAACAGAGCAAGAAATTTCTGCACGACGTACCCTAAAGACGCGAACAGGATCCCAAAATCAAAGTCCCAACAATGCATCCCGTGAACTAATGTTCTCGTTCACAGTGTTTCTTTGCTGGGTTCTGTGTTCTCGTCGAGGAGTTTAACTCAAGAGCCATAATTAGTTTCCTCGTCTTTCGGCTACAGGGGCTAGGGGTTTACGTAGCGTGGTGTTTTTGAACGACAGGTGGGAAGAATGTGAGACTAAAGCGGGTGTGCTGCTGCATACTCCACGTAAACAACAAGCCTTTAATCCTAGACCCGTAAACGCCGACATGCTTTAATATCTTTGACCCAGAATCCAAAACTTCAGGGCCTAGCACTTTTTTGCAGGAGCCCCTGCGAGATCTGAAAGCAGGTCCCAGGGAGATTCAATCTCCTTTCTGGTGCTCATTCTTTAGGTCGCCGCAGGACAGTGCGGAGTGGCACACGCCCTGTGATGGGCAAGACGATGAGTGTTGCCGCTACTTACATGGACGACAAAAGTTGGGTTTCGCCAACGTGGGCTCACGCTCCTAGAGCCATGAAGGCTTGGCCAACTGGTCTGAGGCCGTCGGTTTCGAATAGAACAGTAAAAGCACAGATCGCAAGCCGGTCTGGGACCTTGGCGGCACTGGCGATTATGGCTACAGGTGCCTGGCGGCTCACCAGGCCCTCCACAACGGGGCGAGTCGGCCCACGACTTCGCGCCCGTGGCACCGTGCTCTCCTCTTCGGGGGCAGTTTGCATCTCGATGTCACCTGGGCGACACGTCTAGTTGGAGCGCTTGCTAAGGCTTCCGCTCGAAGTAAGTGGGGTTCAGAGTTCACGGTTCAGGGTGTAGGGCAGCGTCAGTGCATAACAATCGCACAGAGCTGCAGGAACTTGGAAGAATTCTTGCATCAGCACAAGCATTCTCCCTCTCTTAGGTGAGTGGTGTATGTAGGGGTCAGAATCATGACTTTTCAAACCCAAGTCAAGGGCTCGTTCGCTCTGCAGGAATGGGACGAGCCGTGCAGCCAGGGTGCACCCATCATCGGCTACAGAATCCAGTGCCCCACAACCCTACAGCTTAGGGCCACAGAGATAGAAGCGAGCTTCTGTGTTTTCCAGACTCCAATCCAGTCCACATCCTAATCCTCCAGCACTGCGCCCGGAATTGTTGGGGGTGGTGGGGGAGACATGATGCACTTGACGACGCTTGACATTTTGTTGTTTTTGTGTCTGCGTGGATGTGGGTGTGGGGTAGACTGTTAGTGCGAGTCTGAAGTTGGCAAGTTGACTGCGCTGTGTACGGTTTGCGTACCTTGAACGACTGTAGTTCCATTCCATTCCGTCGTGACACAAGATTCGGGACAGTAGTACTGCGAGGTGCTGCCAACCCAGTGTGCGGCACAACATCCTCCGTTTTGTCGTTTCGTGGTGCAACTTCTTGCTGCTGCCGTTCGTCGTGTTGCTGGGGCGGCCTTTTTGGGCCTTGAGCCCCTGGGGGCGTCCTTTTCCCAGGCCAGGCTCGTGCCTCTACCTCACTTCCCTTCACACTTTCAATTATTTGCAAACCCCAATCCAAGCCCCAGGCCCTGCACCCTGAACCCTCAATTCCTCAGCAAGTTATAGCCGTGCTCCCTAGACCCTTCTCCCTTAAACCCTGAAGCATGGACCCCGAAAGTCCGAAGCATCTCTGAGAGGTACAGCCTGGATCCTTCGGACGAAGGGGCGTCGGAGACCATCACGTCGCTGCACAGGCGCCTCTGGCTTGAAGCCTTCCTTTTGCCGGGTTTGAAGTATTGCTGTTTGGGGTTTTTGGGATTCTTGTTCTTCAGGGTCCAGGCTTCTAACGGGGGTTAGGATTTTTGAGAGGTTCGAGTTTCTGAAGGGTATGCCAGATCCCAAATTGCCTGATATTTTGTCTGAGACGAAGTTCTGCAAGTTGAATTGAAGCTCTTTGGCAAGCTGCGCGGCTTTTGATGTTTGGTTGCAAATTTCAGACAGAAGGACATCCAAGAGGGTTAGACTAACACTTCAGGATGTAACTAGGCTTGGAAGGCATAGTGTCCGTATGCCTTCTGGGGCTTGTTGGCACAGGGTCGCCAGGTTTGCAAAGATTAGCCATCCGGATTTCCGGGGTGGAGCAAAGGGTTCGTGGGTTTGGACCCCATGATCTGAATAGAGCTCGTCGGGCAGCGCCCTACTGCATCTTGATAATTATTCATCTCCCTGAACTGAACCCTCAATCCTAAGCCCTGAACCCGGATCGCCGGGGTTCCGCGGTCGTTTGGATACACTGCCGTGTGGTGCTTGTGCAGGCGGACGAACCTGGTCGTTTCCGACCTGAATCTGGGCCAAACTCATTCTTGTTCGTAGCCTTCATGAGTGTTTGCACTCCAAAAAATGGAACACCGGGTAAGGATGTTCGCCGTGTTTCACGGTAAGATGCATGGGGGGAATAGTGTCCCAACTGTCTAGCGCTTGTTCGCTGAGCGCGGGGCTTTATGAGTGCTTCGGGTGCTACTGCTGCCTGATACAGAGGAATCCCAAGCCTTAAACCCTACACCGTAAACCCCAAAGCCTAAAGCCTTAAAGCCTTAAAGCCTTAAAGCCTTAAAGCCTAAACCCCAAACCCTTCAACCTAAATCCCAAATCAGGCGCATCGGGCTCTGGGGCCTCGAAGAGATTCAAGGACTCACTCCGCGGGGAAACTCCTGTCGAGACTGCGGCGTGGGAGCAGCTGAAGCTCATGGCGAGAGAGGAGTTCGCCCACAAAAGCCCCCTCATAGCATCGCACCAGACAAACTTTATGCCTTGAACTCTTAAGTTACCAAGCCCCTACATTAACTCTTAATCCGAAAACAGCAGCCCTACAGCCTGAACCCTAACCTCCGAGACACTGCGCCATTGAGAGTTCTGGTTCAAGTTCCTTATGGTATTTTCTCGGTTTTCCGTAAACATATTGTTGTTAGATCCAAGGGGCTGATAGGCACCACGATCCGAGACTCTAACCTCTGAGCCAAAAACCTGGCACCCTAAACCCGCAACCCTAAATCCGAGGACCAAAAGAAATGGTCCCAAAACCACAAACAAAGACTTCGAAACGGTACTTTAGGGTTTAGTGTTGTCAAGGGTTTGTTTAGGGTATTTAGGATTTTTTCAGGGTTTTTGGTTTAGGATGGTCAAGGGAAAGGGTTTGGGGGTATTCAGGGTTTGGGGTTCAGAGCTGCACAGGAGGATTCAGCAGTCTGACCGGGGGAGAGCATCGCGTGCGAACAGCCCGGGTCTAAGGAAACCCAGCCACCTCTACTTCTTCCGGGTGCAAGCGCTCAATGAGGCATGATCCGGGTTTTCTCGGCTGATGGGCTGGAGGGGGTTAAGCGGCTTTTGAACAGGAGTCAGGAGTTTAGTTTTCAGAGTTCAAGATCTGGGGAGCGTAGTAGGGCTTGAGGACTCAGCAGTCAAGCTGTGAGAGTTCTGAGGCTCGAAACCGTGGAGCTTGAAGAACCAATCCTCCAGAGCTAGGTCCCAAATTGGAAGCTTCGGAAACGGTCTGAAGCTTCGAGGTATAAACCAAACACTTCCTCCCCCTGACCCCTGCAAGGAGATCGAACAAACCGAAGTTGAGATGGGGCTTCAGGGTTTACGGTTGAGGTTCAAGCCTTAAGCGATTGGAGCCTGTGACTGTGTCGGCAGAGTGGCAGCGCAGTTGCAAGCAGCGGTGGTAGTGACCAACCTGGTCGTAAAGATACAGCAATTGCTAAGAACACCAGCTACCGGTGCCCGCGTTGTGGCTACAACGAAGCACTTCTTCCACTGCGAATTTGAGTAGCGCTCTTCGCTGGTCTTAGGTCGCAGCCCCTAAACCCTAAACCCCAAACCGATGATGGAGCGCCGTGTGCAGGTTGGCTGCTCCGAGTGGACAGTCTGGTCCGACGGAATCGCGACCAAGGCCCTGTACCCTTAAACGTACTCACTCTAATTCCCATCAGCTGTCCTGATCGTAAGCTGGGTGAGGCTCCGCCTTTACAGATGGTTTGGTTTCGAAACAGACTAGGTTAATTAGTTGCTTGAGTCGACTGGAGCCAAACCAGCTTGGTGTTCGGTACACCAGCCCCAAATACGCAGCAACATCGTAGTCTCCTGTGTTTTTTCGGTAGGCGATGTGTGTGTGTGTGTGGTGTGTGTTCAGCAGTCATGAATGTCAATGCGCAGTCTGGTACTCGCAAACCTTGCATTGTCTTCCTTGCCTAGTTAGCCTGGTTTCTGATGTTTTGCTGTCTACGCGTTGATGACTTCGATGAGGCATGTGAGCATCAGGTAGTCTATGTTGAGTCTTTTCGAAGTGTGGATCCGGCTGGAGGGACGGATGCGAAGCTCGTAAACCCATGGTCAAGAGGGGCCCTGTCAGCCGGAAATGGCGAGAAACCCAGCTCGCGGTTGGAAGTGAGCCCTTACCGGACAAGTTTTGATGGTTGCCAAAACATCCCAGATCCGTAGCCCAGGTTTATACCACCAAGGACCATCCAAGCCTCTGCACATCCGCAGGTGGTGGGTCCTGAAATTCCGGATGCACCCACGCTGGTTCAGGCCCCCATAAGTCTGCAGGGTTTGTTAGGTTTAGGGTTCAGGGTTGCGGTGTCAGAGGTCCTTCATAATACCGATCCCGCTGTTTATGGAGGTCCCGGCTCAGACGAGTCGAGGTTCGGTGTTTCAGGATTGACATGGGGGCAAGGTTTCCCTCATCTATTCATAGTAGACAGGCAAACAGCGACTGGAAACCATAGTTCTTTCTCAGGGCCCTATATTGGGGATAGAAAGTTCAGGGCTTGCGACTTCGTGCCCGCAGCCTTGGGGATCTGATCATGGAGGAACTGCAGATGTTCACGGCCATCTATTCACGCGTTCAGCTTTTCAGTAGAGCCGCAGCCTGGCGTTCAGGGTTTCGGGTCTAGGAGGACAGGGCAAGATCCAGATCCCAAAAGATTCCAGACAGAAATGCAAGAGAGCCTCAGTTCGCAGACCCCACACCTCAAAGGAGTCGAATCTTGGACCTTGCCTTGAACACCTGCACCTCCAAGGCTGCGAAGCCTCAACTTTACGAAGCACGGGGTCCGCAAAAGCCGTAAAGTAGGAAGCCCTTCAAAGTCCCTTCAAGCCTTTCAGGCCCCCTGAAGGCCTTAACAGCTCCTTATGAGGCCCTCGCAGCCCCAAACCCCGCGGGAGTCACCGAAAAGGCGAAGCCACGAGATTTGACGATCACCTGGTCCGAACCGCACACCTGCGGTTTCAGGCAGCTGGTGGGCTTTCCTTTCTGTTTAGCTCTACGTAGCTGAATAGGTGAGTTTGACTAAAGATCTAAGCAGACATGCACATAGGAAAGTTTGAATCATTGGCTTGGATATAGTAAAGAAAAAGCAGAAACTTCTGCTAGAGTGGCCTGTGGTTATTGGAGGGTCAGGGAGTTAGGGTCCGGGATTTGGGGCGCGGTGAGTTTGTCTGGGTTTTGGGGGGCTTAAGGGGTGTTTCGTTTGGCTCCACTCGACAAGCTTGGAAGTGCTCAATGCCTTCAACCCGCCGCTATTCTGCTGTAGGCCCACGTGAATTTTCAAAAGTTTGGGGGAGTTTACAACTTCAAGCACTGGATCAGCGCGTAGCTTAGGCTTCAATGTTTGGCGAAGTCAAACCCCAAAGCCTTGAACCCAGAACCCTGGAGTCTACGAGCCTTGAGCTGGAAGAGGGGTGTGAAAGGATCCAAGAGCCTTTGTGCGTGAGTATCTTCGAATCTATGTAAGCCCGAAGCCATCCAGAAAATCCATAAAATACCGCCTCACAGTCCTTATACTATACAGTTTTACTGTACCCCCCGAAACGCTTGCTCTAGTGATTGAGGGCCCTAACCCTTCATCCTTACAGAACCCGATGCTGCACAGTCAGGCCCCGTAGATTCAACTCTGCCGACCCGCCTTCTCAGGCTGATCGGCTACGACGTCAAGGTTTCCCGTGAGGACCGGGGCTCTAAGCCTCTAAGCAGACTTCGGGCTTCAAGGTTTAGGGTTTAGGCGTTTAGGTTTTAGGGGTTTAGGGATTAGGTTTAGGGTTTAGGAACCCGGTTCAGGGGTTGGGCATGTTAGGCGAGTGGGGTGCAGGGTAGGCTTTTTGGCTTGAAGGATTACATGGGCTCCGGGGTAAACCCTTGAAGCCGTTGGCCCTGAAGGCCTAAACCACCCCAAGCCCGAAACCTCCGCTAGAGTTGAAGGTTCAGGGAGTTCAGTGTTTGGGGACCAGAATCAGAGTTACCGTTGCTTCGTTCCCTTGCGGTATACTCGTGGATTGCGCATGCTAGGTGCATCACGCATAAGCACGACCTGGCTGTGCCCTGCCCCGTGCCCTTGCCTCGGCCCACTGTCTCCTGTGCCCTCCCTGCCCCCGTTCCTGTGCAAGAGTTCCTTATTCCTGAAGCTTAAACGCTCCATGCTCCCACGCTCTTCCACAGCTTCCCCAAAATCGCCCTGAACCCGAAAGATTGGCAAACAGCCTAAAGCCCCAGATCGCAAGCCCAAACTCTTCGACCCCACTCTCTTCTTCCGGAACCCCTAAAGCTCGAGGATCCATCGATGAAGGAGGCCCTCATATTGGCCGGAGACGAGCTGGTCGTGCGCACGTTCGCCTCCCAGGGGCGAGAGCTTAGGGGTCTTTTGGGGGGTTCACGGATTTAGGGGCTTCGGGTTAGGGGCTGTGGGGGTGGGGATTTAGGGGGTTTGGGGGTTTCGGGGTTGGGTGCAGGGGATAGGGTAGCAGGCCTGGAGATTTTATGTGCTCTGTACGCGTAGTAATGGACTACTGTTCTAAGAATCTAAGAATTGAAGATCCGTCTTTGGGGTTCAGGGTCCTGGATCTCGGGCTTTGTGGTCTCCGGTTCTGGGGCCTCAGGTTCAGTACTTGTTGAAGGGTTTGAGGGTTGGTTTTAGATCTCTTCCGGCTTCTGGGTTTTGGGTGTCTTAGGTTTCGGGACTTCCAGTTCGGCCCTTGTCCTTTGTAGGTAGATTCCATCTATTGTGGTTCAGTTGGATCAACATCTGACCCAGGCCGACCATCTGTTCCCATGGTTTTGGCTACCAGCCCCCAAGGGACCCCGAAGCACACTACATGAATTGAGGCACCAGCTCCAGCTGAGTGACTTGGAGCCTTTGCACGACTACTACTTCCAGGTGGGCCTAATCAAAACTTTGGGTCTAGGGTTCAGGGTTCAGGGTTGACGGTTCAGGGTTTGGGGTTTCGGATTTAGGGTCTAGGAGTTAGGGTTTAGGATTTACAGTTTAGGGGTTCTGATTTATGTGTTTGAATCAGCAGAGAAGCCAGCAAGCCATGCAACCACGACCTATGCCCCAAGCCCCGAATCCAGCCCACACCCTATAGTCGCCGCCATACATCTGGAACCACCTACATGGCCAACTACTCTTAGTCTTGCAATCTTTAAACGCCCAAAACCCAAACAGCCCTTGAGCTCCCAACCCATCGTAGACCAAAGCTCAGGGTCGGTGGTTCAGAGCTTTAGGATTGGTGCTTTACCCAAAACCCTGGACTCTAAACCAACGCCCGGTAAGCTCTGTGGGGTAGAGGGCGAAGCCCGCAGTCTGTGCACTTCTGGGAGGTTCGGGCCGTTGCCAACACCGGAACTTCCGGCTGGAGCGAGGCCATTTTCTGCCACTGTTGCCACGGCGCTTATTTGTTTAGGCGTTTAATAGGGTCCATGGGCTAGGCTTGAGGGTCATGGTGTCGGCGTCTACCAATGTTGACAGAATGAGAACTGCACTTCATGATCATTTCCGATATGGCTAGGTACCAGGGCGAGGAAGCATGGCTAACACGACTGAAAGCACGATTCTTTTTATCGCTGCAAGTTCTGCAATTGTTTCAGTTTTTTTCTTCTTTTTGCTGCTCTTGCCTGTGGGCAGAATATCTGATTGCTGTCCTGTCCTCAGTGCTGCGTGTATTCATGTAGCATTTTGTTGCGGATACTGACCCGGAAGATTGCGCATCGGATTCAACATCTCAGTTTTCCGATGGGTTTGATCAACGTGAAGAAGTCAAGACTAGATCCATCGAGAAATAAGGGAAGTGCAACATCGTTCTCCCTTTCTTCCTCCTTTCCTACCTCCCCCTTCCCTTCAGTCTATCCCCTTCCCTCCCCAACCAGCCAATCTATCCAGCTGCCACCTGCCAACCTGCATGTGTGAGATTCGGCCCTGGCAGCCTCAGAGAATCTTTAGGCTCGGAAACTCTACGAAGTTTGAGGCATTACAAGAGCCAGAACCCTTATACAGTTATTGATGTGGTATCCCTAGTTTGAAAACTGGGCACCACGTGCAGGTGTCTGGGCCTTTCAAGACCTGCATGTCGGCACCGGAGCCCTGCACGGACCGGGCTGGGAAGGGGTGCTTAACTCGAAGTGCGATGTCGTTGAGGCCTTGATTTCGCCTTCACGTTAGACCCGATACGCTTGCCGGATTCCTGAAAAACCCTAACCCTCATTAGACTCTTAGACCTGACAAGGTCAAAGTTTAAATGCAAAAAATGTAGAAGACCTGCACTTCGACCACTCTTATGCAAGAGGCAGGTCAATCCCGCTCAGAAACCTGGGAGTCCCTTTTGACCGTTTAAACGGGTCTAGGGATTTAGAGCTTCGGCTTTGAGAGTTCGAGGTTTCGATTTCTGGTCTAGGGTTGGGGGTTTCGGGGTTCCGGGTATGGTACCCTAAGCCCTAAACCCTAAACCCTAAATGGTATAGGGCATAGCAGAGGTAGGTTCGTTCAGTTCGTAGGTCCCCGCATCAGGCAATAGTTTGACACTAAAGCAAAGCCCCACAGCCCTGGAACCCTACAGCCCCGGCGCCCTGACCCTAAACCCTACCAGGCCCTGCCTTAAAACCATAAAACCTAAAAGCCTCAGGCCCTATGGCCCAGGCCCGACTCCTAAACCGCAATGAACCTGAACCCAAAGCTGTTTGGGCGCCTAGCCGGCCATCGTTTTGCGGGAAGCGCGAGCTTCTTGGGACTAGGATAGGGCATAATTGTAAGAGTAATCCGCAACACTCTTCCAATTATGCCCTGGGGTTGCTGATGAAAAGCATAGCATACTGTGCAATGTAGTCTCATTATTTAGGGTGAGGGGAGAACTTCGTAAGCCGGGCTTCAAATCAGAATGCCACAAAGAAGGAGCCGTTTCAGCATCACTGAGTCAACCTAACCCCCCGAGAGGGGTTTGAGGGGTGCCCCTGGGCCCTGTTTTCGATTTGCCTGAGCGTTGCATCTCAAACCCTGGAGGTGCAGGTGCACCGTTGTATCTCGAGTTTAGGCCATTTGCGGATAATTTTCGATCGTGCTTTACGAGTTCCGTGTTAGCTTGGAGTACGTGTAGTATCACTGTTTCACTTTATTCAACCCTAGAGCTTAAGCCCTCGGCACTAGTTCCATCATCGCAGGAACTGCAAGTCACTGCGAATCAGCTGCGACAGGCTCCCCAGCAGCACCCAAGTTTCGTTTGGTTTATGTCTATGCTGTGACGGTCTTCGGTTGGAAGCTAAACACCCTAGCCCTTATCCCTGGACCGTACCAGCCGAGCCTAAGATAGTGGCAGGAAGACCAACAAGGGACCACGAGTATGTGCCGTTTTGCTGCGTCGCGACTAGAATCTGGGAACACAGCTGCAACGAAAGGCAGGCCACATCAAACATCTCAGCAAGAGAGACCAACACATGCATGAGAGGAGGAGTGCAGGACTGCAGGGTTAGTTCGAGATTAGAATTTGTGGTTTTAGGGTTAAGGGGTTTTGCATGTTGGCCTGCGGGCCCTCAAGCTCCAAACCTGTCAGACAAGATCGTTCTTTGTCTACAGAGTGTCATGTGCAGAAATCGCCGAAGCTACACCCTAAACTCGACAGCTGAAGTCCAAACCCTAAATCCCTAGGCCTTCAATCAGTGTGCAATCAGTGTGAATACAGCTGCAAGAGCCCGAAGCCCAACATCTCAAACCGTAGCCCCAGACCGTTTCCTCCCTGCTCCTCCCAGAAAAGATTTTGGCACCATTCGAAACTCGGAGGTTGGCCTCAGCTTCCAGACGCCGGAGAGCCCGCCAGGGTTAGCGTCGTTACTTTGAGGGCTACATTGAATGTCTTCGCATGAGATTGGCTGTGCTGAAACGGAGTGTTTTCTAGTCAGTAGTGTCTAGTCAGTAGTGACAGTGATTGTGCTGCTGCTGGTGGTGGCAATAGAGTTATGACGATTGGAAGCAGTAGTCGTCGTCGTAGTGGTAGTCGTAGTCGTAGTCGTAGCAGCAGTAGCAGTAGTAGCAGTAGTAGCAGTAGTAGCAGTAGTAGCAGTAGTAGCAGTAGTAGCAGTAGAAGCAGTAGTAGCAGCAGCAGCAGTAGTAGCAGTCGTGGTAGTCGGAGTCGTAGTCGAGTCGTCGTCGTAGTAGTAGTAGTAGTAGTAGTAGTGGTAGTAGTAGTAGTAGTAGTAGCAAGCAGCAGCAGCAGCAGTAGCAGTAGCAGTAGCGGTAGCGGTAGCAGTAGCAGGAGCAGTAGCAGGAGCAGGAGCAGTAGCAGGAGCAGGAGCAGGAGCAGGAGTGAGTAGGAGTGAGTAGGAGTAGGAGTAGGAGTGGCTGTGCCAGTAGTAGTAGTCGTCGTCGTAGCAGCAGTAGTAGTAGTAGTAGTAATAATAATAATAATATTCGAATAGAAGCAATAGCCGCAGTAGTACTTCGTTGCGTTGAACGGTTTGAGGGCTGTTGTAGGGCTGAGGGGCTGAACAGTTGAAAAGGTTTCGGATTTGGTGTGATGCCTGTCCTTGTGACTTACCATCTTGGGCAACTTTATTGCGTCTTCGCATATGAGGCTTGCAGAATCTCATGGTAGGGGGATGTAGGGGGTTTGTCTACATGAGGTGGTCAATGCTTGGACATGGTTTGGGGTTCAGGGTCAAGATGTTATCACCAACGCTGGTTGTACACAGTACAAAGACACGTGCAATCGTGTTGATGACATGAAATATTCCCGTTCCGATACCATGGCAAAGACATTGTTAAGAGCAACAACGTAAACCTGCCAAACAAAGTATTCACGTCATAGCAACCAGAAATAGTGTCAGTCAGAATCGATTACATGAGGATCCGTTATGTAACGAGCTTCAGACTAGACTTCCGGAAGTATCAAGTTCAAGAACTGCAGCTGTGCGCTTCATCCAGTGGAGATGCACTACAACCTAAGCTGTTTGACTCTGATCGCCTTCGTTGCGGCTGCAACTTGTAAAGTAGGCGCTTCAATAGTCTTCATTTAGCCATACATGTTAAATTTGCTCTTCAATATGTGCTGGTGGTCGACTTTGGTTCACGCCTTTCAGCAGTACTATACCTGACCCGGAGGACACTGCATGTGTTGGTTATCAATAATCCGAAGTCCACAGAAATTCCAGATTCCTCCGACAGGGATGCCTGAAGACTCAAGTTAGGTGTTGTCTTCCTAAATTCAAGCTAGGATGAATTTCCCCTCACATCAGGAGCCAACCGCAGAGCCTGTAATCCCACCACCCTGCAAAAATTCTCGAGGAGCCCTATACACTCACCCAAAACCCCAATATGAGCTTTTCTTTCAAGAAGGACACCCACCGGCTGCCCATCCAAAACTTCATGGTGCGGTGGTTGGAGAAGGGCGAGGAGGGTTGGGGTTGGGGTTTCAGGGTCTAGGGCTTCGGGCTTCGGGTTTTAGAGTGTTGAGTCGGATAAAGGGTTGATGATTGCAGAGGTTGGGGCTTGGGAGATCTGCGTGACTTGGCGAATTCCTGTGAAGCTTCGTGTTTTTTGAGGGTCTGTGATTCCTGCCAGCACGCGGAATGACACGTTTTCTCTTTAGCTGCATCTGTACTACTCTTTTTGGACTCTCGGATTCAGGGTTAAGGATCGTGCCCTGGATAGCCGAGGCTTCCTAGTCACAGGCAGAGCTGGACAGTTGGAGATCGTTCGTTGCAGGACTACCTTCTTCCGGAAGAGCTTGGGCGCTATGAGGCCGGCATATCCAGTATCCAGCAAAGTAGTTGCTGATGATGCAGGTGTGTGCATGTGTGTGTGTGCGCTGTATATATATATATATGTACATACATATCCACATATGTTTTTCTTCTTCTTCTTCTTTATCGTGTTTTTGTTGGCAGTGGTGCTCTCCTTCTTACTCTTCTTATCATCCTCGCTTTTGTTGTTGGTGGAGGAGGGGGTAGCGGTGGTGGTGGTGTTGGTGGTGGTGGTGGTGGTGTGGTGGAGGTGGTGGTGGTGGTGGTGGTGTTGGTGGTGGTTTGTCGTGGAAAAGGTCATGTTACGATGATGATGCTGATGCTGAGGTCGACGATGACGACGGCGAAGTCGATGGCTATTATGAATGATGATCATGTTGATGACGATGATGTTTTCGCCTATGAGTGGTGGCATGGTGAGGATGGGAAGCCGAGTAGTAGAATCAGAAGCAACATCTTTGGGATGCTGAGTGTGATGAGGCCTGTTCTGATGATGACCGCGAGGGTGATGTCACTGATGTTCATGCTGCGTGGATGCTGATGGTGATGTCACTGATGCTGCTGGTGGTGAGTGGTGAAGGCTGCATGTGCAGCATGTTAAGCAAAGTCAACTTGCTCAGTTGTTGCGGTGATGATGGCGGCAACTTCTGATATCCGGTTCTCTTGGGCATGAAGCTACTACGAGCACGAACAACCACACAACAGCAACAACCAGCAACCTGGTGTGGACAGGTGCCCATGGAGCCTGCGATGATGGACATTGGCACTCCTGTCAACTGCACAGTGCCTGGGATTCCTCCAGGCTCGTCTCGGGTTGCGCAGGAAGCTGATGGTGCTCCGGGAGTGTTTTAGGATTTCGGCCCAAGGATTCCTGAGGCCGGTGATTTTCGGTAGTTAGTTGAGCTGTGCCTAGGGTTCAGTAGGATGGCTGAGAGCCCCACCGGCTGAACTCAAAACTACGGGTTAAGTGTTTTAGGGTTCTTGACGGTGTTGAGGGCTCAGTCTGGCTTAGGGTTTTTTGTCACTGGCACATTCAGGTTGTCTTGCCAATCAACAAGATGCATGTACAGCCAAAGTTGTTGCCATACATGCGCAGCGTATGATTAGTATGATAGCAGTTTGACGAATGTCTTGTATACATAATGATCCGATCTAGGCCAACAGGCGCAGAAACCCTCCCGACCGCAAGAAGCACCGAATCCTCTGAACCCCGAGGTAGTAAACTCTCCGCCGAACCCTGAACCCCAAACCCCTGCACCCCGAACCCTTGATTTCCGAACCCTAAACCCCAAACTTCAACAGCCTGAACTCTCGAAGCCCTTTCATCCTCGAACCCAGAGTCTCAAACCCTCGAAACCCCGAAAGCACAAGATTTCTGTGAAGCCAACCTCCTTTGGCGAGGCTTGCGGCTCTTCTTTCAGGTTGCAGCCGTCACGGAGGCTAAGACGTAACTTTTGGGGCCCTTTGGCTTCAGGGACCTTGGGGCCTTAGGGTTTAAGGGACAGGATCTAGGCGCCTAGGCTCTAGGCTTGGGTTTTAGCGCTTAGGATTAATGGTTCAGGACTTAGGGTTTAGTTCTTCTCGTCAATTTCAGCAATGGGGCGTAGTACTCGTACCGTCAGTCAACTTGACTCCTCTGTGTGTGTGTGTGTATACTCGTGCGATTCGCAAAAGAAGTTGGGGCATCCTGGCGGCTCAGAGGCATACAACAGAATGGCATTTCTACGGCCCTGATTGGCTGAAAACACTCGACTTGAACCCTCAAGCTTGGGCTTTCGGGTGTGGGGCTCACTAGTGGAGGACGGTTGAAGAATGAAGAGCTTATCTGCCACACATGAAGCTGGGGACTGGCAACAGCTATGATCTTCTCCTTTCTCTGTGCAGGTGCCTCTGTGACGAAGTCGGACTACACATGAACACAAAGCATATGCCTATGGCATGTTGTCAGTGGAGGTGTTTAAAGCTTGCTGTAGGGCACTGCCTGCACTTAAATGTTCGGCTGTCAAGCCACTCGATCTGCCTCGGACGTGAGTCTGGCTAGGTTTTCGCACAGTGGAAGATGCATCGCATGTGATTATGGGGACTCTACGGCAAAAGGGCAGGGGCAGTTTCGGGTGTCGGGTTCAGGACTTGGTACGGTTCGGGTTGGGGTTTTGGGGTTTAGGGTTGAGTATTGAAGGGTTTCGGGATCTAGGGTATGCTGAATGCTCTAGGCTTTCTAAGTTCCTTGAGCCTCCTCTGCCCGGCCCCCACATGGTAACAATGGTCCCATACGAACACGATGGAGAGCCCCGGAGCCTTGCCTTGAAAAGGCTTTAGATTTTTTCAGGGCATGTATGAACATATTCATGGGCTTTACCGTTAAGGGCTTTGGGATTACGGTGTCTCTGAACATAGAATGCGCAGCAATCAAAATCGAAACTCCAAATGTGGTTTCAAATTAAAGCGGCCAGCCCCTGAACCCTAAACTCTGAGCTCAAGAGGGTTTTTATACATCTGAAACACTAAGCCTCAATCACGAAATCGGGCAGGCGCCCCCAAACAATATCCAAAAGCCAATCATCAAATCCTTAAACCTACACCCAAACCTCACTCGGACATCTAGCGATGAGTCAAAGACCAGGCTGGCATCGGGCCTTTCTCGAATTCCACGGAAGAGGTGCCAGTGGCCGTTAAGCCCCTAAACCCTAACCAACCCTGGCTCTACATCCTAAACCTGTAAACCCTAATCCCCTGCAGGGCTAAGCCTGAAACCTTACAGGGCCATAAAGCCCTAGACCTGAAACCCTTACCCCCTGACTTTCAGGCGTTGCATTTTGGTGCGTTTGCGAACTTTAGAACTCTGGACTCGGATTGGGGTGTGGGGTTCAGGGCCTATTCCCCGTCCCCGTGCAGCTCGACTGTCTTTGTCTTTTGCACATGCTGGCAGAAGCTGGGGATGATGCTGAAGTTGCCAAACGCCCGATGAAGTGCAGAAGTCTTCTGCAGATGGGCCCCTCCTTGGAGTCATGTTTCATACTCTTGATATGCCTCCATAGGAGATTCTGTGGCGAGTTTAGTCGGACCTTGGGTCCGACTGTGGTGGGCTTATGGAGGCAGCCACTGAAAAGTTCGCGGCAGCCTTGAGACTTCGGAATCTCACGCCCCAACTTTTGAACCCCTACAGTCCCAAGCCATGGCCCTTAAAGCACTGAACCCGAACCCTTCAACACGTGAAACCCTGTAGCCCCCGAGCCCTGAACCCGCCATGGCCCCAAGTTCTAGGCTCGCCTGTCTAGGTGAAGTGCTACCCAGACAAACCGGGCGAGCCTCAACCACCTTCTTGCAAGGCGACAGATGACGATTGGGTTTTGAAAGGGTTAACTAGATCATCGGGGGGGTGTTGAGAGAGTTTAAGGCTTTGGATTCAGGGTTTGGGGTTTGGGGGGTTTGCTGTAGATGGCCATGGCCTGTTGGGCGCCCGAGGCAGGATTTCATACCTTCGTGTCCAGGATATGGGTTGCCCGAAGCCTAAGCAGCATTTCAACGTGACTACACGAATAGATAAGCAGTTAGCTCTAGAAATAAATAGCCATGAACGCATGACGGGCTTGCTGCCTGGCTGGCTGGCTGCACTGATTCACTGCTCTCTGACTCACTGACTGGACTGACGGACTGACGGAGGAACATAAAAAGAAGGGCAATGAAAGGACATGTCTGAGCGACAGGAGCGAAATCAAGGGGACTGTATGAAATGACACAAACTAATGTGAAACGGCATGCATGGGATGGGGTGCCCAACCCTGAACCCAAATGCTAAAAGCCTGTCTTATCTCCAGCTTTTACGGTTGATGATGCACCCGCTCCGAAGTCGCAGGCTCTTGACTGTAAAGCCCGAGTCTGTACCAGGTCAGAGGCTTCCGGTTTTCGCCGGGTGCAGGGCCTCTGGGTTTAGGAGTTTGGAGTGGCGCCGTAGGGTGGGGGAGGAAGGGAGGGAGGGAAGCCTCGAGAGATCTGTCCCTTGTTGTTTTTCAGTTACACAGCCATGCAGATAAAGATACGTTTCTGATGCCGAAGCACCTTGTACCCTAAACCCTGCACCTTAAACCCTAACACCGCAACCCCAGGCCAACCTCCAAGCCACAAACCGGAAGTTCCGAGCCAGAGGAGAGGACCAAGACAACTTTCATCATGGAGGTGGAGGACCACTATTTCGGCTTCGACGTTGAACTTACACAAGGGGATCCTCAAAGCTCTCGACCCCAACCCCCAAACCATAAACGTAAAATCCCGCCCGCACGCGAATCATAACCTCCGAGCCTGATGTCTGCAGCACCCTCTAATTCGATCAAGGGCTCAGAGTAAATCCGCTCGGAACAATTCGTAATGGTATCCCTTACAGTCTTAAAAACGCACGAACACGTCACCGTAAACCCTTATCTTATGATTCAAGTCCTTATATCATCTCTCTTAGTTATGAACGGGGTAGCTCGAAGGTCATTTTTTAGCGAGCCGGCCTCGATCCCTCGGCCCTGAACTGTAGGTAGTCGTGGTCTTCAACACATTGGTGGATTCAGGTTTTCCGAAACTCCAAGCCCTAAACCCTAAACCCGACGGATCCCTGTTAGAATCGATTGGTGGCTAGTGACTAGAGCAGAGAGAAGCTCTGATTTCGGGCGTTTTGTAGGGTTCAAAACCCTGAACCCGGCACCCCAAGCCCCGAACCCTACAACCGCAAATCCGAAGAACTCAATCCAAGCCCCGAAGCCAGTATGGGGTTTGCAGGGTTGAGCGTCCAGGGTGTGGGGGTTTGCCTTGCAAAACTGGACCTGAAAGGCTCAAGACAAGGTTCAACAGGCAGGCAACGCACCGGCCCACGGCCGAATAAGAAAGCCACCGCCCTCCAACCTAACTAAGCCCTGAGGAAGTTTGGGACAGATAAGGGGTCCTAGAAGCTTTCTACAGCGGGTGATATTAAGCAACGAAACACTCAAAGCCCTTCGCTTGCTTTGCCCTGAAGCGGAAGCAGCAGAAGCGCCTTCAACAGCTTTTTCCTCTCGACTCCCTTCCCCCGACTGAAAGTAATAATCAGCACCCCGAGCCTTGGACGCAAAGATTGTAGGGCGCAGAACTTAACCCTCACTCCTACTCCTAATGGATGAGGACAAGGCGGAGAATCATGGTAGCATTGTCTTCAGGCACCCTCTGCTGCCAACTCTGATCTTGGGATTGTCGGGTAGAGGGCTGGCAAGCTCATAAGCTTCAGGGTTTAGGAGTTCTGACCTACAGAGACTGTTCCCTTGCTTTCATGGTTCAGGGTTGAGGGTCCAGGGTTTCGAGTTCGGGGTTTCGGGTCGAGCGTGCGCGGTTTATTCTGGTTTAAGGCAAGCTTTGGGCTTAGGGTTTAGGTTTTAGGGTTGCTCAACACACGAGGCTTTCCCTCCGGGAGCGAACCCCGAGCACCAAATCCTCAACACTGCGTTGGTCTGATTTGGCAGAGCCTTCATTGACCTTTGAACTCAATAGACCCTAAATTCAGTGGTGAATTATGGCACATGAGCGCATCCGAGGGTAGTAGGATAGATGCTGGCAAACTGCTGATTAAGAAGTTAAGAGTCATCGCACCAGGGTGCTTACTAGGGGAGGGGGTTTCATTAGTCAGGTGTTTAGATGGGAGTTTCCGAAAATAGGGAACCCTAATATAGTACCCTAAATAGTAGAATCCTTAATATAAGGACCCCAAATAAGGTACCCCGAATTTTCGGAAACTGCCCAAAATGGTAGGCGTCGGAAATGTGCCGTCTGTGGGTCCTTTTTGAAACCCGAAGGCCCGAAGCCCTCAACCCAATTCCCTCGCGCCCAACACCCCGTATTGTTGAAGACCCTCAACTATAACCAGGTAAGCTCAAAAAGCTGAGGGGAATCGTTATAACGCCCTTAGCCCTAAGACTCCTCAAATATCTTCGGTGCCCTGAGATGCTAGGTACGAGCTGCGCTACGATTTCGATCCGCAGATGCTCAATCCGGTCCGCTTTGCTGCTTCTTGGGGTTGCTTGTATGTTCATCTTCCAAATTACAACCTTTGGGGTTCAGTCCTGTTTTGACTTTTAGCCCTTGGGTATTTGGGAAGTACGGTATTCATGCAGCATGATTTCGTGGGCTTCGGGCTGCAGGGCTTCAGGGCTTTGCTTGAGGGTCGTCTGATTCGGTAGCCTTGAGGCTTTTCTCCCCAAAGGATCCGTGCCTCGTTCGATGGTTGAGAGGTTGGAGCCGTTCAGAGCCACGCGACAGGAAGAGGTACCACATACGAGCGAGGTGGTGTGTCTATGCCATAATGGGCATCCGAAGCCGAGGCACCCTAAAACATCATATACGGGTCTGAATATTTTGCAGGAGTTAACGAGATGGTGCAACATGTCTCAGAACCTTATCAGACCTTATCCTGATGATAAGCCCCCATGTTGCCCATAACCCCAAAAGTCCCTCCCTGGGCCTGCTTGCTTCTGCAGGTTTTTTCGGGGCTTTCGGCTGTGGTTGCCTTCGGGTCATCTCATCTGTAAGACGTCAAACACAGCCTTAAAAAAAGCGGAGCTCTTAGAGCCAAGGTTTGGTAGGGCCTCAGGGGTTGCAGGTGTTGGGGATATTTCGGGATTCCGAGCTGCAAGTTTCGGCAGCATCGTGGAATGGTGTGCAGCATGGGCCCTTGACGGTCGGGTGATGGACGCGCTCCGCATTGCACGGAGCACTCTTCACATCTATGTAGCACACCCAAAACTGCTGGAGTACAACAGCCGCAGCAAATCCAACACCCCACCCCAAAAACTGTAAGCTCTGAAGCCTGATCTGTATGTTGGGTCTTTGAGTCTTGCAGGTCCTTGTTGCGGGCCCTATGGCTTGCAGCAGACAGGCGTGGCCAGAATTGAGGGGTGTAGGGGGTCTAGGCTCCATTCGCCTGCCACTGCCACTGCTACTGCTACTGCTACTGCTACTACTACCACAACTGCTGCTACTGCCTCTGCCCTTACGACGACTAATCTGCCTTCATGGTCCCTCTATGGGTAATGGTCATCGCGACGTTTGGCCCGAAACCATCCTGTTTCATCCTAATCAACATGATCATAGTAACAAGCACCTCAAAGTCCCTTTTTCAAATATAGGGCTCACAAGAAGTAGCCCCCTGCAAATTATACCACAGTTTGCCACAATAGACCCTAAAAACCTACTCTCATGACTACAGGCGCGAGAACTATGTAGAACCCCATGAAACCCTTAAAACTTGTTCTAGCTCTTCGCGCCATCATGTTGTAGAACCAACCCTTCGTAGATCCCTTACATCAGATCCCTTCAAAGAACCCGCCTCTCCTTCTTTAAAACCACCCCTTACAGTCAAGTCCCCCCACGGGGCCTCTGTAAGGCCGGGCCATATGGATGTCGCATCTTCCAGCACGTGGTGAACGGCCTGCAGAAGTGGGGGGCCCTATGAGGTTTTGGAGGGGCTTTGGGTTGAGGGCTTAGGGTTGGGGTTCTGAGTTTTGGCTCTTGGGTCTCGGCTGCAAAGGTTACTGTAGGGGTTTGGCTTTAGGGTTGAGGGTAAGCTGTTTCAAGGCTGTTTCTTCTTCTGGGGCCTGAGCCTGAGTGCAAGCAGTCAGCGGGTGCTCGCTCTCGTTTTCTTTGTAGGGACTCATGGAGGGCACCTGAGTAGTGCAGGCCGCTTGCGGTGCCCATGGGTGCTTTACTTGAGCTCCACCAGAATTTTCGAGCAAACGCTCTAAGCTGGGATTTCGCAGGTGCAATGAGAGACTCAATCAAACAGAAACACGCAAGTAGCCGGTTCAGAATCTGTGCAGGCGCACCGCCGCCGGCACTACCGTAGTAAGAAACGGTGCTCTCGTCTCTGCACCGCCGCTTTTCAAAAACGATGTTGCTTAATGTATTGAAGCAGCATCTGAAAAGTGTCGCTCCAATTAGTCATGCATGATTCTATCACCACTTTTTCTCCAACACCAGATTCTGTCACGAAAGCTACTCAGCTACTCGTATAGGCAGAAGTGCGGTTTGGCCAGACGGGGCCAGGTAGCCCACGCAGCCACGCAGATGTGGGAGAAGGATCCTGTTGCAAGCCATACAGATCTGCAAGCGGATGCACGTGGATGGGCTTGGCTTACGGGTTCCGATATCAGCGCAGAAGTGGGCTCAGCTCTTGGAGGCTTGCTGTAGTGGCAGATAAGCCCTAAGCTCGAAATCCGGAACTCTAGAGCTACCCTCAACCCTAAATTCGAGCCCTAAAGCCCTCCTAAAAGCGTGAAGTCCGAGATCTCGTTTTCGCGCGGTCCGGGAAGCCCTCAGACCTTACACCGCCTTACACCTTAACATCAGCCTCGATCCGGGCTTAAGCTTCTGTAGGGTTTAGGGTCGAGGATGAGATTCAGGGTGTAGGTTTTGGTATTGGGGTCTCATGCAAGGTTGTGATTGTGAGCGCTCGGAGTTTAGGGTCGAAGATCGGTTTTTGAATGTTACTGCAACCTCACGGCAAGATGGGAGCAAGGTGGGGAAGTCCCTCAGGTTCTCAAGCAAATCAGGCAAGTCAACTTGGTTAAGCCCGGCAAAATCAAAGGCAACACCACTAGCAAGCATCATTAGCAGCGAGCGCCCGTGGCCTATCGCTGTTTACAGTCACTTCCGGCGGCTGTACAGTTCCACGTGGGCAACCAGTGATGCACTGAGGCAATCGCGCAGCAATGCTTATCGTACACAACAGAACCTTGCCCCAACTGTTTAGGGCCTAGTGCTGTATCAGGCCCTAAACAAACACAAGGTACGCTGTCGGGGCCCGTGTTCTGCCACACATAGTCCCAGCATTTTGTATATATGGTCTTGTTGATACATAAAGGTCTTGTAAAACTACCGAATATAGAATATAGAACTCTGACAGAGAGGGACCCTTGAAACCCTTTGAAGGGCCCTGAAGAATCCGCGAAGGGCCCTTAAGGATCACTTTCAAACATTCCCTTAATGAACCCTGGAGGATATCAGCACAACTTGTGGTGTCACTTACAGAACCCTCGAAGACCTCAAAGAGCCCATGGAAAACCTTCCAGAACGTTTACTACACGGTAAACCCTAAACCACACCCCAAAAAAGGCCCACTTCAAGGATTGATAGACAACTGGTTTTTATTAAGGAATGTAATTTAAGTTACCAGAATAGGGATCTATAGTACATAATATGGTTGCTGTATTATGGTAGCTTAAAGTAAGTTCCTTAACAAGATCCCGTACAAAGCAACAGCCCCATCGAGGCGTGGGCCCTACTACTTCCAGTCCCGCTGCTGGAACGCCGCCGGGCCTTCGCGATGGCTGCTCGGACTGGTGGGGTCTTCTTCCGGTCCAAAAAGAGCTTCAGGGATTTTGACACGGTCCACGGTTTTAGAGGGTCTTGGGAGGGTTATCGGAGTTAGTGGTTCAGGGATGCGCGGTCCGGTCCTTTGTCCGATTGTCTGAGGGCTTCAGAGTCTAGGGTTTGAGTTTTTTGGTTCATGGGGTTGGGGTTTAGAGCTTGAGGGTTTACGGCTATATAAGACTTTGGGGGGTCGCAGGCTTTTTGAAGATGTTTCCATCATCTTTACACTCGTAGGAACAGTGGCTTTGTGGAGGCGCACGGGTTGAATTCTCAGAGGGGTTGTAGTCAACTTTTCTTATGATCTCGTTTGAACTAATCCTCAATCTTATTCACTTATTCGATGCGTCGAAGAAGGCCAGGACCGCCCGTACGCACCCGAAAACCCCAAAAGCCCATCGGTCTCCTCGCTACCCAAGAGTCTATCGCCTAAAGCCATTTATGCTTCGCAGAACCCCTCGCCCTCTTCAACAAAAACGCCATCCCCACCAACAAGTAAAACCAAAAGCTCCCCCAGGTCTCCGCTCTCCGTGCCGCTCCTGCTCCTCGTCAGTGAGCCTGCGCGCCTTGCAGCCGTCACTCTCGTGGAGGTGCAGTGGGCTTTGGGCGTTGGGGGCCTGCTAGACTTCGTAGCTGAGTGGATAGACTTTACACTTTTCGGGACAACATTAGACACTATAAGACTACACTTTTTGGGGCTTATGAACTCAGCAACTAAGTCTGGATTCTAGCAGTTGAGGTCCTAGGTTTGTTTAGGGGTTTCCGGATAGTCAAACCCTTACCCTGGCACCCTGAGGCCCTCAATTCCGAAGGTTTAAACTTCGTAGACTTTTGTAGTGACAATGAAAATTCCATACCACAACAAGAAAAACACAGATATCACTAGCAATACTTCCAATCAGCAGGGCAACGCTGAATCCAAACCCAAAAAGACCACAAGCTAACCCCACCAAATGTGGCCACATCATTTCGATCTTGGGTTTGTGGTTTGCCCGAAGCGCGGGGTGGCAAAGCCTCTTATCTCAGCGTTTTTGGCTTAGAGAGGGGGTTGGTTGAGGGTTCAGAGAACATGCAGGGCTTGGAGCGTAGGGATTTTTTTTTTGTTTTTTTTGTGTCCTCCTTCCAAACAGAGTAGGGCCTGTCATCCCAAGTTTGAGGTGAACCACGGTTCAAGGTGTAAGCTTCAAGCCCAAACTCCTAAATCCTACAGGCTGATCTTGGCAGGATTGCCCGGAAACCTAAACCCTACACATCTCTGTGGTTGGTGTGAGGCCGACAGCTGTGAGTCTCTCATCGTCGAGTACCGGCAGGCATCGAATTGCAGACATGTCTTTGGGGTTTTGGGCCTGAGTTTAGGATCTATATTGCACGGCTTCGGGTGTAGTGCTTAGGCCTGAAACCCCTAACCCCCAGAACACAACACGAACTGCGGGTTCGGGGCCCTTCCGCTCAAAGTCTCCTGTCGCTGGTTTAGGCTGAGAGGTTCTTTGTTCAGGACTGTCGAGCAGTAGGGGTCACGGTGTTTGAACCTAGGCCTGATCTTTCAGAGTTTGGGGGGTTTGTATCGTCCTACTGCTGCTGTTGCTTTTCCTGGTAACCTACTGTTGTTTTTTAATCTTGTGACTTCTTTGTTGGCGTCCTCCTGACTGTTGTGCGTGGGTATATCAACATATCTATCTACCTACGATCTGTCTATCTATCTACCTAGCTATAGTTTATGTATGTATGTATATATATATATATACATACATAGGGCTCAGAAGACCCCGGTGTGGGATAGCTGATTGCCCCAGGGCGCCCACTGTGGCGTCGCAGCGGCCAACACGGCCTTAGGAAGCCCCGCGTGGCACCGCCATCTCAGGCTCCGGCGATCCCGCGTCAGGAGGCGCCTTCATTCCGGGAGGACAGTAAGCGCCAAGGCGCTCAAACTTCTCACTGGACACCACGGGACCGACCCGCTTCAGCGACAGCGGCTTTTGTCCCGGATGGGACGTAGTGACTACTACCAGGGAGGATGGCAGAACGACCAGGGCGGCCGTGGCTCTCGTTACTGGCATGGAGTATGGTCGCCCTCTTACCGGAAGGGCAAGGGAGATGGCAAGGATCCCAAGTTCCCGAGGTACGACGCCAAGAAGATCGAGAACCCCTGTGCCCCTTCGTCTGGTGTTGCTCCCCAGCAGGAGCTTGCGGTGCAGTCCGAGGGCAGCCTGGTTGGAGCCCTCCAGGCTCACATCAATGCGGCCCGGAAGGCCGAGTCGAGAGTGGCGAGCCTCACGCAGCTGAGGAAGCAGAGGGCTGCGCAGTGGAGTGTGTANGCCCGGAAGGCCGAGTCGAGAGTGGCGAGCCTCACGCAGCTGAGGAAGCAGAGGGCTGCGCAGTGGAGTGTGTACGAGGCCGACCTGCAGAAATCCTACCAGCAGGAGAAGGACAGGTACCAGAAGGCCATGCAAAAGTTGGACGGAGATCTCCAGGAAGCGATGGTGGCACAGGATCGGCTGGGTGCTGTCCTGAAGCAGGCGCATGCTGCCTCACTTCTGTCCGATGGGAACACCGATGCTCGGATGCAGACTACGGACCCGGACTGAGCGCAGGACTCTGCCAATGCGGAAGTGGAGGCCCTGACGCGTTTGCTTGGCCCAGATGTCCTCCGCCCGGACTGGAGAAGGAGATGCGCCCCACGGTATCCATACGGATCTCGGACCAGATCCCTTTATGGCTGGAACGAACGGCGCTCCTTCTGCTACCACGGAATGCCCACTGGATCCGAACGAGGTGAGCGGCATCGCCTCGCCTGGGACCCGCCTCAAGGCGACGGGCCCGCGCACATCTGTCAAAGCACACACTCCGCCACCGTTTGGCAGGCCGGATCGTCCGACCCTCGAGAGCAAGCTGGAGGCCAGGTGTGCGGCTCTCTTGGTGGAGTCCAGAAGACCACCGGACACCGACGACCCCGGGCAGAAGCCGGAGCCACCGCGTCCTGGCAGCGTCCTGGTCGACGACGACGACGGCATGGACGTGCCGATCGTAAGGCAGAGGCCACGGAATTGGGGTCCACCTGGCGGTCGCACAGGCAGGTTTGGGAGCCCGGGAGACCCTCAGCTCTGCTTGGGAAGAGCTGGCTTCTCCGAGATGCTCCGCAACCTTTGCCTTTGCGGTGGCCGCGTGGACCTGAGTTTCCTTAGGCCTCTCCGGTTTTACCCTAGCTGTACAGCTGTTAGCGAGATTCCTTTTCCGAAGGCAAGCCTAGATCGAGAGCCTACTGCATTCGCCTGTCATCGCCGGCTTTACTTCCCTTGGGTTTTGGGATTGTTTTGGCCGGCTTTGACTTCTTCCTCTGTCGGCTGCTGCCTCCTTCATATCGATGGAGACTGTGGTCCGGCCCCGCCGCACAACGTCTCCTTGGCGCCTAAGGCCATTTCTTTCAGTACTGAGCGCGTGCCTAATAACTGTATCGGTGGCTCTGGGACAGTAACCGCTCTTGTACTACGCCTTTCATATGCCTCCGAGGCCCTCCCACCCGGAAGTGGAGTGCCAAACAGCGACATCGGTGGCTCGGGGGTCGCGACCTACTTCATGGATGGAATTTCTCCACGACGGCACCTCCCTGCCCTTCTTTCGTCGTTGAGTGCGGGCGCCCCGATTTCCCTCCTTGATTTGGTCGGGATCGGAGTGCCCGTCACTACGTCTTCCTCGCGAGAACTGAGCCAGCACTGGTATTGTGCTGTACTTAGGTCTCCTTCGCCATGTCCACTCTTCCAGACGGAGCATTTTGACTTAGCTCCCTGGCATAGGCATGTTGCTCCACCCCGTGGCCGAGTGCCAAAGAGATGTATCGGTGGCTCTGGGACATCCACCGGCCTACGGGTGTCTACTTGCTCTGCCCCCTTCTTTGAGGTTGGCGTCGGGGTCTTCTTGACCCGTAGTTTTGCACAGAGAAAGCATGTACCTCCGGATTCTTCGCTGGGACATCCTCCGAAGCAGTCGGTCCCCAGCCCTTTTCTCCGCATCTGCCCCGTGCTTCCGAGACCGCGCTGCACCGAAGCCTTCGGCCACGCGTTCGAAAGTTTCGCTGAGGAGCTTCTCTGCCCCTTCTTCCGGCACCTGGCGCTTGTCATTTGTTGCTCACTGCTTGGGCTTTTGCTGCGCCCTTTCAAGGCTCACGGCACCCTCCTACGGGGCTGCTTCGGCCGGCAGCGGTCTGGTCGGTCTCCCAGAGAGATGTTGCTGTGCAGATTGCCCTGCCGCTCCTGCCTGGAGGACGCCGGACCCGCCAACACATACACTGCGCTATGCCTCTCCGACCGGGGTTAATGCCACATCTTAGGATATGGTTCTGGTGCTGCCTCCTTCCTAGTGCGCCAATTCAGGTCTGGGCTGCACCCCCGTCTCTCCGGGAGGATGTGTCTGCTATCGGCCGCCTCGCTGCGTCTTTGCCGGAACGCCTTGGGCCGCCAGTACCCCTCGTCGACAGGACGACGATCCAGGAGGACCTTCGCACTAGCATGCTGCAACAATCACTCAATCATGATTTGGCTCGCCCCCTCGAGAACGCCGATGAACTTCCTGTGCCCCCACTGCGCAATGTACCTGAGGTTGGCCAACCGACCGCTCTTTTCTTCCAAGGAGCGTGCTACGCTATGGCACCTCAGTATCAAGCTGAGGTTTTGTGGCTTACACTGAGGGCGCCTCTAGACCTTGCCGCTTTCAATCATGCGGTTAGGGAAGCCCTGCGAAGCCTGCGGCTTCCCTTTTGCTACGTCATAGCACCGACGGTCCCGCAGCTTGGGCCCGATTTTGCTTCCATTGTGCTGGTTCCCAAGTGGCTTCCCCAGGCTGGCCGGCAGCTTATTGTTCACGACTTCAGACCTGTGGGCGGTCACGCTCGACAATGTCACGCACCAGGACTGCGAGAGGGAGGCTGTCTCCCTTGGATATAGACAGACCAGCATCTATGTCCAGTACAATCTTTGACCGACCCCAGTGGTGGGTCCCGCACCCTATGCTCCCTACACCGAAGAGCGACCGCCCAGTGCTTGCATTGCACCATGATCGCGGCACACTCTACAGTGCGTCTCGGCACCCAGGTGTCCCTACATTACAGTTTCTGGCGGACCTTGTCGACCGCACACCCGACCGTGTCCTCTTTGTTTCCCCACCTGGCAGTGCCCTAACTGATGTTGATGTGCAGGGCTCTTCATGTCGGGATGCCTTAGCGATCTTCCCTCTTGCGCCATCGCATGACAGAGAAGGGATCGTTGTCTTTCTGGACCCGAGACAGGCCGGGCAACAGGTTACCCATGTCTACCTTGCCTCTAATCTCGCCGATCCCCATTTTCTTATCAGATTTCTGGGGCTGCAACCGCCTCCGTGCTATAGAGTAGCCATTCTGCCGCGGCCCGGAAGAAATGGTACCCTGCAGCTTTCGGAAGGGGACATCATTACCTTCGGCTTTAAGGAAGACCACCCGTGGAGCACTGACTCGCAGCCCCAGCACACTTCTGATGTTGAGGTTGCGGCGGACGCTCCCCTGGACGATCCTGTCAACCTGGCGCCGTCGCAGGAGCGGGCAGCGGAGAGGTCTCGCTCCCGCACGCCGCCGACTGCGGCGCGCTCACGGCCGACTGGCCCTGAGGCAGGGTCCAGCCTTGCACTCTCGTTGATGGTGCCCTCCTATCATTGCGCGCAGCAACTGTACCCACGTTCTGCCCCTGGACTCTGCTGCGTCACACTGTTTTAGCGGTGTTTGTCTGTCTTTGCTTGGCTCCGCTGTTTAGCCGGCTCGCTGCCCTTGCCCACGAAGTGTTACAGGAACCGACAGGCCGGACCCCCGCTGAGAACCGTGCGTTGCGCCGGGTGCGGGGTGCCACACGCCGTCTTGGCGGACGCTGGATCACCGACCCCCCGCTCAGGTTGCCTGGCCTGATACCACCACAGTCGGAAGACGAGTCTATGTCGGACTCGGCCGAGGAAGCTCGGAGCCTTTTGGTCCCGTGTGCTATTCTGTGTCCAGGACACACAACGGAGGCTGTCGACGTGGTTGTTCCGATTCCTGCCACACCTGGCGAGTTGGTTGACGTCTTGCAGGCCACCCGGCAGCCGGAAACTGCAGACTGCTTCCCACAGCTGATCCCAGCCCTTCCACAACCTGGGGTCGGGGTTGCGACTTTTGTTGCTTACCCGGACTGGCCTTTTGCTGAGGTCTTGATCTGCTTTGACACTACTGCCATAGATGGCCGCCTCTTTGCTGCCAAGGCCCCCCGCTATGTTTGCGGGCGGGACCTCATTCAGCTTGCGGGCCTCTTGCCCAACCTTGACTATGTAATCCTTTATAATGTGGACCAGGAGCCCATCGAAGGTAGACCAGTACATCTCTTCCCAGGTGCCCTTGTCACCGTCCTGCACCCAGACTGCCCTTGGCCGGCTCAATTTGACCTTGGGGAGCTTCTTCAGTCTCGACTCGCCTGGGGCTCGGCGGTCTCACTGCCCACCACCGGCCACCAGAACGCAGACTGCCTTGTACACGGGGAACCGCCCCTTTGTACGGACTGTGGGCGGCACCCTACCAGGTACCGAGACTATATTGCTAGCTCCACTGGAGCTAATCCACACAGTATGCGACTCTTCGTCGCCAACCCCATGCCTGTTGACACTGCCCTGTCTGGCATCCGGTGCACTACTGTTCTCGCGGTTTGCCACCCGCCGGACACTGGACCATCGCCAGTTTGGCATGGCGCTCTTCTTGACTGCAGATCTTTACTTGAATCCTGGAAAGCAATCATTGTCCCGGGCGGATATGTGCCGCAACGCCAGCTTTTTGCCTGCTTGGCGGTTCATGTTCCAGTTGGGTGGTGCCTGCGACTTGACCGCCGACGCGAATCTCCAGGTGTTCTGTGGCTTGCTCCAGGACAGGTTGTTGTAGCCACTTTTGCTCGTGACGTGAGTCCTGGGGGGCCCGAGGCCCCCAATGCTGCCACTGCAGATTCTACTGCCCCGGTTGCTGGTGTCGTTCCTCAGTCTGGAGCAAGCAGTGGTCCGTCGGATTCGTGCCGATGGGCCCCGTGACGATCAGGATCCCGACGGCCCATCGGATGATGCACTACAGGACACCGATGGTTGGGTTCCGGCCACCTTTGCCGTTTCTGTGCCTGATTTCGTGCCAGAGACCTTAACTTTCCAGGTCCCCACCCCGTGTGACCTCTCCTATGCCTTGCAGTGTGTAAGCTCTATGCGCGAGGCCACCAGGAGACAGTGGTTTCCACGACTCATTCCGGCCTGTCCACAGCCGGACACCGCCCTCGGCTTTGTGCTCGCACTACCTGCCTGGGACACGTCCGGCATCTTTGTCTTGGTCGAGGACAAGAGGGTAGACAGCAGAATCTTTGCCGCAACGGCGCCTCCGATACCGCACCGGCGCCTGTTGTTGGACCTTGTTGGTGCGCCTGCTGGGTCCGACGCTTGTGTCTACGTTCGCGACCTACCGTGGCCCTTGGCAGACGGGGTTACCATTCAGCTGGACCACGGTGACCTTGTCTCCATACAACCGGCCGGCCATGACTTTACCCTTGTCACGACCCTTTCAGACAGACTGCGGGACCCAGTTAGCTGGGCGCCTAGGGTCGCCCCGACCGGCCATGAGGCGGAGCAGCTTTGGTTGTTAAGCGACGGCTGGCCCAGAAGGCTGCCCTATGAACGCGATAGGGCCAGCTCCTTGCGGACCGATATCGCTGGCATACTTCACACACATGCGGCTGCCCTCAGAATCCGTCCGAGTCGCCCTGGAATCTCGGACCTTTGCGTACGGGGCTTCCCCATTAGTGCGGTTGTTATTGCTACTTCCGTCGATATTCGACTTGTCGAACACGGCGCAGGGCTGTTCCCATATGTGTTGGACCTGCGCCATCCTCGCAGGTGTTGAATGGGGTGCCAATCCAGAGGGGTACCTGAACTTAAATGCCCTTGCACGCCGTTTTGCATCACGCTGCCCGCCTGGGTTCCGAGTCTCCTGCCATGGCGGCGGGCCTGAACCCCCGCCACTTCACCATTTTCTAAGGTTTAGTCCCGGAGATACCTTTACGGTTTTCTTTGAGCAGGTTCCCTTAGGTTCCTGGGAAGCGCAGGATCCGTCGGATCTCTACTTGGCCCTGTCGTGGCCCTGCTGACGGCTGGGATCCACCAGCAGATGGCGCTGAATTTGATCCATTTTACTCTGCGCCCGACAGCATGTCCCAAGCCGCCGATGCGGCTAACGGCCGGGGCGACACCACTATAGAGGCACTACGATGCCTCGTGCAGCTAGCAGCCGTGTCCGGCCCTGTGGGCGTACTGGAGGAGCTGGGCCTTGGTGGCTCACCTTCTGTTTTTGTCTCAATACTGTCCTCCGCCCTAATGCTGCTGTGCAATTCTCTGCGACCGGCATCCCACAGGGCTGACTCTATCACTGCGCCTAGGATTGATCGAGACATCACGTGGACGGCCATGCCAGATCTTGACGCCCATACCTGTGGGCCACGGCCAGACACCTCTGTACTCTCAGCCTCAGTGTGCCGTGCTACTGCTGTTGGCCCTTACCGCCCCTGGTGCATGCCGCACTTGGAACGCCTTCCAATGCCATACCGCCGGCCGAACCTACTGAGGTCCTCACTGACGGTTTCTTTCACATTCAGACACTGCTAGAGGAATGTGTCCAGTCCACCACTCGACCATTCTTGCTAGCTGCCACGCTCTTGGATACACTCCTCGACCATTTTGGAGATGCCCCCCCCGTTGCGGCCCCCTGAGTGTCGTCAGGCGAGCCCTGCTGCCATACGACTTGCTGAGCGCCTCCCTGCTGAACGGGTCTTTGACCTCACACGGGTACAGTTGCCCGTCGGATGCTCCATTGACGATCTCGCCGACCTGCTCACGCCAATGCGCTGGGAGCTCGCAGAGCTCCCTCATCTGCAGCTTGAGGCTAACATTCAACAATGGATCGCCACGTGGATACCGACATCCGCTGCCACTGCAGGCCTGCAGGGAGCCCGTCTGTGCATCTTCAATGGCAAGGACGCGGCGTGGGCCTTTCATGCATGCGCCTGCACTACCAAGGATGCTTCCACCTTGGATGGAGTGGCGGTAGTGTGCCCATATCGCCCGATGCTGCACTGTTTCTAGGTGCCCATTGCACAGGTGCCTTCCAGGCTGAGCTCACTGCCCTCTTTTGGGCTCTCTGCTGGTGCCTGCAGCTCCCTGACCATGTTCACCTTGAAATTGTCTCTGACTGTACATCTGCTATCGGGATAGCTACAGGCACACAAGGTGGGACCTGTGAAGACCCCCTTGTCTCCAAGTGTCGCAGCGCTATGCACTTACTTCAAGCACTTCGCGCCCCACACGAAATTACCGTGAGGCACACGCGGTCCCATGTTGGTGACCCTGGCAACGAAGTCGCCGATGCCCTTGCCAAGCGGGCCTGTCATAGGGGAGGGGCCATCGATGCGGCTGTCCTTCCTGACATCGCCCGGGCCGCTGCCAGTCCTTCCTTTGCATGGCGCCTTCTTCCTCATTTGAGCTCCCTACCCCAGCTGAATGTGCCTCTTTCTTTGGGCTTGCTGATGGCTCTCCTGCCCAGGCACCTACAGGTAAAACTCAGACCACTATCTGTGCCTGTCTGTTGACCGTCAATGTTCAGTCTTTGTACCCGCAGGACGGGGACACTGATCCTGACGCCCCTTCCGGGGCTTCGTTGGAAGGGCACGTTTCCCCCGAGATCAGCTACAGGCCAAAGGCGTCGCAGTCACAGCTGTTCAAGAAACGCGATCACGGCAGAGCGAAACATTCATCTCTGCCTCGCACATCCGGTACACCAGCGAAAAGCACAAGGACGGCTCAGGTGGTGTTGAATTATGGTTCTCCAGGGACCATGCCTTTCTCTATGACGGGTACGGCAAGCCTGTGCTCTTTCAGCCTGATGAATTCCTTGCTGTCTACTGGAACCCCCGGGTTCTTGCGGTCCGTTTCAGTCGGGCTTCCCTCCGCATCTTGTTTGTTTGTGCTCATGCGCCCCATGATACGTCTTGCGAGCGTTACGCTTGGTGGTCGATTCTGCTTGGCGTTCTACAGCGGACTGCCCAAGGCGCGCATATCATATTGCTTGGGGACTTCAATCTCCATTTCGACTCCGCATTCCCCTCCACCGCCTGCCTTTTGGACTATCCTTGATGCCTTCGCCCTTTGGATCCCCAGCACCAGCACTGCCACCCCGGAGACACCGACACCTGGTACTCTCCCAATGGATCTGGAGCTGCCAGGCTTGATTACATCGCTGTTCCCAGGGTTTGGCAGGTGCCACAGGCCGGTAGCTGGACTGACCCCGCCCTTGACTGGGGCCAACAACGCGCCGATCACATTGCTCTTCAATCCTGGATCCGGGGCTATGTACACCTTGGCCGTCACTCCAGGTCAAGAAGACCCAGGCTTGACACCGCAGCTATGCGGACTGCTGAGGGGCAGCAGATCATGCGCGAGATCTGCCGAGGCGTGCCAATTTCTGGAGTACGATGTGCACAGGCATGCCAAGGCTATCGAGGACCACCTCTGGACCGGACTTCTCGCACACTTCCCTGCCCCCAAGTCCACCTGTAAACGAGACTGCTTCCGCTCGGACACTTGGCGTCTCCGAGGCAAGCGGGAGTGGCTTCGCAAGCGGATCCACGCTGCGTCCAAGTACCTTCGTGCTTGGGACCTCAGGGGTGCCTTCACCTCCTGGAGATGCCGGCGACCCCTTTGCGTTGCTTGTGCTGCAATGCATGTGCCTCTGCTCTGGCTTCTTAACCAGTCTTCCTCGCGGACTACCGGCTCTCTTGTAAAGAGCTCCGCCAGGCTATTCGCAGAGACACCTTGGAGCACATCAGGGCGACCGCAGATGCCGCTGAGGAGTCTTCTACAAAGACAGTTGTCCAGCGCCTGCGCATGCTCACAGGCGGCCCGAAACGCAAATGCCGTGACCCTCCCCCCCCTGCCTGCTGTTGAGCTAGCCAATGGCTCCCTCGCAGCGACCGCTGAGGAGGCCAAGGCCCGCTGGCTGGAACACTTCTCATCCATCGAGGACGGCCACGTCAAAGACCCTGTGTCCATCGTCCACGATTGCTATCGCCGCCAGAACAGCAAGGACTTAGACTCCTATAGCGTTAGACTTCAGGAGGTCCCTGATCTCCGCTCTCTTGAATGGGCCCTGCGGGACACTGCTACTGCTAGAGCCTATGGACAGGACGGAGTACCCGGGGAAGTGGCACACTATTGTGCAGCCGAACTCTCCAAGGCGCTCTTCCAACTCCAGCTAAAGTCTGTCTTCCGGCTTTGCGAACCGGTGCAACACAAAGGCGGTGTCTTGCATTGCGTCTGGAAAAGAAAGGGACCCAAACAGCAGTGCGCATCCTACCGAGGCATACTCGTCTCCTCCATTCTTGGAAAGTCGCTGCACAAGCTTCTTAGACAGAAGTGCGTGACAGCCCTGTCCACAGTTACCTCGCCTTTGCAGGTTGGAGGGTTGCCAAGATATCCTGTGACGGTCCCAGCACATGCCAGCCGCCTTTTCCAGTCCGCCTGTCACCGACGGGGCTTGTGCCACAGCATTGTCTTCCTGGACCTCCAGGAAGCCTTCTATAGAATCGTCCGCCCTCTGATCACCGGGGGCCCGCTGACCCAGGAAGCCATAGCAGCAGCGTGCCGCGCTGTCAACCTTCCCAGTGGAGTGTACCATGAGATACAAGCCCATCTCCAGCAGCCCGCACTCCTGCAAGGAGCCGGTGCCAGTGAGTGGGCCACCAGAGCCCTGGCAGAAACGCTGCAAGACACATGGTTCAAGTTCCCGGGAGAACCAGAGCTAGTTGTCACAACGATTGGCTCCCGCCCGGGAGACTCCTTGAGCGACCTCGTTTTCTCCTTCCTCTTTGGCAAGGTCCTTGCCCGCATCCGACAGACTTTACGAGCAGCGGGTCACGTCACTACCATCCCGTGGCATGCCAGCATGACCGGCCGCCTCCAGCCTCTTGCGGAGCCGGTCCATGAAACGGTCGAACTTCTTGACAGCACGTGGATGGACGACCTCTCCCTCATCCTCAGAGCGAAGGACTCTACTGCTTTGCTTGACCGCCTCTGCACGGCACTGCTGTCTTGCTGGATGCCTGCCTTGAACATGCCCTTTTACCGAACCTAGGAAGGGGCAAAACCGAGACGCTTGTAATGCTACGCTCAGCCGGCACCAAAGAGGCCAGACGACGCCTCTTTATTAACGAAGGCGGCACCTTGCCGCTTGACTGTCGTCTGCGGCCGAGTGCGAGGCTGCGCATCACCCCGACATACAAGCACCTTGGTGGCATTCTCCACCACCGCGGACACCTCCAACGCGAGGTTAAAGCCCGTGCTGCGCAGGCCTGGACCGCTTTCAATCAACGGAAGCAGAAGGTCTTCGCGTCTCCTGCTGTGGCCATCCGCGACAAAATGTTGCTATTCGATAGGCTAGTCGCCACCGTCTTGTTTTTTTTAGGATGCGGCACGTGGCCGGACCCTCCAGAGGCCTGTGTCAGTTCCTCACAGGGGGCTCTACGTGGCATGGCCTGCCAGCTGGTTGGGCCAGCCTATTCGACGACACAGGCCTGACATCTAGGTACCGACTGGGTTTTTGCCTTGCTGGGCATGCCTTCCGCAAGCACATACTTGCACGTACATAGGCTCCGGTATCTGCTCTCCTGCTTGGCCCTTGAGACCAAAGAGCTCTGGGCTTTAGCCCACTGGGAGCAGAGCTGGCTGTCCAGTGCCGCCTCCTCGGTCGAGTGGCTATGGCAGCACACCGATAATGGACGCAAGCATGCGTCCTGGCAGGCAGCCTGGGCCGCCTGGAGCTGCGAGGCCAGAGTCAGCCCGGGGAAATGGAAGGCCAAGGTTCGCGCAGCACAACAATGTGCTGTGCTACGGGAGCGTTGGCGCGCGGCGACCAATCGCCATCAAGGGCTGCTGTATAAGCAGCTGTGTGCCCTCGGGGCACGCACACCGGTCGATCTCTTCGAAGACCTTCCGTCCCAGGAATGTTGCGCCCCGTGTCAAAGACGTTTTGGGGACTTGCGGGCATGGGCGGTGCACGCATTTTCTGTGCATGGGCGAGTCGAGGAGTCTCGATGTCTCGCGACCGGGACTCAGTGTCCTGCCTGCCTACGGCATTACTCAGCCAACGTCAAGCTCAGCCGACACATCCGCTATAGCGTGCGATGTCGTTCGCAGCTCCTCGCTGCCAACCACCGCACAGCCCCTGAGCCAGGCATCCGGAGCCGTAAGGCTCCCGATGATGGGCTGTGCCTTCTGCCGGCGCTGCAAGCAGAGGGTCCTAGACCCATTCATTTGCCGGCTCACATCGATGTCGAGTCCGACAGGCCCTCCGCAGAGGTATTGGATTGCCTCGCCCACTTGGACTTCGATGGGAGCCTCGAGCACTGTTCTGAGGAGGATACCTGGGCCCGCATTCGACGGTCCTTCTCCTGCGTCTGCCTCCAAACTGGCCGCATACGGGCCACTTCGCTGTGCTGGCGCGAGCACCTACAGCTAGCTGCCCGCGACGGCCGCAACGGACCGTTCCCCATGCTTCTTGCCGCTGCCGACTGGATTTGTCAGGCGGACGTTGCTACTTGGCTTGTTCCGGTCGCCGGAGCTGCAGCATGTGCGGTCAACACCTACAAGTCCAGCGGGCTTCACCTCTCAGTACTGGAATGTGCGCATGTTCGCTTAACGCCGCCCTGCGAATCCGATGAAGGTTTCATATGCGTCCATGTCGGCGAGGTGCCACGCTCCGTCCCTGATGCATACCGCGCCCCGCCTGACCTGTGTTACCCTCACTGTGACACCCTACAGGATCTTGCACGGGACGCCACTGTGGACTTCCTTGAGAGCTCCGACCCCGGGTGCTACTACTTCCTTTCCACCCTGGGTCTGCCGTTGCCTCACCCTGAGGTTGTCCCATCTACCCGGCAGGCCTGCCTCACGCAACATGCTGCCGCACAGGTTGCAGGCGACCTTGTGCGCTTCGCCGTGCACCACTGGAGCCGGGGCATACGTTCCTGCCTGATCCTCCCATCCACGGCCGACCTAGCCTATCTGCATCGCGCTCCATAACTAGGCGGCAGGAGGATTGTTTCACCGCACAGTTAATTAGATTTTCCGAGTTGCACGCTAAAGGGCCGCGTCAAACCTGACTTGACTCCACGCCCGAAAGAGCAGAAAAGAGCAGATATATATATATATATATATATACATACACATACATGTCGGTTTATTCTTGGTTTGTTTCCCGTGTCTTGCTCGCACGGTTAAGCCATCATCCTTTCATGTAGACACTCTGAAGCCTCAAACTTCTCCCGAGAGTCAGCCATCTCGGCGTGACAGGGTTTCAGGGCTTTCCACGGCTTGGGAGTTTTAGAGCGTAGGATGTTGGGCTTAGGGTGTCTTCTCCTTCTTCTTCGCCTTGCACTTCTTCGGGCCCTTCCCAAATATCGAGCTTCCTCCATCATCGCAGCACAAATTCTGGCTTTAGCGAACCTCAAATCCCGCGGCATAGAGGCCTCGAGAGTTTGCGGTGCCTTTCTTGGCAGGGTTTCAGAGCCCATGCACAAAAAAGGCGCATACCCGTAAACTTCGGCACTTGGGTCCCCAACACCCCTCTTGGGACGTGTCGTCAGCTGGCTGTGGTCCATGCACTGAGACTTGAAGGCAGTGATGGCGTGCGAAGATACGAGCTGCGCAGAACATGCATGAACACCGAGACGGACCACCACAATGATGAAGGAGCTGGCGGGCACCCTCTGTGGCTACAACCCCTTGCAGAAGGACACAGGCTAGCGGCTCGTTCGGAAGGAACTGCTCACCATGTTCTCATCTTGTTCTGAGCAAACATCAAACTCCGGGAGAGGTTGAAATCCCAAAGGTTTAGGGCGTTGAAGGGAATTAAGGATTTGGGGGTTCGGGTTTGGTGGCTTTAGGTTGCAGAGCCTATGGTGTCAACCCTTAACCCTAAATCCTAGGGAGTATGGCCTGCGTTTGGGAGGCGGGTGACCTGGGAGCCACTTTCGGCGGTGGTGTCGACGAATATGAGCTGAGGCACACTGCGGGTGTTCATGGCTTGGGATTACGGGGTTTGGCGCTTAGACTTGCTAGGCCGCTGTTCCTGGGGCCTGAAACCCTAGATCCCACTAAAGGTTAAATCTTGAACCCTAAACCCGGCTTCGTGGGGTCCTTCATAGGTGCTTGAGATTCAACGTTTGTCCTTGTAATGGGAGCTCGAAAGGAGACATGAAGTGCTTGAGGGCTCAAGGCTGAAGATTCGGAAGGAAGAGCAGCTGGCTCCTGTAGGGTTTATGGTTCAGATCCAGCGTGATGCAGGCCATGTGCAATTTTTTCTGGGAGGATCCGCTCTAGGAGCATTGCAGGCAGGCCGAAAGGTTTCAACGGCCAACCTCTTACAAAAACGGCACCTGCGTCCTGCCGACTGAGCTGGACGTCGCTCATGTAGGCCCCAACCACTAGCATGCTGATGGTAATCGCAGAAAGAACCCTCCTGTAGCGGTAATGTGGTTCGCTATAAGCTCGTCTTTGCAATTGACAGCCCGGAAGCCCATACTTCAAAGGGCGACTACAAGAGTGGGTGGAGGGTTGCCACGGGGGTGATACGGTTATACGTCCGCAGCGTGGATGCTAGACCCTGCAAGAATCTCTTGAAATAAACCTTGAGCCGCACTTTCCACTAAACTTCCAGTCTAGATGCAGGCTGCCTTGTTTACTGCAAGGTTCGGGCATACCTCGTTTCGGTTGTCGGAGCCTGGCCCTCGACCCTTAAACCCAGGCCCTCGAGCCTTAGACCCTGAAGCCCGAGACCTTTGAGGTATGCCCGCAAGGAGGCGTACCTGGACGACCCCGATGCGGGCCAACTTGCACCAGCAGCCGGCCACTCCCCTCACCAGGCAGACCTGTGCAGGGGGGGTAATGCAAACAGCGGTATTGCTATTTCAGGAAGCGGATAGTTTGTCTGTTGTAGGGTTCGTCTATTTGAAGGTAATCAAGCAAACTATAGGTGTAGGGTGTAGGGTCCAGGTACCCTTGCGTCTGTATCGTGCTTCTCATCATGTTCATAAGAAGCCTTGCTACACGCACCAGTATTTGCATTATCATGACATTCTGCCAGATTCTATCTTTGTGAACCGTTGGTGTGGTTTTGAAGAATATCTTCAGGCTTCGGGCTTTCCTTCTTTTGGAACTCCTGGACTTGGTGTCCTTCGTCGCGGGTCTACTCGGGGCTTTCACTTCAAAACCTACAACCCTTAGCCCTCACCCTTCAACACACGTCGTCTGGCGACTTGCGGATTGGGATTTGGTGTCTTATGGCTACCTTAAACCTTGTTTATATCTCGGTAAGAGCGTGGGCCTCGCTTGGGTTCTTCTCCGATGTGGCATGATGGATTTCTGCGGTTCTGACCGTTAACATTGTTGTGGGAACTTTTCTTGTGACTTGTTCTGGAGCGCATTGTGGCCATTGCTGTTCCCCATCTTGATTGTACTGACTGTTATTGGTAAGGTTGTCATAAGTGGTATGTAGCACTGTTGCTGTGATGCTGCAGCCGCTTATTTGTACGACCAGTCACGAGTCCGATCATGATGATTGTGGTGAGTTGCATCGACAGCAGCCCAAACCGTAGTTGTAGGATGCTTGGTTCCACGTTCCCAGATGTCTGTTTGAGCCAAAACATACCTATGCTATTCCAAACTCAGCGGACTTTACTGACATCCTCAGGTCAGCCTCATGCGCTGGCCTGCCCCGCCACACGGGGAGCAGCCACCTGCGCTCTGCCTCGAAGCATAAGTTGTACAGGGTTTTGTCAAGACACCCCTAAAGTTTTAGCTGAGGGCTCGACAAAAGTTGCAATCCGCAGAAAATTGTAAGCAGACCCTAAAGCCTCGAGCCCTGAACCCTTAAGCCCCTTAAGCCTCAGTCCTAGCCTCCAGACCTGACTACTCAAACTCCAAACATGACTGCAGAAGGGATGGCTTGGCTCTCTGATGGAAGGGGCTTTTGGTCGGGTTGGGTCGGAGCGGCATTTCCTTTCCAACTGGTCAGTTGTTTAGTGCTGGCGGTTGCGATGGGATCAGTGGCTTGTTTATGCAAGACCCTGCCGATTCGATCCCCTGGCCCCATTCAGAAATCTGTTATGAATACAAGCCTAAAATCCTAAGACCATAAATCCTACGAATCCCGAATCCCAAAAATGCCATTGGCAAGTCCTGACCGAAAGAGCTCGAGCACTATCTTGCCGGGCGCAGATCGGATTCTCAGTGTGTGCAAAAAAGCAAAATCTGCTGAGGTGAAATAGTCAATTCTGTCAAGGACTGTCTAAGCTTACGCAATGCAACATTGCTTTACATGGTTCCGAAGGGTTACCTTCGCAGTTTCCCGGGAAACGGGCAAGCTGAGGTAAGAGTCGCGGGTCTGATCACCGGCCGCAAGTATGTCTTTCAGGCCGGGCGTTGTGCAGTGACACCCCGGCTTTCGCTTTGACAAGCGCGACGGTTACGGCTGGTGATGATGACGGCGACGATGATGTTGAGGAGGACGACGACGTGGTTGTCATTGTTGTTGCTGATGTTGGTGATGATGATGATGTTGGACGTTTCTTTCGATGATGATGGTGGTGCTGCTGCTGATGATGATGATGCTGGTGGTGGCGACCATGATGGTTTTGTGGTGATGATGGTAAATCTGAGGAAGAAGGACGATGAGGATGAGGAGTCCAGGATGCGATGATTTGGGTCATAACTCTGCTAGTCTCGTCGTGATTTTTGGGTGGGGTACGCTTGCTTGATTGAGGGCTTAGCGGGCACCACCTGAAACTCCCAGTTTGAGGCCTTGAACCAACAGCCTGAACTGCAGCCTTAAATCGACGGTCTGAGGTCTAGGCTTTCACGCGCCAAAGCCCTGCATAGCTTCCGAGAATCCACAAGGTGCGTGCCGTATCTGCCTTCGGCCATGGACCCTGGTCTTTTGTGCCGGCGGCTCGGGTGGTGGTATCCACAGGGTTTAGGGAACTTTGGAGAGGAGTCCCGAAATTCCGAGGTATATGTAACAAGCATTCCAGTACATGGAGGACATCCTTGGCTTCTTGCCGTCATGTAGGATTAACGTCTTGTCTGTTCTTGGTTGGGGTCTAAGCTCAGCCCGAAGCACTGAGCCTGAATCGGGCTTTCGGCTATGTGGCTTTTGGATTTGTGACTTCTCTTACTGGCTTTTGCAGATCTTGCGAAAGGCTGGCAATGTAGCGGTCGGAATAGCCAGTAACTGCTAATATTTTCTCCCGGTCCCTGTAGTCCCTATCTAACCATAGTGACCCCCACCCCCCCCCGGCAAAAAAACTGCGGAAGCCTGAGTCCCATATTTCTGGGCTCTACACCCGAAGTCCTAAACTGTAGGGCCTACCGTTATCCTGAAAGTATCCGAGACCCCAAGCAAGTCATGGCAACGTTGCTGATGGTGATTATGACTGTGATATTGATGATGATGGTGGTGGTCAGTGTCGGCCCAGGGTAGGGCCAAACTCTAAAGCCTGGCCCTGCACCCGTGAATCCTAATGGAGGCCGCAAACCATGGGTTCAGGGCCTGAGGCGAAGGGGAAACTATCCGTGCCGCTGGCGACTCCTAGCGCTCACTGCAAACTGCGCGCTTCGGATGGGTTGTTTCGTTTTCGAGTTTCGCCCGCCGCGATCTTAAAACCCGGAGACTCAACTAATTAAGCCCTCTGACAGCTTGCCGGCCGCAAACTGCTCCGCTCCTCGCGGGCTTGAGAGCTCTGTGCTTCAGGTCTGACAAGTTCCAGACGTGGTGGGCTTGGTGCAAGGGAGCAGGGAGCGTCTAAGAAGTGCTAAAATGCCTAAGTCCCAAAGCGGAAGAATGAGTACGCAAAAGTCCGATTCAAGCGTTGGGGGTCCGATGCAAAGGTTGGGGTTGAGTTCGCTCTTCGGGCTCTTCCAGGGTTCGCTCCTTAAGGTTCTCATATGCTTTAGGATGTCGGCTCCCGATTGAAGCTGGTTCCTGGCGGGTTCATTGATTGAGGCTTTAGTCTCGTTAGGCTATCGGCTTCTGCTGGAAGGTTTCGAGTTTGAGTTCACTTCCTAGGGTTTTCGACATTTTGGGGCGAAGACTGAGTGTGGACCATCGCGAATCCGTCCCCCCCCCCGCTTTGTGCACGAATCAGGTCCGTCCAGTGCGCGAGTCGACTTTTCCGGTGTGCGAACCTTTTTCGTAATGTCCGAAGCCTCGTACCTTCAAACTCTGTTCCTAGTTCTTGACTCTGAATTGCAGGACTCCTCAGCAGTGGACCCCAAACGACGCGACAAACCCTGTAATCCTGAGCCCGAAACCCCTCAGGTTTTCTGGAGGTTATACAGTAACTAGGTTCTTGAGTAGTACCCTTTTGGCCTTTTTAGTTTGGGGTTTCCTTATTAAAACTGAATATTAGGAAAAAGGGTACCCTTATGTTGAAGGGCCAGTGAGCGGCGTAGATTTTGGGAGCTCCCTGCAGGGGAGGTTGGCTTTGGGGGAATTACGGACTGCGTCTTTAGGGTTTCAGGGTAGGGGTTTGGGGCTTTAGGGTTTTGGGTGTGGGCCTGGGGGCCTTAGATCCACATGCCGCCCCCGTGTGCTCGGCCAGAAGACATCTGATGGATTTGGATCCGAGTTACACAAACTCCGCACCCTTAAGCTCCAAACCCTTATTCTCCTAAACCCCTAGACGCCAAACCTTAGACCCCCGACCCCGAAACCTGGCCCTGAAACCGGGGTAGATGCAGACCCCCCTTTTCTGTGACGGATTGACGAACGGTCTGAACATTTATTTAACCTTACCTCCTAATATTTATAAGAAGTAAACCCTACCCTACACCCCAAATCCTAAGCCCGAACACCCCAAACGTGAACCCCCAAGCCCGAAGCCTTCGGCTTGGGCCGAGGCTACCATCGCGGCCTGAGCGCCCGGAGGCCATCAACGTCGAGAAAGGCCCGCTCAAAACCCTAAACCCTAAACCCTAAAACCTGAATCCCTAAACCCTAAACACCGTTGTTGAAAGAGCACCTCTTAAATCATGTCGAGGGATAGACTGAACAGTATTGATGAAGGAGCCCCGTATAGTTGAAGGTACGTTGCGCTTATTTAAGACTCTGGGGGGCGGGAAACTGGTTAAAGGGTTTGGGTCGGGGTTGCTTTGTTTTAGGGCTTCAGGGGTCAGGGGTGAAGGGCTCAAGACTTTGATCTGAATAAGCAATTTTGATAGCATTCGCCTGTAGTTCCTATATACAAAGAATTTATACACCAACACTCTGTTGGAAGTATTAAGGACCCCTATTAGGTTGAAAACTTTTGGAGGTCAGAGCTTTGCGTTTAGGGAAAGGGGGGCTTCGACTGCGAGATTTGCTGGAGGAATCGTTTATGGTCTGAGGTTTAGGGAAGGTGTTCAGGTTTCGGGTCCGAGGTTTAACAAAGGCATCTGTCGAAGCAGAACAACAAGTGAATTCCATTGTAGTCCTATATCATGAACTTAAACAAACTAGAACATACTCCCCTAAACCTTAGTCTAATCATTGAGGCCCCTATGTTGGGGTTCATTGGTTTCCGTTTGAGGCTGTTGGTCAGGCTCTGGTTCGGGGTGAGCTTTCAGAGTGTTCATGGCTACCCTAATGCCTCACTTAGTAGCTGAGTGGATACACTTTGCACTTTTTGGGATAGTATTACCCCACTATAAAACTAAAAGTGTACACTTTTTCGGGCTTATGAGCTCAGCAACTAAGCTCAGCCTTAAAACTCAAACCCCGCACCCCAAACCCTCAACCCCCAGATCCGACCCCAAACCAGGCGTTAAACTCCTTAAATTCCAAATCCGGAAACCCTTATGCCACGACGGCCCCCTTAGTCCCTGACGCCGCCCCAAACTCCTTGAGGTGCTCTCAACCCCTTCAGCGCAAAACTGTGGCGCCCTCGGGCTCGCGGTTTGAGAGCGCAGACTCTGAGGGAGGATTCAGCATTTCAGGGCTGAGGCCGTAAGTTCCGAACTTCCCTAAAATCCGAAGATCTGAAAACCGAAAAGTTTTGGGGGATTGTCGGTTCTTGGGATTTGCGGTTTAGGGGCTTAGGGGCTTGGAACTCGGGCAACAGTACTCCGTTCTGTGAAGAAGAAAGAAGTATATAAGAGTACAAAGCTCACCAACGGGCATCCCGGCTTTGTCTCCAAGTAGCAGTTCCGCCGACAACGGTTTTGTCCCGAAACAGCAGCTCCTCATAAACAGATGGATTGGGGAGTATGGCACATTAGTTAGCGGCAGTGTGAAGAGAGATGAAAGATTACAAGTCATGCCCTGCCTTGCTGTGCTTTCCTTGACTGCCGTCGTGATGTGCCTTATGCTGTCACCTGAAACCTGCAATTGTCCCCTTGATGGCGCGGGCACTGTGTCTTGTCTCGGGGCGCGGGTAAGGGCTTGCCCAAATTTGAGTTAATTGCTTCGTCAACCTATGTAGTCCCATAGCCCCACCCGGGAGCAGCAAGGAAGATGTTCTTGCCGGAAGCAAATGGCTCTCCCGTGACTGGCTGCAGGTCTGCCTTCCGGGCTTGGAGGTTTCGATCTACAGATCTAACAGTTTCGGAATGTTTCAGGTTTAGACTCCACAATTCCAGGCCCCGGGGTTTAAAGTGGACGCGGTTGAGCGCTTAAGCATGGAACATCCTATGCAGGCAAGGCCTGACACGGGGGAAGCGTAGGAAGTCACGTGCGGCAGAACTTCTACAACACATAGCGATTGACAAATCCACAAGCTGTGGCGTCCCCCCCGAACGCAGTACATAGATACATACATTGTGGGAACTGTGGTGTATCATAAAACCTTCTAAGCTACAGGGATTCTGGTCGCTAGGCCCTTTCTGCAAGCAAAAGGTGTAGCCTTCGGTTGAGGCTTAAGGATTGTAATTCTCTACAGTGCACCTTCTCCTGCTTGGGTTACCAAGACACAGAAGGTGAGGGCTTGAGGTCACGCTCCACCATTATTTCCTTCTCCATCCTTCTCCTCTTCGCTTTGCCATCTGTCCTACAGAGTGCCGGCAGTCCTTTGTACCGATAGTGGCTGCAATAGTGTAAGTACGTACTAGGCCCGGAAGCCAGAGTATAGGACTATGTCACAATGCCAAGACTATGACTAGGCCTGAAGCCCTGAGCTTGAAGCCCTCAACTGGAGCAGCTAGTTCCAGACACAGACACGGACACAGACGCAGACACAGAGACAGAGACAGACAGCCAGGCAGGCAGGCGGACAACACCCACGTTTGTAGCCCGAGCGCCCTGGACCCTGAGCCCTAAATCCCTAAAGCCCAAAGCAGGCTCCTGTACTTGGGCCCCAACTGGACGAATCGACCTGTGGCCACGGAGTGGAAGGAGCGGCCCCCAAGGTTCTCCTAATCTGGAGGCCTTAGTAGAAAGAGGGTTTGGGACATGTTTTAGTAGAGCTTTAGTAAGGAGCCCGAAGGAACTATATTCGTAGCTCGGCCGCAGGCCTTTCGAGGGGTGTCAGGCCTGTGGCTTTATGGGCTTATGGCTCCGTTTTTTGGGGTTTGGGGTATAGTTTTCTGTGAAGCCTTCACAGGTTCTTTGCAGAATTTATCGACACCCGCCCTACCCCAAATCATAAGCCGTGGAGAGTTCTGTATCTTGAAGAGGATTTTGCTCGGAGTCGAAGTCTCTAGAGGTTTACCTGAAGGGTCGAAGGGCTTTTGGTGTTGGGGTTTAGGGTTCTTTAACAAGCAGAATCTACGATACTAGAGCTTTTGAGGGATAGCATATTTGCAAGGGGCCACTTGCACTAATTCTTCAGGCCCCGATTCTGAAGCCCTGAATCCCAAGCAGTGTGACCACCGGAACTGGGGAGCCTTCTTCCCAGCATCTGAAACCCCAATTGAAAATTTCAATCCACGAATCCACAATCCTATAGCCCATAGAGCCCCGCAAAAAGATGCCCTGTAGAACCCGTGTAAAGCTACATGTAAAGCCATCATAGTCAATGCAAAATCGTATTCAACCCGAGATGCAAGCTCAAGTTAGAGCCCAGGAAGCCCAGAACCATGTTCCATAGCCGGTAGCAAGCGTTATTACTGCAAGATTTAAGGTTTAGGGTTCAGGGTTAGGGAAGAGCAATCTAAGCAGGCATGACGGCTTCAGATGACTGCTTTATGGTCGCCTTACAAGGCCCTGGCGAATTCGCAAATAAACGTTTGTCTCTGTGAAGATGCCCTGGTGCCATGCAGTGCAGGAGCTCAAGATCATCGAGTTCGATGACTGCGAGATTCAAAAGCTACCGGTGGAGGTTCGGCCCCCCATTAGAGTGTAGGATTTGGGTTTTAGGTTTAGGTTTCGTCTTTCGGATGTAGGGTGCAAGGTCTCACGATTCACGAAAGAGTGCATTCAGGTATAGACCACAAGCTGGACCCTTTGTAGATCTCCCATGCGGGTTTCAGGATGTTGGAAGCTGGCTGGATTCAGGGTTTAAGATTTGAGATCTGGGGATGCCAGTCATACTACTGGTAATTAGGGCTTGTCGAAGGGCATCGGTTTTAATGCGTGGGAATGGTATACCTTCATGTGAGCGTGCATAGTCTTATAGCATGATGTGCATCCAAAGCACCACTCAATTATTTGGAGGTTTGGCCTTCAGGATTTGGCCTCGGGGGTCCAGGGCTTTGAGGCTGAAACTTCCTAAGATATTCCCCAGAAGTACCCATGTTTGACACGACAGGATCCCTCCAAAAGCCTCATCTTAGCTTATGATTTTGGGGGCTCTGTGTTAGAGGTTATGAGGTCGTTTAGTTGTAGGACAGGGGGGTCCGCCTTCCTGGATCCTCCCAGAGGCCATGCACGTGAGCCTTGCAGCGCAATGAAGTGGGCAGTATCGAAAACCGCGGACGGGAGCCCTTCCCCTTCCCACTTCCCCCAAACCCTTGGTCTCCAGAGGATGAAGCTCAAATCCTCAACTTAATTAGCCGCTTCACCAAGTCGCATGAAACCCGATTATGCGCAGCCCCCACGAAGCCCTTCAAGCCTGTTTCCACCCCGTACAGCCGTTCTGAGGATGGCAAACCACAAGACGCCAAAACACCCTCAAAACGCTTCAACCCCGACACCGCCAAACCTCTTTTGGAAACCTAAACCCCTGAAGGATCCGGACTTCGCGACGGATCCCTTCGTCCACATCTGGGAGTTCACCGTTGGAAGACCCAGGATCTCTTCAGCTCCTAATTCCCCGGGCTTAGGGGCTTATAAGGCCCCTACAAGGGTATTAAGAAGGGCTTATAAAGGGTTCTAGAAGAGTTCTAGAAGGTTCCTATCATCGGGGTTCAACTGGAGCTTTAGGCTTTCAGGTTTAGCACTCAGGGTTCAAGGTTTACGTTTTTTTTTTCACTGGATTTGCCTCACAGGTTGGGGCTCAAGGATGAGGGGTTGATGGGGCAGCCTTAGGGTTGGGGGTTCTTGTTTTTCGGATCTAAAAGGGATCTCTCAAAATGTGGGCCCATATATACCACATAAAAACTGTCCCTTCTGTCCCTTCGTCGCAGATTCCTTCTTTTGATTAAGGGGGTGTTCAGCATTCAGGGCATGGAGCTCCGGGTAAGACAGGAATCGAAATTGGTAAAAGTATGCCCTTCAAGTATGCCCGTTACGTAATTATGATCTCAAAGACCCGGAAGCACTATTCTCTGACACTCGGTGCAGCTTTCCTGTACAGAATCGTTAACGAATGCCTACGAAATTCCTGAAGACCTGACGCTAGTGGCGCATGTGATGGCCATGGAATCCTGTTACGACGAGAGAAGAGCCTGCACTTTCGAGGCACAGATTACCGAGATAAAGGAGGAAGCAACACTCCATACCCCAGAACCCCCAAATCTTTTGGTTCTAGGGTTTGGGTTTAGGGTGTCGTCTGTATACATCTATGCATACTCATGTGTGTGTGTATGCATGCATGCATGCACGTATGTATATATATATATATACACACACACACCTGTAGAGAACATAGATATGTGCCCATGTATGTAATCCTGTATAGTTATGTCTGTACGTAGAGCGTAGGCGTGTTGGTGTGTTGGTGTGTAGGTATGTAGGTATGTACGTATGTAAGTATGTAGGTGTGTAGGTACATAGGTACGTAGGTAAGTAAGTAATACAAGTACGTATCTATGTATGACATACATGTGTATACACACATATATATGTATATATATGTATATATATGTATATATATATGTATATATATGTATATGTATATGTATATATATATATTGTACACAATTTGATAGGTCCTAAGTCCTACACCCGGGAGCCCTACAGCCCGTGTGCCTTCGAGCCGCTAAGGTTCTTCACCTGGAGCCTGGTGCCAGCTACAGGCGGGGGTAGCATCAGGGCCTCCATACTTCGAATAGGGTGTCGGGAAATATTGATGTCTATTATATAGGAACTAGAGCGGTCCCGGGATGTTGTTCTTGCTTATTCAGACTTCTATACTTGATTTGTGGCTTGAGCTCTGGGGCATTGGAGGCTTCAGGGCGTAAGGTTAAAGGGATACATTTAAATCAGGGTTCAGGTTTTGGACTTTGGTTGAGTGTTAAGGGATTGGGCCTGGGGCTTTCGGGTTACGGTGAGGGTTTAGTTGAGGGTTACGAGAGTAGGTTTTAGGGTCTAAGGTGCAGGGTTCTCAGGAGGCGGAATATTGTAGCCGGCCTGCAACGTAGCTAACATCTGAAGCTAGCCTAAACCCTGAACCTTAATTCCTGAAATCTCAACTCTAAGCCTCAGAGTCTAAGCCAGGATACGCCCCAAGCTCGCCTTATACTCAAACATGAAACTTCCGCCGAAGGTTGCCCAGCCCCTGAGACGAGACCCTGAATCCCACGCCCCAAGCCCTGGGAAGGTTCAAGTTCAGTTGCCTCAACGCCATCGGCGAGTCGGAGATGAGCGATGTGTCAAATGTGGTCGTCGGCTTAAGTTCCATCAGCTGCAGGGTTCAGCGAGCATCCTTCTTGCAGCATGCATCGGAGAGAAGTCGGGGTTGTTCAAAACGGGATTCCCCCTCAGTGTCTGTGTTGCAGTGTTCTAGAACAAGGGAACGCTTTAGGACAGCATTCACGTGGCCACGGGTCTTGGGGTGCAATTGCATGCGCGGCATCTCGAATCTCGAACAACGGAAGGTAGTTACCAACCTTGCTCAGCCCTGCACTGTTGGACCACTACTGTGGCCCTGTCTGCACTGCAAGCCTCTATGCTCCATTCTCTTCGGTTCGAGTTTGAGCCTTTACCCACCAGACCCAGAGCCTAAACTGCATAGCACCCCAAGAACCTAAACCCCAAACCCAGAACTCCGCGCAACGCCGCAGCTCAGGTCACGACCATGCCAACAGTCCCGGACAAGTGTACAGCCCCCTACCTCGCCAGTGAGGAGGCAAGGCTTTGCTATTTTGCGCCCTGGTTTCAGACCAACGACGACGGCCACATTTACTGGTACTTCTACCACTATCACTACTACCACTGTCACTATCACTATCAGTACCACTACTACCTGACGACTACGACCAGTACTACTACTACTACCACCACCACGACGACGACGACTACTACTACTACTCCTACATACTCCTACTACTCCTACCTCTCCTACTCCTACTGCTACTACTTCTGCTACTGCTACTGCTACAGCACCACCACCACGACCATGGCCTCCACAGCCACTACACTACCACGACCATGACCACCACGACCACCACCACGACCACCACCACGACCACCACCACGACCACCACCACGACCACGACCACGACCACCACGAACACGAACACGATCACGACGACGTCGACCACGACGACGACAGCGACGACGACGACGACGACGACGACGAGTATTGCTAGAGTTTCTGCGTGCTGTGGTGGTGACCGCTGTGTTTCCACTCATGCCTTAACGATGGAAGCAATCACCACCGCTGCTGCTGCCGCAAGTACGATGCCGATGACGACAGGTCTCGGATGGAGAACAACAGAGAGGAAGACGACAACGACTACCAAGAACAATCGCCAACGACGAGGGCCACCGAGGACGATGGCAGTTTCGACGGCGGTGACGACATCGACGACCAGGTCAATTAGTGACCCAGCGCATTTTGCACCGATGTTCCGAGATCATCAAGAAGCGCGGAGAAACAGACCCACACACATTTCGACAACTCACATGATCAGAGAATACCAGCAGCACAGATGAAGTTCTTGTATTTGGCAGTTGCAGACAGACAAGCAGTATTGGCCGAGAAGGATGTTCCTGTCTCGCCACAGACAAAATCCTAGCGGCCATGAGTTCCACTGCAGCAACGGACAGCAGTAATACGGCGAAGAAGCGGTAGCGGTCGTGGTGTGCCGCCGTGGCTACCTTCCGAATCCTGGCAGGATGCAGAGCCTTATCGGGTCACGTTCCACTGGCAGGAGCTGCCGGTTCTTTTGTGTTCCTAGGCTGTAAAGCCTTTGATTACGGTTGCTGGGCGTCATGTGATGGATGCAGACTGGCGCAAGATTTGGGGTCCCAGCTCTTCCCGCAGTGTTGGAGTCTTTGCGGAGGGCCTTTCAAAACCGTCTTGTTCGTGTTGCATCCTGCGACTTCTCATCTCACAGCCTGGGTCCTACAGAGGCAAGCGTAGGCCCTCCCCCCTTGCTCGGTAGTTGTTTTGAACAGAAGTCTAAGTCGCTTATACTGAGATCGCTGATCAGTATCCTCACCCGTTTCGGAGGATGTAAGACGGTATAGTCCTGTTTTCAGTCTTCTCACGGCCCAAAGCTCGGATGAGGGAGCAATGCCTGAATCCTTCATGTACGTGGCTGTATATGGGCATGTTACAGGCAGGGATCTAGGAATCTAGGAGTCCTAAGACTGCAAGTGCTCACCTTGCTAGATCCTCGCAGAATTGCAGTAGAACAGACACACAGACACCACAATCTGAACCACTCAGGCCCCAATACCCTAAACCCGAGACCGTTTGAAACCCTTCTCGAAAGCCTAAACCCGAAGCCGCCCCGGAGTCCGGAGGAGCCGCACCATGGGGGCTCCGACATTCAGCCACTCCCGCGAGTTGAACCTGATGGGCTCTCGGCCTAAGCCGGAGATCGAAGCCTTAAAGCCGCCCCCCCCCCCCCCGTACCTCCGAGTAGAGTAGGTGCAGTAAGTAACCAAGAAACTTGAGCCTTGTCTGGGCATTGTCATTCCCATATTTCCCAAAAAGGCCCTTCAGTCCCGATAGGTACGTGTGGCAAGCTCACAAAAGTCCCAAGCTGTAAAGCCGTAAGCATCCGCTTCTCTTAAACCGTAATCCGAGAAGCCCTGGACCCTTAACCTGGATTTGGAATCCCAAAGTCCAAGCTTCACCTAGGTTTAGGGTTTAGGGGAAAGCTCTGGGGAGAAACATGGTCGACTTTGCCGGTCCGGGTTCCGAAATTCTTTCAACCGGGTTTCAAGCCCGCCAAAACACGCCAAAACCATGAATCCCACAATGGAAGGCTCAGCCCACTGTTTCTCGGGCCCAACTCGAGACTTCGAGAGTCTAGGCTTTAGGAGGCTCATGAAAGCATGGGATCCCCCAACAAACTGGCAGCATTTACCTCCGAGGCCAATGTCTCACATTAGGTTGTGGCTCGGGTCCTCAGAGAGCAAATTATCTCAAAGGAGTTTCTCCATGCACCTATGGGGCTTGTAAGTGATTAGGTGAGGGTGTTCTCGGTGATTTCGCTGTTGACGGCTTGAGGTGCAGAGGAATCGCGAAGGAATATAGTCCAAACCTTAATCTTAAAACCCTAACCCTAACCCCAAACTCCAAATCTCAAGCAGTAAGCCCAAGCCGTAAGCCCTGAACCCTAAACCCTAAACCCTAAACCCTAAGCCCTTGAGCGTGGCAGGTTCTACACGTTGATGTGGGCCTCGAACATCCGCTTCCAGGGCTACAAGGCAAGTTGAGGGCATCGCCTTGGCATGTAGGGTCTAGAGTCTACCCTAAACCCTAAACCCTAAACCGTGTTGGGTTTAGGGTTCAGGGCTTGGTCAAGGGTTTTGGTTTTGGTTTGGGCCTGTTTCGTTTAGGCTTTAGGGTTTAGGGTGTCTCAATGAAAAAAGGGCTGGTGCTAACCGCACCTGGACTGCGTGCCCCCACCCCCACTACCGCTCCACCCTAAACTCGACCATTCCGTTTAGGGTTCTTTGGTTCTCGGACGGGATGGGGGGCGGCTGTCGCGCCAGGAATCAACGGCGGCCGCATACTCCGATGTTTTTCAGTTTTTGGTATGGCTTCTGTGATTGGTTTTGGGAGGCTATCAAGAGGGCCGGGCTCTGGGAGGCGGTGGAGACCCGGAGGCAGTGCACTCTCGGGGACCAACCGGGTGTCGTCGCGACTGGAGGGACTGTGGCACCGGAGCCCCTCGCGCGAAGGCTTCGGAGTTGCTCGACGGCCCTGTGCTCACTTAGCTTAGCGTTGCGGGGCTTAGGAAGTTTAGGGTTTTGGGTTTGCTCAGCGGATTTGTTCCCAGAGTCATTGACTCCGCCAGCGGCTTCGAATTTTTTGGAGCGTCTCAGCCCGACTCATGCCCAACCTAGATCGAAGATCCTTGCCGACTGCGTAAACTAAACTGTTCATCTCCAAACCATCACATCACTGCAAAACCCTGGAACCCATACCTCTGCCCGAGAGACCAAGACTGCTCCGAAATTCACAGCTGAACCCCCCTGGGCAGTCAAATTGGTTTAGCGTCTAGATTCTAGTTCTGGGGTTTCACAGTCAGAGCTCAAGGTTTGTTGGGACAGTTCAGGATCTTGTGCACAGTGAGGATGGGATCTTAAGCCGTTAATCTAAACCCTAAACCACACAATCGACACTCCTTGTCGGAGGTCGTGGAGAACATCACAGAGGCCTCTGCTCCAGGGCACGGCAAAACATCAATAACTCTCCAAGCCCCGTAAACCCTAAATCCTCATTCAACCCCGAGATAGCTTCAAAAGCCCGAGTTCTTAAACCGGGCGATTGGTGGTTTGATGCCGTTTTGGGCTTTGTGGTGGTTGCTTCTTTCGTTTCGGGTACGGTTGAGCATTTCGAATTTAGAGACTTCAAGCGTTCAAGCCGCACTTCTTTGTACAAAGCCTGAAAGATCAGGAATCGGTTTTCAGGTTCTGAGATTTTGGTGTAAGCGTTTTGGGGTTCACGATATAGGGTTTAAGGGGTGGTAGCTGCACTTCCTGCCTGCAACACAGAGGTGGGGTCGTAGAGAAAGTGAGAGGTAATTGAGCCGATGGTGTCGCGGGGCTATGTACAGGGATGCAGTCCAAATATAGACATCGAATCATTACCCGTCTTGTAGTTCCCTTAGAGCCCCAGTATGATCACCACGACTGTCATACACCAGAACCGTGCCCTTATTTACATTTAGCCCCCCAAGTGCAGCCCCTGCCCAGACACATTACTGCCTTGACAACATGGAGCCCAACATGACCCGGCCTCAGACTTCTCGCTGCGGGGTCACAGTGCCACATTTGGACAACGAGAAGGGTCTGCCGTTAAAGGCTGGGCTCGGGGTTTAAGGGTTGGGGGCGACTGAAGGACCGAAGGACAGCGCTTTTGGGGATGTGGGGCTTCGCGCAGGAGGCTCAAGCAAAGTGGGGTCTGGGGGTGCGTGGATGTACCACCAACACTTCTCACTGCCACTGCTGGTGCTGCGCCATTAAATTCTTCGGCTGGCCTGAAACTGCTGCTGCTTCTGATCTTGCTATTGCTGCTGCAACAACGCCCACACAATTCCCGAGACGCTGGACCCATGCTGAACACGAAGAAGAAACCTTCCGCTGACGTCCCTGAACCGGCGACGTGGAACCTTTGAACTATGAGTCTCTGCAGCCGAGGAAGTTCTACCTGCGGATTGCAGCCTCGCCGTTGCATTTGGACACGGCCCTAAACCCCAAAGGCTGAAGCACTAACGTGTCATTGAAGGTGAGAGGTCCCACCACACCCGCAACCCCAAGCCCAAAGCCGTAAAACACCAAAGACAAACCGTGGGTCGCCCTGGACAGAACTAGAGTGGCACCAGAGGAATGGCAATAGACTGTGTTAGAGCGAGCCGGGGAGACGCGCGTTCTTGTTGTTGTGCAAAGCGTTAGCTGTTGATTTCCGAACCGCAAGCGTCAAACCCAATCCTGAACTCCTCACAATTTTTCCTGAAGCCCAACCCTAGCCACAAGACTCTAAGACTTAGACCCGGCCAGAGGCTTGGAGTTTCTAACGCTGCACAGGTTCCCGGCTCTTTCTGTAAACTCTACTGCCGCTGATCCCGACTCCCGCGTCCCTTGGGCTCAAAGATCGTAGAATGCCTTAAACTCCCCGCACCAAAGCTCAAAACATCAACCCTACATCAATTCGAACAAGCCCCTGAAAAGCTCGTAGAAAGCCGAGACACATTCGACGTCAGTCGGATTTATCTAAATAAATAAATATAAGTATAAATATAAATATAAATATAAATAAGTAAATAAATATAAATAAATAAAAATAAATATAAATAAATAAATAAATAAATAAATATATATATACACATATATATATACATATATATATATATATATATATATCCGAAATCCTCAAGGTTCCCCATGAACCGAGGCGACCAACGGCGTTGGCCAGGGGAAGTTCTCAGACTGCATTCCTCACCTCGCCCAAGGGCTGCCCGGCAAACAGCGTATTCTGGGGCTTCTGTTCTCGCTTGAGGATCTTAGTAATTTTAGGATTTAGGGTTGCCTTAGATCCGTGGCTCTTGGCTCTTAAGGTCGTGTTTGCCCATGGCTCCAAACCTCGGTGCCTAGCAGCCTCAAGTCCCGCACCCTGCGGCCTGTCCCTAAGCCCCAACTGCTACTGCTAGCTCATAAAGCCTGAGTTCACGAAAGACGCGTCGCAGCCACAACGGCGGAGTGAGCCCGGGGTTGAGAAGCTTCCGGGTTGGCGCATAGGCTGAAATTTCGTCTAGGACGTGGGTTTCGAGACATGTTGGTCCATGGCCCGCATGCTTCGGCTGTAGGGAGTGATCATATGCAGGGTGTCGATCTCATTGCCGACCTAGTGCCCCAGACCAAGGAGGAGCCGTTAGAAGCATGCTGAAACCTCGGGTTATGTTACAAAGGCCGTTACTTTGACGGACTTGTGTGATCGAGACTTGAGTTCCACCCCCAAGACTTCATGTCCAAAAGACATGTAATGCCACAGCAGTATAGCCCTTCCATACCAAGGAGCCAAAATGTCCGTCCCATCACGCGGATGTTGTGTTGAGGAAAGTTATAGAGATGCTGGGCCCTTCATGCATGTAGACGATGAACATCCGAAACACCCGATCTCTGAGATTCTGCAGTGGATGGGTGGCACAAACATAGCTGCAAACCTTTGAAGCCTGATTCCATAGACCGTTTCAGGGATGAGTCAAAAGCTTCACAGCGCCTTGGAGCCAAACCCTCAAGCCCGGGATTGCAACCGAGACCGCGACCTCTGACAACAACAGCAACAGCAACGGCAGCAGCAACACCGGCAGCAAAAATGAGTGAACAAAGGTGCAACACGAACACCGGAACAGGGAACTCCGAAGTCTCGAAGGCGAAACCCTTTGCCTGAGTAGAACGGGTGCGTAGCAATCCAAATATGAAAACCTCCGCAGCCCCCAATCTCGCAACCCTAAGGTTCATGGGGGTTTAGTTAGTTTAGTTTAGGGTTCTGTAAGGTTTTGTAGGGGTTATTAGGGTTTTCCCGGGCTTGGGTTGTATACTGTAAGGTGTGTAGGTTTACAGGGTTGAAAGGATTTATAGGGCTCGTGGGGCTTCATATGGCTTGTGGGGTTGAACGGGTTTAGGATGCCAAGCCCCCAGTCCCCAAATCACAAGTTTTGAAACTCTTCGTGCCGAGGGTCATTGCTACCATCCCGCGGGTGCCTTCCGTGGTTCCATCCCTGCAAGGTCACGGGCTTCACGGATGTGCAGGGTTGTACAGGGTTTGAAATGACGCTGTAGGGCTTTAGAGGGTGTTATAGGGTTTTATAGCATGATCTTAGTAGTAGAGTTTGGCAGGGAGCTTCCTGAAGGGATATTCGGGGATGTATATAGTATAGGCTGTGTACGGTTTCAGGGCGTCGTGCGACTTGTGCTCACAATGCTGGAAAGGTATAGGTCTGGGAATCAGGTTTCCGGGCGGAAACCCTAAACTCAAAACCCTATATATGTACGCCCTTACGGTTCAGGTACTAGGGTTTAGGATTTGCTTCGCTGAGTCGAACAGCCGCTTTTTCTGGTCAGAAGGCCGCAGGTACAAGAAGGAGCCTGCAGCGCAGTAAAGGAGGGTAGTCATGTAGTCATCATAGGGCCATAGGGTCGACCTCTGCGACATGTGGGCGCCACGGTTTTGTTCTTGTGCAACCGGGTCTACGGCCCCGGCAAGGGTGCATCCCTTATTAGTTCCAAGTTCGTAATCCAAAGCCTACGGATGAGAGTTTCTTAGCAGGTTTGGGGGGCTCCCAATTCCCATGTCCCGGATCCAGAACGTTTGACCCAGCCTTGCAAGCCAAATGCCGTGCGTGATTGACAGGCGAGCCCATCAAGGAGAAAGGGGGGGCTAGGAGCCCGGACAGCTACCGCTTGAGATTCTGAGCTTTTGAAGAAGGGCTGGGTCAGCTTACCACGTCCTGGAGTGGAAAACGTGCATGTCATCCCTAAGCCTGCTTTTGTCACGAGTGATACTACCGAACCAGTTTGTAGACACATACAGGCACAGAACAAGTACGGTACCTGTATAGAAAGTTTGTATGTGCTTATGTGTATGTCTGGATGTCTGTATGTCTGCCTGCCTGCCTGCCTGCCTGCCTGTCTGTGTGCATGTAATTATGCATGCATGCATCATGCATGTATGTACGTAGGTATGTATGTATGCATGCATGTGAACATGTATGTAATTATGCACTCATCCTGCATGTAATGTATGCATGTATACATGCATGCATGCGTGTATGTATGCATGCATGTATGTATGCATGCGTTTATGTATGCGTGTATGCATGTATGCATGTATTTATGTATTTATGTATGTATGTATGTATTTATATATGTATGTATGTATGCATGCATGCAATGTGTGCATACACACATGTACACACACACACGTCATACGAGAATGCGCCCGGACACAGACTTGCGTGAACCCCAAATCCTGCTCGGTCCAAAGCGAGGCGGTCCACTTGAGTTGGGCGAAGCCAGAGCAGGATGGCGGCTGCATGATCACCCGGTGGACTCGGCAGACTTTCGGGTTTAGGGCCGTTTAGGGTTGAGGGCCCAGTTTCGGAGGGTGAATAATCAGGAATACTATTCCGGAGGCTTCCCGACTGGGATTTGGGATTTATGGTAAGTGGCATGCGGCTTTATGGGGTTGGACTGGGCGGGTTGCAGTGTATAGGGGTTTGGTTTTGGGTGCCCTCGTCATGACGCCAGCTCTTTTCGTGGGTAGTGGGCGTCGGTGGCTGCAAGAAGAGCATACCTCACGATTGTAGCCTCGTCGGCTGACATTTCCCTTGACCCTCGACCTTCGTGACCTTCAACCCTAGCTGCCTAGCTCAACAGGTATCGTGTCAGCTTCTCCGAGTACGAAGACTTTTCGTCATCCAGGGAAGTGTACTTGAAGGCCGCTCGGTTCATGCAGCAAATGCTTTCGGCTGATCCTTCCATCACCAAACGACAAGAACGTTTGAACACCACCAAGCTGCTTAACAGCCCTTGGTATCTGATAGGAAAGTAATTAGTTTTCAACCTGGACAGACATGACATTTTGACAGCAATTAACTCCTACTCCTACTCCTTCTCCTACACCTACTCCTACAACAACAACAACAACTACTACTACTACTCCTGCTGCTGCTACTACTACTACTACTGCTGCGACTACGCTATGATCGTATGTCTGACGCTACGCTTGTCCTCACTTTTCGGCCTTAAACATGTGGTTTTAGCACATGTTACAAGAAAGACTCCAGCGTAGATTATCTTGATCATGTGGTATAAGCATATTCCATGACAAACTCTCGAATCTAATTGCTCCTACTTGGGTTACGGGTGTGGGTTGTGGGGTTGGGGGGATGATGATGTACGTGCAACTACAGCGTCATTATCATCGGACCCGTGGTTGCTTGAACCTGAGAATCAGCACCATGATGAACACATTGCATGCATCTGCAAAGCCAAAACCCTCAAATTGCTGCCCTCGTGATTGCTTCTCCTGGAAGCCCGAGAACGCAGTAAATACGGACTAAAACCCTGCCCAACAGCCACGAAACAGACAACTACAGAATCATTATCATCAGACCCGTGGTTGTACCATAAAATCGTCATCATGATGAATACATTGCATGCATTTGTAAACCCACAAAAATCGTCCAGAATCTACGCTGGTCCTTGCTCTAGCTCCAAGCCGGTAAAATACCGTAAATGCAAATGAACACCCATATAGAAAGGGCACGAAAACGCGACGTCAAGTACACGATCCGCGCCTCCTACTGCTGCTACTACTACTACTACTACTACTATTACTACTACTACTACTACTACTACTACTACTACTACTACTACTACTACTAAAACCACCACCACTATCCTCGGAGCTGCCATACAGGGGCTTGAACGCTCAGTGATACTGTGCCCTTATAGTCGGTATAGCTTTTGGTTACACATCCCCCCCAACACCATTCCAGTTGATAAGGGCTGGATATGAGGTCTGTCCCATATTTTTGGGAATTGGGATCTCAGCTCTAAATTTACCACCCGAACCTAAACCCCAACTGTAAACCGGACACCCTTAACCTTAAACCGAAACCCGACCAGGCCATGCGAGATGCCAACCTTTACGAGCTCAAGCCGGAGCTTTCCGGGATTCGGCTTCAGGGTTACAGGTTGGGGCTTCGCGTTTAGAGTCTACCGTTTGGGTTTTTATCGGGCTTAGGGTCCGGGCAGAGCTTTCAATTCGTTTTTGAAGTCCAGAAGCAGTCTGCGGTCTATCATCCTGGGCGAAGCCATAGTCTTGTTTTTGCCAGGTGGCACAAAAGGTAATGTCAGGCCAACCTTCTATACTTTGCTACTGCTATGATATACAAGACTGTAATCTGAGTCGTCAGACCCTGCACTATGCCAGGAGGCTCTCTACTACTTCAAGGTTTCGGCCGTGAATGCCGTGGGCCAGGGGGAGTACTCCGAGCCGGCGACGGCCTGGACCTTGGGTTGAGGGGTTAGGGTTTAAGTTTTATTCGGTTCAGGGTTTACCGATTTGGTTTTAGGGGTTTAGGGGTTTAGAGATTCGGGGCTTAGGATTCTGGGCTCAGCATGTTCGGGTTTGGGCTTTCTACTGCTGTGACTAGTCGTGGTCTGCATACACTTTGAAGGGCTCAGGGCTTGGAGAGGCTATACCGTTCCGAACCTTTTATTTGCCTTCGGATGCTTCCCTACGAAGCAGCCATTTCTACAACCCCACGCGCAGCCCAGGCCTTGAATCCCGTGTATGTGCATACGGAAAGCCTTACCTCAAACTATGCAAACCGTCAGCCTTTTTCCCTTGGAGATGCAAGTTCAAAGATTCCCTGAAAGCTTTCTTCAGGGGTCGGCTAAAAAACTTCTTGTGATGCACGAGTCCTCTTTCGCTTTGCTTGTCACAGACTTCACGCCGTACACACCCCAAATCTGTATTCCGAATCTGCCACCTCTTTAACCCTTCGAACTTCTTAAGGGCCCGGGCCTACTGGTCTTCCGGGTTTCCGGGCGCAGCGCTGATGTAGGCTTTGAGGGCACCAGGAGCCGAGGAACCCCGAACTCCCGAAGCCCTTAGCATGATCCTAAAGGGGCCTTAAACACCGACACCCGTAGAGAAGCTGATTCCGAGGTTGTCACCAACCCGATGCCTCCTGAGAAGCGCATCTGCTGCAACTTCTGCTGTTGGATTTCGGCAGTTTCGACTTCGGGATTTGGGCCTGGCTTTCGCGAAGAGCTAGGGCTTCATAATGAACACCCCCTCAAATGATAAGCTATGTAGTGCGGATCATAAGAGTGAGGAGGGGGGGCGCCTTTTTACACTCCGGGTCACCATTGCGTTGCAGGCTGAACTTTTCGATTCTGGGCCTAGGAGACATGAAGCTTGCAGGTCCCAGGGAGGTTCGGACCTCTAAGGCCAGGCTCCCCGGTTTTGGGACCCTTTGGGCGGCCAGGTTGCGTCTTCCGGGAATTCTTTGTGTTGCGGATCCTTCTTCTTTTTTTTTTCTTATTTTGGACCCCGTTGTAGTATGATAAAGCCACCTAAGCGGCAGCAACAGATCAGCTAGAGAAGGAGCTTCGGGCAAGGAGGGCACAGGAGGATCCCACGCCCGAATCCCCAACTCCTTACCCCCAAAGCCTACATCCCGAGCCCTATACCCTAAGTCCCAACTCTTAAACCTAAAGCATAGAACCCATGTAGAACCCTTGAGAACCCACGTAAAACCTGTAGAGAACCCTTATAGAACCCTGGGAAGCGTAAATCCCAAATCCCGTCCATGTAGAACGTAGAGGAACACCGGCAAAACCTTGAGCGAAGCCTCTAAATACCGAAACCAAGTACCTGCAGAACCCAATCCTGAAACCCTGGGTCCTAGGTTTATTCGCCCACGCACGCCAGAGCCGCCTCAGGAAGGGACTCAGGGTATTTTCGGACAAGTTGCGACGCGGGTTGCTACATGAGTTTTAATTTGCATTGCTGCAACGTTGCTTTCGTTGACAGTTTAGGCTTTACATAAACTTCTGCGTGCACGCGGAAGCGTTTGTGGCCTGTTTCCTTTTGCGCTGGGGTGATCGTGGTGGTGTTTGCGGTGGTGGCGGTAGTGGTTGTGGTTGCGATGGCAGTGGCGGCGGTGGTTGTCGTGGCGATGGCAGCAGCGGTGCTGGTGGTGGTTGCGATGGTGGCAGCGCCATGTAAGCAGTAGCAGTATTAGTAGTAGTAGTAGTAGTAGCAGTAGCAGTAGCAGTAGTAGTAGTAGTAGTAGTAGTAGTAGTAGTAGTAGTCGTAGTAGTACTAGTACTAGTACTAGTACTAGTACTAGTACTAGTACGAGTACGAGTACTAGTACTAGTACGAGTACGACTAGTACTAGTACTAGTACTAGTGCTAGTACTAGTACTAGTACTAGTACTAGTACTAGTACTAGTACTAGTACTAGTACTAGTACTAGTACTAGTACTAGTACTAGTACTAGNGTGTTAAGAAGAGGTAGTCAATTGGGGGTGGTCGCCTGCTGCTTGCTAGTACTAGTGCTAGTAGTAGTACTAGTACTAGTACTAGTACTAGTACTAGTACTAGTACTAGTACTAGTACTAGTACTAGTACTAGTACTAGTACTAGCACTAGTACTAGCAAGCAGCAGGCGACCACCCCCAATTGACCACCTCTTCTTAACACTTTTCTTGCTGCGTGGGTGGGGGGGAGGGTGGGGTGGGTGCGGGGGGGGGGGGTGGACATTGACAATCATGGCAGCCCCAAGCAGTTTTTTTGCCGCCATTCTAGCTTGCGCTTAGAGTGTTTGAGCCAGCCATGGCCAAGAAGAAGCGAAAGCGATGCTGTTGATGATGAAGTTTGTCCATATGTTCTTTGCGTATTCTACAGTTTCTGCAGTTTAGAACCGTTTTCTTGCATACAGGTAACTGCTTCGCCCCCCTTGTGTTCGAGCTTAATGGGTGAGTTTTCCTCCGTACTGTTCCCCCTGTGTAGTAGTAGAAGAAGAAGTAGTAGAACAAGAAGCAGAAGTAGAAGCAGACGGAGAAGTAGAAGCAGTCGTAGTCGTAGTGGTAGTGGTAGTGGTAGCGGTAGCGGTAGCGGCAGCTGTAGCGGTAGTGGTAGTGGTAGTGGTAGTGGTAGTGGTAGCAGCAGCAGTAGCAGCCCGGTAGCAGTAGCAGTGGCAAAGGCAGTGGCAGTGGCATTGGCGGTGGCAGTGGCAGTAGCAGCAGCAGCAGCGATGGCAGTAGTGGTGGCGGTAGAGCCCTACAGCCAAGCCCTGAACTGACATTACATGTAATGTCGAGCAGTCTACCACGTAAGCTCTACATCCCTTGACCCTTGAACCCTCACTTAGCCCGGGCAGGTTGAAGTCAAAGAAGCGGAAGATGGCGGCCATTCCCTGACGGTCGGGGCGCTCGGGAGCTTTAAGTGTTCAGGATTTAGGCCTTGATAGCTTGGGGTTTGGCCCGTTTGCGGTGTTCAGGGATTAGGGCTTATAGGGTTGAGAGTTTGCGGGTTCGGATTTCGGATGTCGGCGGGTTTGTGGGCTTTAGGGGTTTCGGGTCGAAGTTCAGGTGCGCTGGTCGATCCCAGAGACCTACGACAACCGTGTGGGGTTCATCTACGACCAGGCGCGACAGCAGGGTGCAGGGAGTACGCGTGGTACTGAACAAAAACTATTTTTTTCTGCAAGTTGCAGCTGTTTGGACACAAGGCCAAGCATTCTGGATGATTGGTATGGAATGACCGAAGAATCCTGGTATCGTGCATGCTGCAATATGCCATGGCATCAGGCGTCTCGCATATACAATGCATGCAAAACCTGGTTCTGGTTGCTTAGTTTAGTGCTTTTCATTGAGGCCCAGAAGGATTCAAACAACCTGTATAGCGCCTAACATTCAGATACATAGGCTTGCCCTTGAGTACACCTAGCCTGTGTAGATTGGGGGCCCGGAACCCGGCTGATTGGTTGGGGCTCCGTGACCCATTTATCCGAGGCTTGCGCAGTCCAAACCTTGTCGACGCAGGAAATTTATTTTCGAGTTATAATTTCTCAAGGCTTATCATGCATGACTTCGATGACTGTCATCGACAGTGCTTCAGGTGTTCCAAGTCGAGCAAGCCGGGATTTAGTGCTCTAGCCTTCTTGGCTGTGGGAGGTTCGGGATTTGGGGTTCGGGGCAGGTTCCTTCAGTAACGTGCTATTCGGTTTGGTTGATGATTCCTCTCGGTGGGGTTCCCTCTTGACACTATCGTGTAATCTGTTCTCAAAGGACACTGGTCCACTGTTGAGTTGAGGGTTTAAGAATTCAGGCTTTGGGGCTATGCCAGGCTCATGGTCCAGAGTGCCGTTTTTCGGATCTAAGGCTTGGGTTTCGGTGTTTTGGGGCAAACTAGAGCACACAGCGGTCGACAGTCATCTCACCCGGTGACCACACGCACAAAGCTAACACAACGATAGAGGCGGTCCAAATCCTGACATGAGACCCGAGCTCTTTGGGACTGCCTCTCCGACCGCATTCCTGCTCTGAGGGATCGGGCTTTCCTCTTTACGTCGGGGTTTGAGGACTTAAGTGGTTTAGGGTGAAGCTCAGACTTGTACCTTGCAGGAGAAGCAGACGCACATGATCACGCACTATAGCATCTACCTGCAGGCCATGCTCCGAAATCCAGGGAAGAGCCCTGCACTTACATCCTAGACCTGCGGCAATAATCCCAGCTGGGGGCGCAGAATATGAGTTCGTTAAACTTAGCAGCACTGGGGACAACAGAAGTATACTCTCCTTGTCTTCTAAGCCCGAGAACGATGCATGGAACCTTAGGCACTGTAGTCCCAGCCCTCTACATCAAGCGGAAAACCCCAACCTAGCTGGCAGTCCGAACCCTGTACTGCATAGCTCTGAATAGCTACTGGAGCAAATTTTCCGACAGGCTGTAAGTATACGTATACGTATAATCACTGTGCCCCAACATTACACGGCCCCTCATCGGCAGCATGCCGGGGTCTTCAAACCCGGCCCCTCCGATAGCAGGGCTTCAGGGTTGAAGCAGTAGCGGCAAAGGCTTTGAAGCACGGAGTTTCGGGGCTTCGGGGGATTAGTAGAAATCTGGTATCTTCAGGGTCCCGATCCAGATGTCGGTTGGCGCTTCTCAGGCTCTCGGGTTTTAGGCTTCGACCCAAAAGAGGCCTTCTCCGAAAACGAAAAAGACCCCAAACCCTAATCCCTGGAATCCGAAACCCTACATAACCCTAAACTCTGGAGCCTAAACCCTCAACCATCCTCAACCTTAAATTTAGAGGCCTTGACCCTGCCGTACCAGGGTGGCTATCCGAGTCCCGACGTGAATGAGCACGAGGAGCTCAGGGAGGACTTTCCTCAGGCTCCCCTTTGGGGTTTGTAATAGGGTATTAAAAGGGTGTTGTTGTGTCTCTTGGTTTATGGGGTTGTGGAGGGTTTGTACAGGGTGTTTGTCGGTGTTAACGTGTTTAGTAGAACGTTGAATCGAACTTGTGGGCCTTATGTTATGGTAGAATTTTGGCTCAGTTTTGGCTGGCAAAGCTGAACTCTTCAGGGCTCTTAAGAGTTTGAAGCTCGCACGGTTGGTTTAGAGTTTTAGCAGCTCGGGCTTGGGGTGTTCACTCTTTTGCGGTTTTAGGGTTTGCTGGGATCATGAAGCATTCAGAACTTGGGATTCGGGGAGCACCCGGTTCACACAAGTTCGCCTGTTTTGACAGAAGCAACTGCCCCGACGAGGTTCGACCGACAGTTGCTCGAGAAGGGTTCCCTGAAGGGTTCTAGCAGAAGCTCAGCTACATAGAGTCAGCGCCCTGCCGCCCCTGCGATTTGAGACCGAATGCCCTAAACCCAAAACTCTGAGCTCTAATCTCACGACCCGAATGACTTCGGCTCTTATGTAGAGGTGTTCTACCACAAGCATTTTGGCCCACAGCCCTCGAACTTGAAACCCGAAGCACCTCTCCCTGTTTGTACTGAGTACATAAAACTACTATGACTAAATCTCTTCTTGAGTATGTATCTATTTTTGGTTTAGGATTTCGATGCCTGCTGTGATGGCCTCATTCCATCAAGTTCCGTGGCTTCTGGGGCATGTAGGGTCAAAGTCGCAATCCCCAGCACTGCAACCCTAGGCCGTGAATTCATATGACTCGCAAGGACCCTGAAAGTGTAGACAGTCGGCGCCGTGAGCAAAGTTTGAAGAACAACAAGCAATGCATCTTTCTCTTCTGCTTTTGTGCTGTGTGCTGTAGGACGTGGGCTCTGTTCCTTCCCTCCTAACCTGCCGGGAACCCTAAAGCCTCTGCGCTTCAGGCTCGCACCAAGAAGACCGTTCCGAAGAATGGCCACAACGCAGCTCGACTCTGGGGCTTTGCCGTGTTTTGCGCCTTCAGACCTTGGTGTGATAAAGGTGCCTGAAGCATTACCTATTCTTCCTTAGGGTTCCTTATTCACATTGTGGTATAAGATTCTCCAAACCCAACCTTAATTAAGGCCCTGTACAAGGCCATAAAGGTTGACGTTTTTACTATGAGAGTTTCCAACCCCGGGGTTCAGGTGCAACCGAGACATATGGTAGTTTGAGAATATAGTGGACCCTGATGTAGAGCCGTAAATTATAGGATCCTGGTTACATGAGCCCTAAGTCGTCGGATCCTTCTTCATACTAGGGTCCCTATTGAAAGGAGGACCCCCAGTAGCGTTGAAAGGGCTGTTCTTGTCCGTTTTGGAGTTCAGGGTTCAGGGTATAGAGGTTTCCTGAGCGGGCACAGAGACTCACAGGCTCATGCAATTGATCAAATCTTTTTCGGTCTGGAACAGGGGCAGAGGGCGGCCGCGCAAAGTCATGTGGTCTCGACCGCTCAGCACGGGGGGAAGTGTCTGGCCAGGTTGCAACCATGGACTTGGAGATAGCTGGAGCTTGGGTCGAAGTGTCTCTTGGAGACTTTGAGGATCCCTTCTCCAGCTATGCTGTGCCGCGCACAGGTGTATGTCGAAAACAGAAGAGTGCGCTTTGTGGCATGTGCCTCAACCACGCGGTCGGCTCCAAGTTCTTCAGATGCTATCTGCCTGTTCCTTGCAGACGACGAGTTACAGGACCAGCAGGGGGCGCATGTGGCGCCAGGAGGTGGTTGGTACTGGTCGGAGGTCCTCGCGACGGCGCTGAAATCAGCGGCTCTGAAGAAGTTGAGGTGAACACATGGGGATGTCAAGCGGCCTTGAGAATGCCAGTCGTAAACCCGAAAACCTACAGGCGAACATCACCAAGAGCCCTAATCCCAAACCTTGAAAGCCCAACACCCAAAACCCTGAACCCCAAAACCCACAGGACTAACAGCCTTAAATCCAAAAGACCCCCAAACTCAAAATGCCCTAAAAGGCCCAACTTTAAACTCAGGTCACGGAATTCGCAGGCCTCGTGCCGGGCCGCTTCTTGGCTACCTTTAGGGATCAGGGTCCTGAGAATTTCGGGTTTAGGGCTTAGGGTTTTGGGGTTTGGGGTGTCGGGCTTAGGCTTTGCAGGATAATCCGTTGTGCTAGGTTCTTTTGTTTTCTTCGGGCTTGGGGTCTTGACATGACATGCGGGTCTGAACAGTTAGCATGCGGCGTTGGGGTATACCATACTATAAACCGATTAAGGAACCCTAAACGCCACAAGGAATAGAATTAATTCCCAATTAATTCGCCTAGAGTGGATGTTATGATTATTTGGGGGAGCCCTAATCTGGTTCCTAGATGGTTGGGTCTCGAACTTTTGGTCTTGGCATTTGTGGTAAAGGTTTTGCGGGGTAAGGGTCTACTCAGTCTGTTCGTTCAGCTTCCCCGATTGTGGCTTCGTGACTGGGCTTTGTGTTTGCGGTTGACCTTACCACGACAGCCAAAACCCTATTGTTCTGTATGAACCGAAACTTAACCTAATGAATTCCTCACCCCGAAACACTGAATCGCACATTTCTATGGTGATCCACAAGCCCAAAGACCTGACGTCCAAACCTCGCATTCTACCCTGAACCCCTCAAGCTCAATAGGTCCTCAACGAGTGCAAAGATGTGTCGCCAGGCCTTGCATACAAGCCTAGTCTGGCAGCTCCTCAACCCTTATGCTCTTCTACGATAAAGGGCTCGGGCTTGATTTATATTGCCGTGATGGTTTCTGCCCAAAAAATCAACGACGAAATTCCTCCAAAGTTCAACAGTTGAGGCTACTACCATGCCACCGTCAAGGCGCGCGGGGGAGATTGCAGCCGCAATGCTCCAAATCCTATAAGCCCTAAGCTTCAATGCAAACAGCGCGCAACACAATCTCACACTCCACGGCCCTGGGAAGCCCAAAGCTGCATTTTAAGCTCATACACTCAAGCCTTAGTGCACAGACTCAGACGGTAATTCGTAAACGTTTCAAAACGCCTGGTTCCGGCAGAGCTCTCATCATTCTAAAGCTTGATTCAGGTGTAAAGGCCTTGCAGGTTAAGCTTGAGTTGAAGAGATCGGGGGTTTCTGGGTTTAAGGTTTCCCAAACCCGATAATCCCCATATTATATGGTGCTGACTAACATGTCTTTGCTATTTTCTCTAGGGTTCTTGAATATGTTTTTAGTCAAGTAACACTAAAGTTACTAAAGACCCCTCAAGCCCGAGCCTTACAACAACCGGCCTCTGTATTGAAGCTGAATCCCTCAGTGCCTGACTGGTTCGGGGCCAGGCTTGGGGAGACTGCTTGGGGAGACCTAAACCTAATCCCCAAACCTTACAGTAATCCCTAATCCCTAAATCCTAATCCCTAAATCCGACAGTAATCCCTAAACCCGAGGCTACTACGCTCTCCAAGTGGAAGTGCGAGATGTCTTTCAAAAGTGTTCTCCCTCCTGAGCAGTCTGGTTTCGATTGCCCTCTCTGTCACCGCCGCATTCCGGGGCTCCCTTCACAAGCCAGACAGCGGGCGAAGAGACTGCACCTTGAGGAGTGCAATCCTGAGTTTGAGGGCGGCCTTACCAAGCTCCTTTCTCTCTGAGAATCAAAGGCAAACCTAAGATCAGCAAGGGTGTTGTTAAGCAGCAGACTGAGAAGCATGCTGCGCAGAGTGCCAAAACGTTTCCGAGACATAGATTGGTCAGAGTCGTTCCATGGGAACGGTGGGACAGGGGAGATCGCGGCGATCTCTTCAAAATTCGAGATTGCTTCTCCCTGCTTGGGAAAGCTCTTCAACACGCCGAAAAGCCCTGCATGCACGAATACCTTCGTGCTCAACGTGTAAAATGGCGGTGGATCCCTGAACTTAAAGCCTTATCCGCACCCTACAGCATGCCCTGAACCTCGGACCCTATGTTAAACCCTCCAGCCCGCAAAAGATCCCGTCAGTAACAAAATGGCCTGAATGATCGGTAGGAGGTTTCCCGTACAGTCCCGTCATATTCACAAGAGAACACAGCTCAAAACCCTTTTTGAATGATAAAGGCCGTCTATTATGCCCGTAAACTTGAAGCCCGAAGTCCTCAAATCGGACACCCGAAAGCCCTGCATCACTGAGCCCTGAGCCTGAAACCCGAACACGCTAAAGCCGCTAAATTCCTCCAAGCCTTAAAATCTGTAGGCGGCTTTCTGAGAGACTTGTTGATTTCAGTCGTGGTCCTAGACGGTGCCTATTCACAAGTACTATCCAAGCCCGAATAAAGCTACAACTCAGAAGGCCAGAACCGAAAAAAAGCTAGCTTGACCGCTCGTCTCACAGAGGGCTGGACCTTTAAGCCTCTAAGCTGTTTGTGAGATAGGTTGCTTTCAGGATTTTCTGTTTGGGGGTGCGGGGTTTTGGATTTGAGTGCTCGGGGCTCTTGAGAATCGGGGTTCTCAAGGACTTGTGCTGTCGGCTTTCCACAGCAGTAGACGTCTAATTAGTTGGTCTATTCTGTCCGCTATACATGGTTTCACCACCCCCAATCCACACACCAAAACTCGACACGACCAAATGCAAAGCAAAGGCTGAGCATTTCGGCACCTTGCTTGCGTGCACGCGCTGGCAGGCGTTTTCCGCTGCCGGCGAATCGGACTGGTCATTACCTTCCGAGGTTGGGCTTCGTTTTACAATCGTAGCTTCCTGGCGCCTGGTTGTCTCTGTTTCGAGTTTGTAGGGATTTCGGGTTTAGGGTCTTTAGGGTCTTTAGGGTTTGGGGTAAGAAGTTAGGCGTTTAGCATATGAAAGCATCAGTTCATTCCTGTGGCTCTTAGTGTTCAGGGTTCAGGTCAGACATAAGGTTTAGGGTTCAAAGCAGGTACCCTGTAGCGTTGGCCGGAAGGTGGTCCGATCTCCACCTGGTCGCCCAGACCCAGTCCGCGAGGCGAGGGACTGGTGGTGTTTTATCAACTTTGGGTTGGGGCTTCGGGTGTTGCGGGCTGTGCTGAAATCTTCTGAGTTCATGGGTTTCAGGGTTGGTCAATGTCTTGTTCCTGGGTTTGCCCTACAAAGGACACAGGGCCTACGGGCGGGCGTGGGGGGGGAGGGGGGGGTCTGTTACACGTCTTGCTTTTGATGGTTTCGGTGGTCAGGGAGCATGACAATGATCATGTGAATGTGATTTGTGTGAGCTACGCGGAATCATCTGACATATCATCCTGCACCCCAGAGCCCATCTCTGGGGTGTTGCAATTCACGCAACCCCATGGCTTGAACAGCATCTTTGAAGCCAAACCCCAGAACCTACGCACTACAAACCCAAGCATCAAACCCTGAATCGAAAATCTCAAGACCTTGAAGAAGCCCAAACCTAAACCCAAAGCGCGTCAGGTTAACGTGACTGACACGACGCACAGCACAGTGAGCATCGCCTGGCCAAGCCATAGCCTCGTCTTCCTTTCTTTACAGTTTACGGTTCAAGTTCGGAGTGTAGGGTTTGGGGTTATGGTTCAGGGGATTTGGATCGGGTCTGTGATTGATGTACGGGCTTGGGGTGCGAGGTGCAGTTTGGCCAGTCCTCGTGGTGGTTCTGTTCCCGGTAGTTCCCGTGCCTGTTGAATTTGAGTGTCTAGGTTTGGAGTTCAGCGCTTTTGTGGGAACCATTGTTACAACGGACTGTTTTCGATATGTGGAAGAAGACCCTCAAAAATCCAAGAACCACCCTACTGAGTTCTCTGTAACAAAGGTCTGTTAAAAGCTGTGCATAAAGACCTGACCATACCTGACCTGTGTTCTCTGTACCCCGCGCTGTAGCACCGCAGGGCCTGTAGCGTATCACTGAGCTGTTGGTCGAAAACGCACACCCTAAGCTATGTGCCTTGCAGCGAACCCTATATAGTTTGGAGGATCCACATCATCCAAAAAGCCATAATAAACCCAAGACGCCCAACGCCGTAAAGCCCAGGCCCTATGCCCTGAGTTGCTTTATTTCTTACAAGGCCGAAGTCGTAGATTTATGATGACGATCGACATCATCATCATCATCATCACCGTCGTCAGTATCTCGCAATCACAATGACCATCATCTTTTCTTTATCATCATCATCATCCTCGTTCATCGTGCATAATTCAACATCAGTCAATAATCATCTTCCTTTTCATTTGCATGATCAGTATCATGACCAGCATCGTCATGATTATCATGACTGTCGGCATTGCCAGTGTCATCGTTGTCGCTGTCACCAGCATGGTCATGCTAGTTGCCGCTCCAGTTTACTTCAGCGTGCATGGTGCAGCGCTTGAGTCGCAGTTTTTCTGTCGCAGCCAATCCCCCCCTGCGCACACCTGCAAGGGTGCGACGTCGCGCTGCAAACCCACAGTATGCAGGCAAGACATGCAAGTGAGAAGCTGCGCACAGGCCAAGAAGTGGGCAAACGATTTTTGAGAGCGTGTGGAAAAGGCTTGCATTGAAGGAGCAGGAGGGCTGTTCTGGAACAGAAAAGGCGATATCTCATGAACTTCCACAAAGCGAAAGTGTGGCAATTGCAGAAGGACCGCAAGCTTCGAGAAACGACAGAGAGAAGAACGACACTTCGACAATCACAGAATCCAAGCAGTCACGGAATTGAGGCGGGACGGGCTCGTCAGCTCGTCGAGCAGAGTGCTTCGTCTTTACGGTGGCATGCTGGGAAATGCAGATGCGCAGCTCGAAACTGTATGAATATGCACGTGGGCGCAACCATCAAACGCACAGGTTGCACACACAGAGCGCTATGCGCGAGAGCCAGGCGACTCGCAGATCCTGGGTCGTCACGAACCGCAGCCACATGTCATGCACATACCTAAATCCTAGACGTCGTCTGAACCCCAACCCGTTCTGTGTATAGATTCGTCAGGACTCAATCCTACCAGAGGGTCCCATACATGGAGGTTGTTCGCGACTTCGGTTTCCCCCGTAAGCTGTTCTCTTGGCATCTTGAAACCTCATGGTTCAGGGTATAAGGGGCTTGAGAAATCTGGACTTTAGGCGTCTATAATACTGGTGCCTAGGACGGATGAACATTGAATGAAATTCCCCACAAGGATCTCGCATTAAGTTTTGGGTTTTGGCATTGTCAAGGGTTTTGTTAGGGCGTTTTGTGGCGCTTTCGGGTGTAGGGTTTACGGCTCATGGCTTACGGTGACGCTGCACCATAAGGCCCTTCTGGAAATGGCGAGTGTGTCGTGGGCTTCCATGTGCGCTGGCGTGAGGCCGACATACGAAGGGGGCGGGCATGTTTGCTGAGGGCTTGGTCCACGTTTGCTGAGGCTCGAGGCGATCATTTTAGATGTGGGGCTTCAGGCTGGCTTCTTAAGGTCAGAGTTTTAGGGTTGCTTCGTTTTGAACTTTGGCCTTGCAGCCAGTTGCACTTGCGTTGCCGACTGCAAGATCCGGGTGACTTCGGGTGTTCCAGTTTGAGGTCGAGGATTGTAAGTTGCCGAGGTTTGGCCACTTGACAATGGAGTGTAGACCCCAGGCCAACCCTAGGCCGTACGCTCCGAATTCAACAAACGGAGCCGTGCAACATGTAGAGTCTATAGAGACTTGAGCTTTGGGTTCTAGCCCCCCGCGGAAATTTTTCAGGGTCAGGAGTTTAGAATTCATACTTATATTTATATGGATATATATATATATGGATATGGTTAGGAGAGATCGGTAGGTAGATCGATGGATTGATGGATAGCTGGACGGATTGATAAACAGGTATAAGCAGATAGATCACCTGCCAATTTGAGATATCTGCGATTGAGAGTTGAAGTAGGACAAGACTAGAGTGCAGGGGCGTTTAGTCGGCACGGGTTTGGCGCATACCATAGTATGCTGATGAAGGGACTGTAAGAGGACACTGTCGCAAATTTATTCAGACTTCCGTACTAGCTGCTAGTGCAGGTTAGCTGCCACTTCCCATGCGCTCTGACAGCTTGCTTCCCACCAAAACACTCCAGAATCCAAGATCGAAACCCCAAGAACACATCCAACTCTTCAGCCGTTGGATTTGGATTTTGCGGGTCAGGGTTTGGGGTTTGAGCTTTTGGATTCAGCGATTGTGGTTCAAGTTCAAGGTTTGGTGAGTTTAGTGATTAGGGTTCAGGGTGATGGGTTATCTAGACCTCGCAGATTCGCGTGCTGCGTGGCTGGAACAATGGGAAGCCTGCTTGCCCTGCGGACAGCGATGAGACGGCAGGCATGGCCGAGGGTTCATGTTCAAGCTAGGGTTCAGGGTTAAGTTAAGGGACCAGCCTATCGAGTCTATTGTTTGTAGTTGGGGCAGGTTTGGACTTGGTTTTGGGTTCTATGTAGAGTGGGCCGCTTGTGCCTCTAGAGATGCGGACCTTTAGGGCAGCAGGCTTTGCTGCGTGCAGTCTTGTCGTACACGGTGCTTGTTGTTGGGGCCAGTGGCTGCCTTCAGCCCCGAAAACCCCTTCCAGTGGCCTGAAACTGAGTCACAGCTCACGTTTGTGAACCCCTTCTCGTCACATTACAGTTTTCCTCAAAGGCCTTGTTTAAGACCCCATCCCTATGTAATCAGACTATAGTTTACCTCAAGAGCCTGTTTACGTTCGCCCCTGCACCGAAGGTCGGGGAACCTGACCCTTAAACCCTACATCTAACCATAGCTACAGTCCGTAACATACTTCATAGAGGCCCAAATAGAAGGAATTTGGGGTATCTTCAAAGTGTATTAGAGTACACTATAGGACTCGTATACTAAGCCCGAAACCTGGGATTCAGTGCTCCGCGTGTAGCCGTCGGGCTATTCGAGGCAAGGGTTCCTGAAAGATGGTTTAGGATTCAGGGGATTCTCAGACTCAGGGCTCTGAGGGTTGGGTTATGGCTTTGGGGCTTAGGGGGCTTGAGGTTAGGGTGCAGGGCTTGCGGTTGAGGGCTACGGATACAAGACCTTGAACCCAAATCTCACGAGGAAATCCTGAACTCGATTTTGAGCCCTGCTGAACCCTGAACCCAGGCCCTGAGCGTTTAGGTTGATCGCGGTTTAGGGTTTAGGGTTCACTCCAAGTAGGAACCTCAGCAGGCCAATACGAGGAGGTCAACCAATGGTTGGCCGAGGCTCCCATTCTCGTTCGGTTTAGGGCTTAGGGTTCAAGGGTCCTAAATCATACAAGTGCCACAGACTTTTATGTTCGAAGTTCCCACCTGGAACCGTAGTGCCCAAGCTCGATCCTGATCTGCAAGCTGCAAACCCTGTCAAAAATGCGGTCGTGGCCTCGGTAATATGAAAAGTGCAATCCTTTGTAGACTGGCTCTCAATCAAATCTCGGCACCCGCGGCTCTCATGACAACCGGAGCTTTGGTTCTTGGCGCAACTTGCACTCAATGGCTTGAACTCTGAAGCCTGCGGTCTGTAATCGTGGCCTTCATTTTTCATGCTTAGAATTAGTTTTGGATTTCAGGGTTCAGGCTGAGCTGGATCTCTGTGGGATTTAGGTTGAGAAGTTAGATTTCACGCACCCCGGACCCGGGATCTTCTCAGGTAAGCCTTAAACATCCCTAAACCCTATCACCCAAATCGAACCCTGCCTGGAATACATCGCACGAGAATTCGGGGCGCAAGTGTGCAAGGTGACGTGGGGCAGTTGGGATTCTGAAATGTTGGTCCGGTCTTGCCTTCGCAGTTCTGAGGCTAAGTATGTTTCAATGTCTGTGTGGCCTGATGCGGGTTGCTTTTATTCGGAACCTTAGAAATGTGAGTTTGAGAAGCTAGGTAACGAAGGCACCCTTGACCGTTCTCAGGCGTGAGGACATGAGAAGCGGTTCTCAGATACACACTCCTGCTTCGGACTTCAGCATCACTCAGCTTGTGTTAACTTCACACGCCCAAGCAGCTTTATCCAGCCACATCACCCAGCTAACTGCATGAGGCGGAAGTGCCTTTCTATGATGCAGTGGCAGGAGGGCCTGGCAAGTCAGGTACGGGAGAGCGTCAAGAAGTAGGAGTGGTGCTTGATTCTTCAGTGCAAGTCCAACTATAAAGCCATATGGATTACATACCCTGAGATGCAGACCCTTATTGTTAATGATCCCAAAAAAACTAGGCCCTTAAATCTCAAGCCCTGACGCGTGAGGTTCAGGAGTTCGGGTGCTAACAGCTAACACTTATTTACTTGAGAGTTTTGGGGGGTCTAGGGATTGTGAGACATTTTGGCGTGTGGGGGCTCAGGGTGTTCGGTCTCGTATGTGACGGCATTTAGGGTCATGGGGAGTCAGGTATGAGTTTCTTTGAATTCTATAGTTTAAGCGCAAGGTAGGCCCTCAACATTGGAACACCCAAAGCCTGTAGAACCCAGAGCCCGAAAGTGCAAGGACCTGAGACTCAGGAACTTGGCAGCACAGCCGCACAGCACACCCCAGTTATCATAGAGACTACACACTTTGAGGCCCTGGGTATGGGCCTATGTGCACATGCGGATCTCGACTCCAAGGGCCGGAAAAGAGGGTCTCTGAAACCCCTTGCGCCCGCCCTGTAGCCGACACACCGCCCTGGTACTTGACAAGGCTCCTTGCCTCTTGAATGTAACTTTCGCACGGTTAGTTCAGATACAGGTCCTGATAAGCCTACATCCAGCTACTCACATGAAGGAAGCAGGACATGCATTTGCACATGAGCATCTATCTATGCCGATGGCCAAGCCGCGACTAACTCTGAACTCCAAACGCTGACCCCTGCATTCCCAACAACCTTACCACAATGTCGCAACACCCCGCAGAGCATCAGGGTAAGCAGACCTTCAACAGCAATCTGTGATTCTTTCAGGATCAACATCATCAACATCTTTTTCATTATCACCATCACCGTCATCAGCATCATCAACATCTTCACTACCAGCATCATCACCACCACCATCACCATCTTCATCATCATGATGATCGTCATCCTCATCATCGTCATCATCGTCATCATCATCATCATCTTCATCATTAGCAGAATCGTCATCATCAACATCACCACCACCATCATCACCACCACCGTCATCACCATCATCATCATCATCGTCATCATCACCGCACGACAGGCCAAAACCCAGAGTCAGTTGCTGAGGCCACTGAGGCAGAAAAGGAAGTGAGCCCCTCGCATCGCAGGCACACCAAGAGACGAATTTGAAATCTGCACATAGTGGTGGGTTTTGGTATTTAGGGCTCAAGGTTTTGGGTTCAGGGGTCTTGCGTTTGAGTATTGAGTTTGTGGTGTTCTTCTGTTCGTGAGGGCCCGGACATTCACACGTCGGATGGGAGTTGCCTTTGGGGCATCTGGTCTGCTACAGAGGGCTCTATGAAATTCAGGAATTTCATCATAACGATGCGAATTTTGGCGTCGCTAGCCTGTCCAGCTTCGTTGATGATTATTCACCACTCCAGGCGCCAACAAGTCAGAGCAACCCCCGTGCCAACGTTGACATGCATGCTTCGATACCTTTTGTTGTCGACCAGCGACCGCTGAACCCCGGGCGCGCAAAATCTCAACCTTTCAACTTCGAGAATTTCCTCGAGCATAGACTTCTTCGCCCACCAATGTCGACAACCTCAACAACTTACGTAACATGTTGACACCTCACATGTAAGAACTGCAGCAAGAGCTACTCTGTATGTGTGCATCTGTGTTGCAGCATGTAATCCGTCGAAGCACACGATGACATCGACCTGCCCTTCTCGGGCAGCCTCGTCTCGGAGTTCTCCACAGCACGACAACTCGCTGTGGGGTGCCGCAACACGGGCATTGCAGTTTACGGAACGTTTTTACTGCAGACTGGGAGTTAAACGCCAATGCTTCCTGCCACACAAAAACCCGGATGCGGCAAAGGGCTGTTGGGTTGAGGTGTGCCTGGCCCGTATTGGCTCTCCAGCGGACTGTGTTCGCACTTGGAAGAGTATTGTTTAAAGAACTCCGCGTGTATCTGAATGCATGTATTCATGCATGCATGCATACGATGCACTGTCCAGGCGGACTGCAAAACGGAGACTGACGACGCGAAGAGCATTGGCAGAACTTGATTTGATGGCCACGCGAGAGCTTCCACAAGAGAGCGAAGCTGCCTCGAGAATGTCCAGGTGCTGACGTCGAATCTTGTCGATCTTGATCGGCACTGTGGACGTACTTCTTGAGAGACAGCTGTATGTTTTTTGCTTTGCTTCGTCGTCGGTTTTATGTAAGCCTTGAAGGCTCGAAGTTTCACGTCTGTCACTGTCACAGCCCCTGAACACCGAAAGTGCCACAACAACACTAAACCTTAATCCCGAACTAAGATAGAATCGAGGCCACGACCTGTGCTGTCACCATCCACCAGCCAAAACAGCAAACCCTAAACCTTGCAAAGGCTGTCCCGGCGATCCTCGGTCATTGGTGGAGTGGTGCACGAGTATGTCCGGAGCTGATCCTGGGTTGCCCGATCCCTGCTATAGATTTAGGGCCTAGGGCTTAAGGGCTTCAAGGGTACAATGCGTAGGTTTTGAGAGCTTGAGGGTTCCAAATATCGGGACAAGGGGCTTTGGAGTTCAACAGTGTGCAGTGTACAGGTCTGAATACTTGCCCCTATGTGGTTGTACAAGAGCATGCCCCATATGGCTACTCCGATTGTTAAGTCCCCGGTATCTGTGTTCAAGGCCGAACATTGTCGTCTTTGAAATCTGGAGCCCGCTATTCGAAGGTGTTTCCAGGGTTCGTAAATTTAGGAATTTAGGGTAATCTCTGGCGGTAACGGGCCGAAGTATGATGTGTCGGTGGTAACGTCTTTCAGGCTCGAGGGCGTTGAGGGCGATCCGGCCGGCTGCCACGGGTTTCGGCAGGGCACGACCGAATGCTAGACCTGAGGCGATGACAGATTCCAGCTAGCTTCCAAGCGGCAGCGGCTTCAGCCGCTGTGCCAGGTTGGAAGTTGGAGGGATTAAGACTGCCAGACCAAACACAGTGCAAGGGAACTCATTCCGGGTATCCTCAACCCCAAATCCGCAATCCCATACTGAACTCCGGTGTTTGGCTTCTTTGTCAGGCTCTATCATGTTTCGAAAGGAGGACCCATGAAAGGTTGGGGACATTGGGGCTTCAGTATTGGGATGTCTCAGAGCTTCAGCTTTTGAGGCTTTGGGTCTTGGGTTTTATTTTGGGTTCAAGGTTTAGGGTTGAGGGGTTCGTGGGTACGTAGAACCGTAGAACTGTGGGGTTCAGATGTTGGGGCTAGTTGTAGAGCCTGCCGGATGGATGGAATCGGGGATACAGGAAGGGACGGTACAAATATCTTCGACTCCTACAGTCAGGTTCTAAACATATGTAAGAACACAACGTGGCAGAACAGCATGATAACAAAAACAAATCGGTATTTCTGCAAGCGGGGACCCCCCCCACGCCCCCCGGCCACCGGCCCAAGACCCGACTAAAGTCCTGAAGTCCGAGTTGTTTTAGGTCATTACCGGCCTCCAGCCGGCGAGTTTCTACGATGTGCAGGCTTGCCGTTGATGGTCTAGGGCTTTACGGCTTTGCGGCTTTCGGGTTTCAGAGGGCTCGAGCCTTGAGTTTAGGATGAGTTGAGGGTCCAGGATGTGGGGTTCAAGATGGGGTGTAGGGTTTACAAATTAGAACCCCGATGTTTCAATAAGTGAATAGCTACAGCAGCGTCGACATCCACTTGTTTTTGCTGTTCTGCTTGTTTTCGTGCTGTCAAAACTTGTCCACTACAACTGTCGACATGGCTTGTTCTATCGGAGGGATGACTCTGTTGTGGTTCTCAACACTTACTGCTGTTGCTGTGGCGGTTGATGCTCTTTTAAAACTCTAAACCCCCTACCCTAATGAGAGTCATGACTTGATTACGATTTCTGCATTTTTTCAGCCAGTAGCTTCGAGATACAAATCCCCGAAGCAAACACAGGGTTGAACGGTTTATGTCCGAGGTGTTTCAGTCTCTTGTTTAGGCCGTCTAAGAGGCCGAAGCGCTAAACCCCCGAGGTCATTGAAGCTACTGTGATTCTTACTTGCTCGGCTTTGATGGCACTTCCCAAGATCCGGCTTCGAGACGATCAACTACTCCTACTACTACTACTACTACTGCTGCCTGTTTCAATTGCTCCCTGCTTCGCGATTCTCCAACCTGCAGTATCCTCTATCGGCCTTTCTGGCTCGACTACCGGATTATCCATCACTGGTTTCGATCATGTATATTGCAAATGGCTGCTCGTCTCTACCAGGTTGTGCCGGAATATAAGCAGCACTGGCAGTAGCTAGTAGTAGTCGTCGTCGTGGTGGCAGTGGCAGTGGTGCAGTAGCAGCAGTCGCAGTAGAAGAATACCAAGATTGATACTTATCGTGGTAATCGGAGCAGGAGAAGAAGTAGCAGTCGAAGTAACCGTCGCTGCACGTTTACTGAGCTTCTTCCCGCCAGAAGTCCAGACTCACATAACTTCCTCACCCCAGACATGCTTCAGTAACATGTTTACAACCCGTCAGCAATGGGTTGTCAAGGCCTTATGTCGAACAAGCTTCTGCTCGTGATGAAATAAGCATAAACGTTTACAAGATTAACCCCAAGCAGGTAAATTGACGCTCTGCCAGGTTGTGGCTAAGAACAACGAGGGTCTGAGCGAGCCGGCAATCACGGGGTGCGCCAAAGCGTTTGGGATCTCCGTCAGGTCGATACAGGTTTAGGATTAGGAGGGGAACAGGATTCCTGGAGTAGCATAGTAGCCTCAGGAAATGTGGACACGTTGTTCCGTCTTCAGACTCATAAACGCCAGAGGCCTCATTTCCTATTAGCATCAGCCACATGTTTTTTCTCAGTCAAGGTGACTTGCGACCCAAGCCCGGTCGTGATTTCCTTATCATGTTTCGGTAAGCGGTTCCACGACAATGATAGCCGACGGTCACGTATTATTGTATTGAATTGTTTTGTGTTGTGCTGTATTGTTTCGATGTATGTGTACATATATACATATGTACGTATATGATTTATTTATACGCTGATTTGTTTATTCATGTATTTTCCATTTACTTGTTTGGCTTTGACAGCGGTAATCTTCTTGGCTTGTACTTTTAGCATTTTGGTCAGAATGATCGTCGTTTCCGTCCTCGTGAAACAGACTATTGCTCTTATTGCTACGTTATTCTACATCCAGTAGTGGCAGACGGGAAGTAGCAGCAGTGACACTGTAGTCTTGTGTATGAGCCTCAGCAAGTAGCAATGTCTTGTTGCATGATTTGGAGCCGTGTTGTACTTGCAACGAGAGCTCCTAAACCATCAATCCCCAAACACCAAGCCCAATCACTAGACCCTAAACCAGAATAAACCCTCAGCTCCTAGAGCCATGACCCCGAAATTCCTGCACTCTAAAGCTTACACCGGAAAGTCCTGCACCGAAGACCCAAATCCTAGCCTTCCCAGAACAAGTCAAACAGTCCTAGACCCTGTCGGGTGCCGCAGGGAGGTCCGCACTCGGTCTACGGTACCGGGCGTGCCGTCGCATTGCTTGGGGCAGCCAGGAGATCCCGCTTCTTTGTGGGTCGGAAGGGGTGGGGGGGGAGGAGGGGGGTGGGTTGGCTTTTGGTTGGGGATATTTGGGGTTGAAGGCTTGATAGAGGGCTTTGGTTTATACTGGGATTATAAATTAAGAGAGGGTTTGCGGTTGTTGTTGGACTTTGCTTACGGCTTTGGGGTTGAGGCTGTGGTTCGGTTTTATGTGACTAGGCAGAGATGTTGCATGTATGCAAGGCCCGCACATTGAATTCTAGTATCATGGGTTAGTTGAGTTAGCTCAGGATTAGGATCATCGTAAATTGTCGGGGTTCAGGGTTTTGGGGCTCGGGTCCTCAGGGCGGGTCGCTCGAGTTTAGTTGTGCTGGTCATTGAGGCGATTAGGGCTTGAGGCTTTGTTGACGAAGTTTTGTTCAGAAGCTCCGAAATGTAGATGTGCTGCTTCCTGCTCGCTCAATTTGCCATCAAGTTGCATTTCCTACATCAATAAGTCCGCGGCCTCCATCCCGAAGTTCTGAAACCCCTAGCTGCCCAGCTGTGATCCAAAACAGCTTGGGCTGAAGCTGAGGGCCAGAGAAACGTTCAGAGCGCTGAGAAATTGATGCAGGGCCACTCGCTCCCGTGCATTTCTGCGACTGTAGCTACCGATTTCTATGAACCTCTCTCTCCAGCACTCTTGGAAGCCTTGGCCCTGCTAACGGCTCGGGGATTCTGAGTCCCTGAGCCTTGCCCCAGAAGCTGCTACCATCAACGACGTGTCCTTCCACTGGATTGTCCGCCCTGGCACGGGTTCAACATTCCGACAGCTCGCAATTTCGGTCCGCAGGACATTGGCAAGAACAGCAATAGACTACAGCAACATAGGCGCTTGAATGATTACAACAAGGTCCTGTAACAAGGTCTAATAGGGTCTCGGTCATTGTTTGGGAAGCCCAAGGAATAGTACATAAATGACTATGTGGAACCGTCAAACCAGCAATCTTAGCCTCTTAGTCTCTTGTCACTTTGTTATTGTTTGCTATCTTGTGTCTCGAAACATTTTTTAAACAGTAAGATCTTATCAATCCCTCTTAACAAAGAAGACATTACCCTATTCCAAGTATGGTCTTTATATCTGCTATGGGATCGGAGAATCTGCCTCGTCGGTGTCAAGGGATTGGGTGCAGGGTTGAGGTTCCGGCGGTTCAGGGTTTAGGGTTTTAGAGCTTGGGGCACAGGGTTGACATGATGTGCCCTTCAGCCCTATATCTTAGGGTTTAGGAGCTTCGTTATCGGCTATACATTATATAGTTCAGCTTTTTGAGCTTAGGCTGTCGGTTTTGCAGCTCGTGGTTTAGGGCGTCCGTGCTTGTTCGGTTGTGTGAGCGTTGGGCTTGTCGGGGCTGAAGGGTTGCAGAGAGCTCTGTCGCGAGCTCAAAGCTCAGACTTTGGCCAGTCGTGCCTTGCATTGCCGGGGACTCGGTGATTTCCTGTGCTGGCAAGTTGCAACTTTGCCAGAATGTCTGTGTGTGTGCGTGTGTGTGAACGTATTCTGTGAGAGCCGAGAGTCTCCAAGCCAAGACCGAAACCTGGGAAGCCTCCCTAGAACAGCAACCCTAAACCCTGAACCTCGTCAACCCGATCCATACTCCCGCACCTGTCACCTGCAGCACAACATGCCAGGCTCCGCGATACCTGGGTGGTGAAAACCTGCTCGGATACGAGGTCTGTCCATTTTCAACAGGGCAGAGGTGACTGCATTTGAGGGAGCCCTAGTTTCGAGCATGCTCGCCCCTTCTGTGTTTTTTTGAGCTCTTTGGCTGGAGGCTCCAGGCTCTAGCCTTCGTTCAAGTGTTCAGAATCTAAGGCTCAGGGAGAGCAAAACAAGCGTTTCAAGCAAAGCGACGCCAGCGGACAGCCTAGACATCTTGATTCGCTCCTGAAGAGCTACCGGCTTCCTGCAGTTCTCTGGACCCGGACCTCGATACACATGTATCCCGTATGTATGTATGTATGTAGGTATGTAGGTATGTAGGTGGGCAGGCAGGCAGGCAGGTATGTATGGATGGATGTCAGGATGTATGGATGTATGGGTACACACGCATGTACGTACGTATGTTGCTTGTTTACTTCGTCTATGCCCTTGTCATACAACCTTTGCCTCAGCCGGCCACCCTAAGCCGTCGTATAGTTTGATTCCTGCACAGACCGACTCTCCCCACACATCCCAAACCCTAAAACCCTAAACACTTCAGCCTGCTAATTACCAAGACATGCAAAGGTGCGATGGATCCCAAACACAGTGGGATACGATGTGCCGATGCCTTGGCTTTGTCCGGCTCTTCGAAGTTGAGGGGCTTAGACCATATGGGAGTTTCCGAAAATATGGGAGCCTACCATCGTACCCTAAATAGTAGGATCCTTTATTATAAAGACCCCAAAATCAGGTACCCCTCATTTTCGGAAACTCCCATATTCCGGCCGGGCGTTTAGGGTTTTGGGTGCAGGGGTGTGTCGGGTTCGGGCTTCGACCCTGAGCTGTTGCAGGCCCTGGAGCCCTAGAGCTTAGACCCGAGGCTCTCAAGCCTCGGAATCTGAGCTCCCAGTTTCGTTTTTTCTTGGAGCTCCCGGGGACCGGAAGATGATGATGACGTTGATTTTGGTGGTGGTGGTTGCTGTCCTTAATCATGGTTCATTGTTGTTTATGTTGCCGCTGATTTTTGTCATTATATGCACCACGGTGTTGTGACTGTCACAATCGCTGCTGCTTGGCAGTTATTATTGACCCGAGCCCTGAACGAATGCCAAAGCTACCTGGAGGCGTTTTGGCTTGATTTGACCCTGACATGTGGCTTGGACTTATGAATTCTGAAGCTTCAGCTGCATAAGCATAAGTAGTTAGAACCGCATTTTCCAAAACACGCCGTATTGGGTGTCTTCCTGGGCGAGGGGCTCGAGCAGGCCACTCCTCCAACCACGGTTTAGGATTCGAAGGTTTCGGGTGTCGTGTTTAGGATTGAGGATGTGCAGTAGGACTTGCGGCTTATAGGGTGCGTTTAGCGACGGCCGCATCGCAGTCCAATGCGTCTGCTCAGCAGGGGCGTACTAAAAAAGATCGACGTAGTAGGAGAAGCATTGCACGAATCAAAGGGCCAAGCAGCTTTTACCTTCAAGTCTAAATCCGGCATCCTTGAACCACGGAGCTCTGACCCAGAAGGGAGGGCACGAAATTTGGAGATAAGGTAAGTACTCGTTTCCCAATAGCCGTCAAATAAGTTCTCATTTCGATCAGGATGTCCCTTTAAGGAAGAGCATTCCCAGTGGTCCCTGACTGACGGGATCTTTGAAGCAACTTCGTAGGCCCACCTCCTCGGACCCGTTCTTTGCGGAGGGTGTGACGGAAGTGGAAGCTTGTCAGCCCAAGATTTCAGATTCAGGATTCGTTGCTTTAGGCTTGACAGCTCTAGGTTTGTGGCGGTTTGTGGGGTTCAGGAGGTTTCAGCGGCCAGAAGCCTGAGGGTTCAGGTTTAGGATTCAGGGTTTGAGGTTCAGGGGTTTGGTTGCACGGTTTCAGTGCTGTAACATCTGATTCGGGCTTAGCAAATAAAGCATGGTGGTCGTTTATTTGTAAAGCTACTAGTTTTGAATACTGTTTTGCTTCCTGTCTTGATTGTGTCTGCCGTTAGTGTATATGTCGTATGTGTTGCTTACTTTTTCGGAGACAGTTCTTGCTGCCATAAAGGCTGGGCACTGTGTCCATTATCAGCAACAATAGCTTTGTCATCAGCACCAGCATTGACCAGCATCGTCATCGTCCAAGTCAGTGCACTCATGACGATCATGACCATCGTCGTGGTCATCGCCTTCATGACCATCATCGCCACCGGCACAACCGACGATGACGATGATCATCACCATGGTCATCAGGATCATCATCGTCACCAGCATCTACATCACCATCACCATCCCCAGCATCGCCAAGATCATCGTCGTCGTCATCATGGGCACCTTCCTTTCCTTCCACATCCGCATCCTCAGCACCAGCATTGCCACAATTATCGCCTTCAGCACCAGCACCACCTTCATTAAGGTCATCAGGACCATCATCATTGCATTTGCGAGCTTCTCATCACCATCACTGGTACCATCACCACCATCTTCGCCATCACCGTCATTCTCGGTGTCACCAGCAACAATACCGTCGACACCATCGCCATGGTCATCGCCATCACGACCGGCACAGGTCGTCAGTATCATCAAGTTTCAGATTCACCATCATCACCATCGCCCACCAAGAGCAAGATCCCGAGGTCCTGGGTCCGGACTGCAGAGAGTGGGTGGCAAAGGTGGGCCCATGGCCATGAGATCATTTCCTGGCAAGGTACTGGAAATTTCTGGCACTTTTCGGGTTAAGGTCTTCATACACGTGCTTAGCAAAGATACTTCTCTCTCTCTCTCTATCTCTCTCACTACCTCTCTACCTACCTCTCTACCTATCTATCTATCTATCTATATGTATACATCCGTACATTCATACACATGTACATATATAGTCATTCTACAGGTTAGGGTCCTGATTGCGCGCACACGCACACACGCAAAGCTGACCTGAGACCCAGATTTCAGACAGTCTCTCACGTCGTGTACTCTGCGCCGGCTGCAAAGACTTCCGAAAAGCACTTCCTGCCGTTTGAAAAACTCTCTTGCAAGCTTTCAGATGTACAGCGTAACATGCCAGCCCAAAATGGCCCAAAACCTTCATCTAGCCCGAAAGTCCAATCCAACTACGGTTCAGAATTCAGCCATTCGGCTGAATCGACGATTTCTAGCTTGCGTCTCCTGGTCCTCATGACAGTGTTGTCGAAGCTGCGACCTGTTCGAGATTGGTTGACCATCATCACAGCTTTTGATGCGAAGTATCAATTCTCAGTCGATGCCTCAAGTCTCAAACCTACGTATCAACACGCCAGAAAACTTTGACATGAAGCTGTAGCGTTTTGACCCCATCCAACTCGGCCCAATATCAGCTGTCATCACCTCAACAGATTCAAAGTTGGCTTGCGAATTCGAGGCTCAGGGCTTTGTAGACTTGCCATCGTCGACCTCCCTCACGTGCTATGGGTGCCCATACTTTAACTTTAGAGGACTACGTGAGGTAACCTGTTCTTTTAAAGGGTTAGGCCGGAGAAACTATGAGAAGTATACAGATCCTGAAAGCCCCAAACCAAGCCGAGAACAGGGCTTATTTCTTCTGTAAACCTGGGCCATGTCTCAATCCCTCCACATCGTAAGCATCATTTCAGTGCCCTGTATCTCCAATACCTAGCCTTGCAACTTTCGGGTATGTACCTTTCAGTTCTATTCTGAAATGATAAGCTCGTATTTCCTTGCAAACTGCGGATGTAACGTACTAGATAAATCATGAATGCTTGTCTTTGGAGGTCTCGGGAGCATGCCCCCACACCATCTTCGAAACACTGGCAGCGGTGAAGAGCATCTCTCAACCAGGGCTTACTACTCTTGGGGTACTGTCCGATGCAGGCCCTGCACCGTCAAATCAGAAAGATCCGAAGCATCTAGAAACCTCAGCCTCGAAGAAGCCGAGCTGGTAACTCCGCAAACCCAGATCCCTAAACCTGGGCCCTAAACGCTTGAGGGCTTAGCTGAAGGCCCTTAGCTCGAATCTTCGATTCAACCCTGTGCCTGTACGGACTCGTCGTCAGGGTCTTCACCCCGGCGACGCTGCGCTGCCCATTGTCCGTGCGTACAACGAGATCGGCTACAGTGCCAGGGATCCCAGGAGGGAGGTCGGGTTTAGAATACAGGCTTCATGGTTTACGGCGTGGGGTTCGGCGTTCCAGAGCTTCACTGGGGCTGTCGTGGCTTCTTTCGGGTCGCAGTGTTTAGGGCTTCTAGGGCTTTAACTTTGACGTACAGGGTACGAGGGTTTTGGGTCTGGCGAGGGTTTGACCTGGTTGCCCGAGTTTCACCGTGGAGCACCACCCAGATCCCCGAGCAGTGACGGTGCCTTCGCGATCTGTGGCCCTAGAGACAGGTTCAGGAGTATTCCTGTGAAGGATTTCAAAAGCCAAGCCCGAACCAAGAGCTGAAACGAGCCGCGCAGACCAGGTCCGAGGGGTCCCTTCGAAAGCTGCTAAGCCTCAGCAGCAGCATTCCAACACCATCACCCCTAGCAAACCAGCAACATTGCATCAATGCAAACCACGGAACACGACGGAGTAGTAGTACTAGTAGTAGTAGTAGTAGTCGTCGTCGTCGACGTCGTCCTGGCCATCCGGTGTTTGAAGCTCTGAGCTTGAAACTCTGCACTCTGATTAGAGACGATCCCAGGAATGGTCGCGAATGCCTATTCAGGAGGAGGTGGAGGCGGCACGGCTATGGTTTGTCGGGAGGATCCCAATCTTGGGGATAAGAGGGCTCCACGAAGAAGGAGGAACGCGCGATGCGACATAGGGAACGTCTTATTGTCCTTACAGAGGGACTTTGTAGCCCAAATACGCACACGCTCATTACGGAAATTAGTCCATGTGTCCCATGGATACAAGTAATGTGGGTTCCTGGATGCTTCGGGTTAGGATCCACAGCTTTGGGTGTGTGTTGGCTTAGTAAGTTAAGGTGATTTCGAGGTTTTCGGGCTAATCGTGTAGTAAAATTTCGGGTGAGTTCGAGGGTTATTACTAATTCTATGAGGCTTTTTGGATCACGGGTTGGAAGATGCAGAGAACTGCATTTTTGAAGTAGGGTGTTTGCTGGCCCGTCTTCAGGGGGCCCGGGATGCTACTGGCAGGAATTTTGGTCTACGGACCTTCAGTTGGGACGCATTCCGCAGTATGTGCCCTGTTTGCCTTCCCAGCACGGACCCAAAATCCTAACCTCGAGCTCGAATCCTGTTCCCGAAACCCACTGTTTCCCAATTGTTGCAAGGTCTGTAGAGTTGGTGACTGGCCATCTGGAGCACTGTATTTTGCTGGTCCCGTGCCAAAGTGTAGGCTCTCCAGGCTGTTCGAGTTCAACTGTAGCTGCAGATGAGTGACTGAGAGCTTTCTTATAGTCTGTGGCAACGGAGCCATGCTGCGTCGCTACAGAACCCTGCCCTGAAAAGGTGTCAATGCTTACCTAGATTTTCCCTGGGGTTGTTTACAAGGTTTGCCGGGTGGTTCATCTCCCACACTGCCACCACCCGGTAACTTGAAGCAGTCATCCATACGGTAGGCACAAACAGCCTTGAACCGTAGATCCCAGCATTCTGTCTCTGATCCCCTTGAATCCTGTCAATCCGAACCCATATAGCCGGGAAACGGCTTGAAGCAACAAGCCGACACAACCTGCAGCTGTGAGAGGCCCTGTCATCCAAGCCGGACACACCGGAGGCGATGACGACGCCACCTCGCATCGAGAGGACTGTAGTTTCCTGTGCTTCGGCGGGGATCGATCGCTGTGTAGTTGAAGGTCTAGCATGGCCTTCACGGCTGTTTCGGCTACGAGATAGCGCGAACATGTCATGTCAGCACAAGACCGACACCGACCTGAATCTGCACGGTCCGGGTCGCAGCTCGTCGTATTTGTCTGTCTGTCTGTCTTTGGGTTCCAAGTTCCCACAGACATAGACTTAAATAATTCTATCCCCAAAATCCATTTATGAATTTCGTAGTGACGTATTATGTGTGAAGCATGAGCGGGATAAAATCAAAGAAGTTGGGCTGGAAGCCTTTCTAGAAACTTGACTGGTTGAGATGCTAGGGAAACTCGTACCGGAGTTTGGAGCCTGTGGGAGCAGGGTTTCTCTTGGCAGGGCGGAGAACCACTTCTTCTAAATTCTTCACAACATTCGAAGCTGATGTTGTGTCAGCTTCGTAAACCAAATCTCAAAAGCCGTTGTTTCTAACCCTAGAAACCTATGCCCTAGACCCTTAACCCTGGGTTCTATGAGGGCACCATGAGGAGCTCGATACGGGGTTGTAAGTAAGGGTTTAGGGTGTTTCGGGTGCAGGGTTTAGGGTCGGTTTTTGTTAACCGAACGGTTTTTAACAGCAGCTGGGGTTCACGGTTCAACCTTTTAGTCCAGAAGCGATACATTTGGCCTTAAATCCTCACTGTACTTTTTGCAGCATCCTAAATAACACAAGCCCAAATTGCAACCCGAATTGCAGCATCTCGATTGCAAGCATTTTGAATAGAAGCGGGAATAAGGCTTGCCCGATTCGCCCCAACACCCACCACAAGAACCTTGTATGGAGCCTCGTCTAAAGCCCCCGTCTATCGGCCAGGAAATCTTAAAAAGAGCCCTGTTTGAAGCAAACGACAGCCCTGAGCATCAAGCCCGAAACATTTACAGCTCCAAACACCCTTGCGAAGTCCTTACAGAACCCTTCTACAGCAACTTCTAAAATCCTGATCCTACATACAGCATGCTCTCTCTCCGGTTAAGGTTTTTTGCTTTAGGCTTAGGGCGTGATGGCGTAGTGGCTAGGACCTATCCGAAACCGTCAGAGTCTCAAGCCATCCAACTCCAGAATGAAACAGGACGGTGAACTTTTTGGACCACAGGCACGCGATTGACAGGGGCTTGGGGTTGTGGCGACTTGTGGTTGTAGAGCCTCCGGCTCCTCAAGGGCTCTAGGCAGTCGCAAGACTGAGGGCTGAGAGTGGAGCCTTAGATTGGGTTTACATACTGTGCATGAGACCGCCGTTTTCCGGGCCATCTGGTCCGCTACGGGTGGTTTGGTGTTATGGGAGCGCCGAACACCCCCATACTTTCGCTTAAGGGTTTACAGGAGGCAACCCTAGACTGTACTTCACCCTTCTAAGCCAAAAATCTTGAAATTGAATTGACGATTTCTATGCCTCAACCTAAAACCCTAAAACCCCTAAGCAGCAATTAAGGCTTAAAGCCAAGTTCTCAACTGCGATCTGGAGGGCTTTCGTTTCCTTGGCAACGGTGATGAGTGCAGCAGAAGTGTGCTCGGACAGCTTCGCGCCACTGCATTCATGAGGTTGTCTTGCTTCGGTGTCATGGTTTCGGGTTTCGGGCTCTTTTCGACCCGCCTCGGCTCTGGAGCAGAAGGGTCGCGGTCTAACGATGAGCAAGGGCAGCAGTGCGGGCTTGTAGGCGGAGCGGGAGGCCGAAGAATAGTGGGGAAAGGGAGGGGCAGGGGGGGAAGGGGGGAAGAAGTAGGTAAAATGAAGGGGGGCCGAGCGGGGGAGTGGGAAATGAGCGCAAAAAGCGGGTTGGTTAAAACTTTCGAGCGCAGGAAGGAGGATTAGGTGGAGGGTATCTGAACTAACCCCCAAGACGCCTGGGCGAGCCGTGGCCTCGGAGGATTGAGGTTCAGGGTTTAGGAAACAAGTTTTATCGGGATTCGGGGTTTAGGGCTCAAGCGAAACAGTCTCGCCGCAGGCGGGGTCTTTGACCCGGAAAACCGTCAACGCCAATTACATGCATAAGGGATTCCGTGATCGGGGGGGGGTCCTATTGAACAGCGGCTATTGAAGCCCCGTGTTCTATGAAACTCCCGTATTCCAAGCCCAACAAACGATTGGTCAACAAGGAGCCCATATTTTGGAAAACGTACCCGGAGGTGGAACTTGAGAATTTAGTCTCCATGCCCGGTGAACTTTGAATACTGTGAGGCCCTACTCTCTGAAGGTTGCTTGGGAGTGCCCTGATTTGATGGGCCGACCCATACAGCTGCTTGGCGAGACATTGGTGGGCTTGCGGTGTAGGGGCTTTGGCAAGTTTCGGTGTTCGAGATTCGCAATCTTCATAGTTACCTCGATACTCGGGTTATGAGCCTTGATGTTGACAGCATGAGGGTTTAGGTTTTCGCACTTTGACCCCGTTTCTGTATTGTTTGTACAGCAGTATACCATACCCCCGACCTTTACATAATTCCAAATATAAAGCCGCCCCCACATGCACCCTAAAACCCTCTTGCAGAGAGCAACATCCTCCCCACCGGCCCAGGTTCTTCAAGCTGAGGCAGGGGCCGCGGGCGGTTCAGGGTTTACGGTTTTTGTGTGCGTCTGAAGTCCAAGGTAGAGGAAAATTATTGTTGTCTGTTCTGTAGCGATGCATCGGCTTTTTGGCAACAGGGGTCAAAGATCTCATCAGCGCTGAAATCTTGAGCGCCTGAACAAGGAAATCCAAACCGTCACGAACAGTCTGCAAGCCCATGGCAGAGTTGGAGATGCCAGTACTCAGCATCATCAAGACCATTACTTTCATCAGCATGATCGCCATCATCACCATCACCACAATCAGTAGCACCGGAGGCATCACCTCCATCATGTTCAATACAGGAAGTGGCGGTGCTGCTGCTGCTACTACTACTACTACGACGACTACTACTACGACTAGATGGCAGAATGGGAAGACTCGGCATAATGTGCCACAGTAGCAAGCCTCATACCACCGTAGCATGAGTAGAAGTAGCTGTTTGCATCGTCCACTAAGCACCAAGGCTCTAGCGAGCGTGATGACTTAGGAAGAATCTTCGTTTGGATTGGTCAATAACTACACTGAAAGACAAGCGGAGAATACCTTGTAGCACCAAGGTTTCGCTAGGACGGTCGAGGCCACAGACAAAAGCCCATCGAGCTTCACCTGAAGCCCAAATCCCAACCTGGTTACATGATTGCAAGCTGCGGCGTCAAGGCTCTTCCGTGCTGACACCGAAGATGACCTCAAGGCCGTCTTGTGCTGGTGCTGTACGGGTTGTTTTCGAAGTTTTAGAGTTATTCGTGCCTCACAAGAGCACGGAGTCTCGCATCTTTCATGCAGTGCTGCAGTGTCAAAAACTGCCTGACGCGCATGTTTAGGTGAGTGTCCATACACGTGTCGAACATAGGGCCTCCATAGCTAGAGTAGGGTCTTGGCGGTATATGGCAGTATCTCAGATTTTGTTTTACAAAGGGCTATCGAGGGATATTATGAGAAAGTACTCAGGGCTTTTACGATGTCGGGGTTTGGGATGATCCCCTTCAAGGCGAGCCAAGGGTCTCGAGTTTGGGGCGACCTTTAGCATTTGGGCTTTCGAGTGCTTTCAGAAAGATGTAAGGTTTCAGTGTTTAGTAGGGTTTTGCGCAGGATTTGGGGAAACGGTGGTTAGGAGTTTCGGGTTCGGGTGTTGCCGTGGTGATCTTGCTAGGTGCCTGAAAGGAAGCGCTATTTGGGAACCATTCACCCAACTTGTAGCCCGAACCTGACCTAGCGTGAAGAGACCCCCAAAGCCCTTCATCATGAATGTTGCGTCCTTAGAGCAAGGGCCAGGCCTCGGCAACATGGCTGTTCTTTGGGCTTCTCTGAAAGGTATCTTTCATTGAGATTGTCGGCTCAGAGCTCAGGGTTTGGGGAAACCCAGAACCTCCTAAACTTTAAAGCCACCACACGGAAGCCTCCACACGGGGAGTCTGATGGGGGAACAGACGAGGCGATCAGAGAAGCGGGCAAAGTACCTCCACCACCTCCATCGGATGAGCCACTGGAGTTCACAGTGGTTCCGAACTGAGAAGCATTTGTTTTTTGTCTTTGGTCGCTTTGTTGAATGTCTAAGTGTTGGTTTAACAGTTTTGGGCTTCGGCGCTAACCTCTGAGCTTTCCGGAGTGACGGGTTGCTTGTGGTTGGCTCTGGTTTTGGGGTCTAGAGTCTAGAGTAGGTTCGAGGAATTCAGGGACTCCCAGAAATTTCCTTAAACCCGGGCTTCCAAGCCAGTACAGCAAGGATCCTACTATCCAACTTCGGTGTATCAGACTGTATCAGATCACGGCTTGTTCGAAACATGATGCTAGACGCGAGTACTGCAGTTGGTGAATCTTACATTGAGGAACGTACTTTACCTTCCACGCCGCTCCCTTTGGATGGATGGCTGGCTGGCTGGCTGGCAGGCAGGGTGGGTGGATGGATGGGTGGCTGGCTGGCTGGCTGGCAGGGTGGGTGGGTGGGTGGATGGGTGGATGGATGGATGGATGGATGGATTCTAACGTCCCGCCAGTGGCAGCACCTGTCGAGTCCAGTTTGGCTGGAATTCACTAGGATCCTCCTCTCTCTCTCTCTGTGGTACTGCCCTGCTAAGGAGCGACCAAAGGACAGGCCGGGAGCAGCTCCGTGTTAGAGAAACCTTCAAGTTTAGGTGAGTAAATGATCACTAGGTAGGGCTTTGGGACATTTTATGTTTTCCCTTATTATTATTGGGCTTAAGAGGATCTTATTTACTAATGTTTTTCAGAAGCTTTAAAAGCCCCACCTAGATCAGAAAATTCCTGAGCTCCAAACCGCCAAACCACTTGAACACCTGAACTCTGGGTCCCGAAACTTTGAGGCGACAAGGCCCTTCTGTTTCTGTTTCAAGGGTCGTTTCTTTAATGCTGTGGTCGCCCACTGAGGGGTGTTCGCAGTCAGGATCTTGTCAAACTTTTCGTTGGCGTCCGCGTTATTCTAGACTAGGGTGCATTACTTTACCTAAGGGCCAATCATTAGGGTCTCTGATCTTCTGTAATTCCGACATACTACCGTGAACAAAGCACCCCAACTAAGCCCCCCAAACCCCAGCAGAGGAGATCTTGACTCCAACACGTCACCCTTTGAAGTTCATCACCCCCAAAAGCACTCTGGGAGACGATTCGGCAAGGTTGGGGGTGTCCGGGGTTGGGATGTTGGGGGTTTCAGGGCTTTTGCGATTGTTGATTCCTCGCAAACTTCGTCTGAGCCAGGGACTGGCAGATGGGAGAGACCATTCAGCTGGTCAACCTGCATCAGGTGCGCCACCCGGGCGACGACACAGGGCTCTACCAGGGCTTTAGGCCCAGGCATCTAGGCTCCAAGGCTCGCAGTTGAAGGGGAAGAGCGTGAACCTAAGACCCTAGTGCTGCAAACCCTAAACCCTGCAAGTCTAGAATCCAGTAAATCCTGAACCCGAAGCATCTACGACAATTTTGTGTGCTGCGTCATTTGAGCCACTGCTCAGACACTGCCTGAACTGGCAGAGGCTGGGCGCAACGACTCTGCAATCCCCGAAATCGCGAAATACTCCCTCTGCGTCAATGCGCATCAGATTCTTGAGGATCTCAGAACGGAGTGAGTTTGGCTTTTTGGGTCCCAAACCATGGGCTTTTGTTGGTTTTGAGGCTTGGGGTGTAGTAGGGTCTGGGGTGAAGAGCTCCTTGGATTGAACAGGGCTCACCTCGGCACGAAGTCTTTGATTGATGGCATTGTTGGTTTTTAAAGTCCCGCGGCTCTGAACCGGGAGAGTGTGAAGTCACACCCACTTCCTCCGCACATAGCTTTTTTGGTGTTTTTCCCTGGTCTGCCAGGGGCAGGGTCGGGGTGTGAGGTTGGGGTTTGCTTAGCTACATAAGGACTTGGGGTTAAGGATCACATTCTCCACCTTGTACCTTCCTCTGACGCTCTACTACTACAGAAGCCCGACTGGTTCCATCTAGTTACCAAACTATATTCCTCACAGCCCTATTCCATTCAAATCATAAACTGCTACAGTTAATTAATGCCCGACAGGACCCTGCGATTCCGGTGTCTTATTCTCCAACCTTAAAGCGCGAAGAAGCTAAACCCCAAAGCCTGAAAGCCCAGTATGGGCTCCGAATCCATAACTCCGATACCTCTAACACCTACAGTATTCAATGCTCGACGACCCCAGGCTCAACACCCCAAAGTGAAGCCTCAAACGCAACTCCGCAATCCCTGAGCCCGAAATCTCAAACCTTCGCTGCCAAAACCCAAACCCGAAGCCCTTAACCCCTGACCCGAAACCCGAAACTCCAAACTGTCAGCCTCAGGGCATGATCCCTGGAACGCCCTACATCGCCTACGTCAGGGCTACGTCAGAGGTCGGCGACGCGAAGGCGACAAGGGTTTCCTTTCTTTTTGATGATGTCTGCTTTGGTTTATTTGTTTATATGGGGTTCACGGTTCAGTGTTGGGTGTATAGGCTTTGTAAAGTTCACTGGGTTCAGGGAGTCGCTTTTAGAGTTCAGGCATCCTGGGTAAATAGCCGTTTAGAGACTTTAGACCCAAGAAGGGTATGACTTGTAACTGGGCTCGGAGTCGTAGTGGCAGGGCTCAACAGTTTAGGGTTTACGAAATCGGGATTTGAATTGTGGGGGTTTAAAATTGAATACATGGTTATGTAGTCGTACACCCTACTAGTATGCCCCATATCTGATATATCTAAATTTACCAAGCCCTACTCCAATACATGAGGCACATATAGTATTGACGCTCCCCTATAAAGAGCCTTTAGGAGCCTGGTCTACTTATCCTTTGTTCCGGCTCCTGAATTTTCAGGACCAAGAATTCCCAGCAGATTAGCTGAGTCTTCGATGCAGGGGGGTTTTTGATGGGCTTATCAGGATTTAGGGTTTAGGGTTTTAGGGTTTAGGGAACTATAGGTCCCAAAGGAGCTGACGATACATGGAGAGCAATCAACCTAAACCCCCAAGCCCTGAACCTCTCGAGCTTGAACAACCCCTCATGTTTAGTTTGGCTTCGGGGTCATGGGTCGTTAGGTTTTAGGGTTCCGGGTTTAGGGTGTATAGGGTTTAGGGTTTAGGGTGTGTAGGGTTCCTAAACCGCAAACAATTGAAGTTGGATCCTCATGGAGGGCCCACCGAGCCCCGAGCCCTTCAAGCCCAGGGCTGGGGCGTTCCAAGCGCTTCGCACCTTGCCCCGGCGGACTACCCCAGCAAGCCTGCCGGGGTCCCCAGTGCAGAATATCGATCACCTCGAAACTTTTGAGTTCTGAACCCCGGAGCCGTGAGGGGTTTGATGCTTTCGTCAGACACTTGGGCTTCCATGTCCAGGATTTGATTCTGCAGGCTCGTTCCAGGGTATTCTGTTGGAAGCAAGAAATCTAGGAGTGAAACCAAACTCGTCTTCTTGGTGGGTGTGAATTCGGTTCCTGAAGCAGAGTTGGTGAGTGAGTGTGTGCATGTGTGTGCACTGGTTGTGTGTTGGGAAGGCAAGAAGCCAGGTAAGTCTTGTCCGTTCTCTGGACAGCTTAACAACCGGCTGTCAGCCTTGAACGGCTAAGGGTTTCTCATTTTGGTGTCATGCTGCAACCCCCACTGTCTAGCTGCTAGCTATGACTTATCACTCCCAGGATGCATCCCAGGCGGCGTCTTCCCTCCTGACCATACAGCCTGACCTGCTGGGCTTGGCTTTAGAAAGCCACCCTTGGTTTGATCTTCAGATCCTGAATGCATATGCCTGCGAAGACCTCCGTCGCTTTTGCATCAACCTGCTTCTTACACCTTGCGAGTAGTTATGATCCCCTAAACCCTAAACCTCAATCTAGTTCTTACGAACCCCTGTCAGTGTGGAATGCCACCTCTCTCTGCATGTTGGAGACATGGTAACATACGATGCCGTGTTCTGAAGTGTACCTTCAGTTTAAAATGGCCTGACCCTTGGTGAAGGGTCTTAGGGTGTTTTGGCTTGTGTTAAGGGTGAGGCAGAGCGCCTTTAAGCCTTGAGCGTCGCTTGCGCTCGTAGACCCTCCACCTAGCCCTTAGTATACACTGAATCCTAAACCCTAAACCCGAAACCCAAATAGCTGAGAGAGCTGATGTGCACGCCTCTCAAGAGGTGGCCATTCCGGCGGAGAGAAAGGCATTGCACTTTAAAAGAAACAGATAACTACGGGCCATATACCTTTGTTCGAGGGTAGAAGGAGAATGCTTTGCGGTTGGCTCCTTCCGCAGTGCCGAGGAGCCGCCGACCTGTCCCTGGCAATGGCCGACGGCTTTGGAGGCCGAAGGGTTTAGGCCCCTTCAGGTGAAAAAAGGTGCCGTTGTACTTGGAATAGGGTTCCTTCGAAATACGGGTGCAGGGTTTAAGGTTTAGAGTCTGCTACAGGGGCCTTAGTAGACTATTTTTGGGTGTGCATGACAGACAGTTGTATCGTGCATGTGGGATTAGCGGATTCAGGGTCCAGGGTCTTAAGGCTTGGGTAGTGCGTAAAACTTAGGCCGAAGTTTGAGGGTTTCGGGCTTTGGGTTCAATGTTTTTGTGTTTTTTTCCTTTAAAGGCTTTACCCCTTTGCCTACTGTAAATCAGACACCGGGTTCAGAGGTTTCAGCCTAAAGTCTTGTCTCTCGAATACACAGAACCAGGTATGCATGGAGGTTGATACGGTGCTGTAAGGGGATATGGGTTCTGTTCTATCCGGGCATATCGAGCTCGGCTGCAGATAGAACACAGTCGCGCTGTGTAGTAGACTACGTACAACCAACAGCCAATAGGCTAAACAGCAGATACTTCTATCACACTTTCCTGGAGAGCCCCTTTACCGAGGTTCAGGTCCAAGACTTCGGGCTTAGGGCACACGTTGTTTCGAGTCGGGCTGCTGGTCAAGGAGCCGGGGTGAGTCCAGAAGGTTTGGGTTAAGGCCGGACCTTTTGTATCCAGTGGTTTTGGGTTTGGGGCTTCGGGTTTAGGGCAGAGATTAGGTTTCGGTCATGAGGGCCTGTGGGGTTTAGTAGTTGCGGGTTGTGGATGGTTCAAAGCCTTCGTGCCGCACACGCCAGGGCTTGTGGCCCGACTAGTGAAAACTAAAGCCTAAGCCCTGAACCCTGAGGACTCTGGGATGTCGGGGAAACTTCAAACCCCACTACAACCCCAAGCTCTAATCTAAAGCCCAAGCCAACCCAGATATTCAATCGCCCCGTTAGCGGGACCACTCCGGATGCAGCACACAGAAGGACTCTGCGACAACTGGTGCCTGGCCTTTGCGTCACCCAACGACAGCACGGCTTAGGGTTTTAGAGCGTAGGGAGCTCATTTGAGCACTGCTCTAAATCCAAAGACCGCCAAACGGGAACTACCAGGACCCGCAGCTCGTGGACTGCGCCGTTTGTTTTGTCTGCATTTGCGCAAAGTGCGCCTTAAACAGACCTGTTACCCTAAATCCGGAAGCCTACATACAAAAACCCGAAACCCCACGCTAAAACCCTACACGCCCCAACCCTAAACCCCAGTAATATACGGGGAGTCCCCCCCCCCCCCCCCACACAACAAACCACACCCTCCCACCCCACCCGCCACCAACAGCCTCACCACAACACAACCCACCACACACACAATACACACAACTAAANGGGGGCCCCCCCCCCCCCCCCCAAACATAAAACATGGGCCTCGACGCTCTGAGCCACGAAAAGGGCCCTTCAACAAAGAACTCCCTCAGAGCTGATATAAGGGCCTTAATAATTAGAATAGGGTTCCCTGAAGGGGTCGATAAGGGACCTGTAGCAGGGTTCTATAACATAGAAGCCCTAAGGCCCTAAACTCCAACTCCGGAAGCGTCCGTGAAAGCCGGTTTCCACAGGTTCACTGGACCGAGCCTTGGACACAAGGATCCGATCTCGAAAGTCTCAGGCCCAGTCGTGGGTTTCTGTGGCTTGGAGTTTGGGGCTTAGGGTTGAGTGACCCCAGGCCATAAACCGCGTTCGGCTTGTGGACGCACAGACCCCAAACAGACTTCTTGATTCAAGAGTTGGTGCTCTGTGTGTCTACCCTACTCTGTTGGCCGACCAAGGTGTGGAGTTTATCTACTCCAAGTGGGAAGACCACTCGCAGAATGCCTTCAAGGCAACGCCACCCATCTTTCGGTTTTGGGCCATGGATCCAATCTCGTCGTACGCATCTAAACCCTGATCCCGAAAGTTGGGCTTGCAGGAGTTGGGGCGAGGACTTCGAGTTTAGATTTTGATAGGCTTTGAATGTGGCGTCACTGCATTGTCCACACTTACGCCCATGTAGTATGTAGTTCATTCGTTACATTTCACCGCATGTCTCTGTGCAACCCCAACAGACCTGAACCCAGACAAGCACTAGCAAAACCGAACTTGTATTCCTGAAAGCTGAACCCTCAATCCACTTACCAAGCCCTGTGGCACTGGCCATACTCCTGGACAGGTTGGTGTTTGCCGGTTTCATGGCTTCCATGTGCATTGCGGCGATCAGAGGGTCCTCTGGCGCTAAGCGTTGAACACGGGGCGCTGAACGAAGACCTTCATGCTACACTCTTCGATCTTACCCGACGACTCTGCTCCGATCGAAGTTCATCCCACCACCGCACTACGCCCTTCGGTAAAAAGCCGACACAGACCCTAGCCCTAGTCTTCTTGCGATTGAGACTGGCAAAGCACGTCAAGCTGCAACTAGTTTTCGGTATTGGCGTCTGAAAAAGGTGAGAAGCTGCACACTCTTTGAGTCTCAAGTATAGGCCTACAGCCCTAAGAACTCCACGGCTTGCACCTTGCCACCATTGCAGGTGCCAGATGATGTCGTCCATCAAACTTTCGATGAGAAGCAGGTCGCTTGGGGTTTAGGGTTTAAGTTTAGGTGCTCAGCAATGTACTCGCATGACTTATCATGTAATCAGCCATCTTTATAACGTTTCAGACTTAGATAACCCTAGGCCTTGTGGCGAAGACCCTGAGACCTAAGCCCTGACATTTGGCTTGATGGAACGAGAGGACGTAGAAACAAGGCAAGGTGTTTTGGGCTCCTATAATTAGTGCTCAAGGATCTGCTGTCCAGGCTTTGACTTGAGCCTTAGAGCCGTATAGACTAAGCTTGAACCTTAAACGCCAAGCCCTAGACTCTGCCAAGCCGGGAAAGCGTACTAGTCACGTTCATTCTAAGAGCCCCCATTATCAGGGATCTTCCTACAGCATCTAACCTTACTACTCCAGTACGCATCCAACCTGTGAAACAAACCTGCAAGCCCATTACAACAAAAGCGTCAAAGCTGTAAAACAACAGACCCTTAAGCAGGAAACCTTGCTGATCCCGATGGCTTAAACCTGTACAGCCGCTAACCATACTACCCCAACAGAGTCAAATCTGTTTCCAAACCCTCTAAAGCGCGAAGACTTAATGCAGCTGATGGCTTAAACCTCTGCAGCACCTAACCATGCGTCAAACCTGACAAAGAAACCTTTAGGCACGAATTCTTACTACCCCCGATGGCTTAAACCTATACAGAAGCTACGCAACCTTACTACCCCGAAAGCATCCAGCCTGGAAAACATCACTTTAAGCAGGAAAACTTACTACCCCGGATGGCTTAAACCTGTACATAGCAACCTCTGCACGAACATGCCACGGGTTTAAGCTATCGTGGGCGGTAAGTATTCGTGTTTGAAAGGTGTTTTTTGACAGGTTTGACGGTTTTGGGGAAGTAATCTCAGGTGCTTTACAGGTCTCACTCTGGACCTTCGGCCTTGTACCTGAAACGTGCACGCTAAGCCTCAAAACATAAATCCGTAACCGAAAGCACACATCCCTACCCTAAGTTATCAATTTTAGTTGACAAGCACTCATGCACGCTAACTCACCCCGACAAACGCTAAACGAACACTGCCATGAAGTAGAACCTACTTTGCTGCAGACGAGGACCCCAACTCGCCCTGGTCGTAACTGTACCTGCGCCTGCGCCCTGAGCTTCCAACCCTATCATTGCAAAAAGCTTGGAGCTGCCAACAAGTACCTGGTACTTAATTTGTCTTGATCACGCAAATAAGTACCAGGTACTTCTGTTACGGTCTCAAACAAGTATGCCCCTTATAGTCCAAAACCCTTGATACTAGTAGCATCTAATCCTGAAGCGATGAAAGCTGAATCCCAACCGCTACCTCCAAAGCGGCTGGCAGATACACGTCGCGGCCCTCGAATATGCAACCACGTACTACTTCAAGCCGCGCCGGCTGCTTCCATGGATTGATTGCGTGGGTTGCATTGAATTTGTCGCTTTACTTCGTGGCTGATGTGGATTTCCGCAGCGCAGCAACCTAAAGGCCCCGATGCTATGCTTCAAGCCTAAGGCAAGCTGAAGTCCCTCCCGTGCTCAGCCCGCGATACCGCAATCATGGCAGGTACCGCGTAAAGAACGCCGTGGGTTGGTCACCCACCTCAGAGGGAGTTTTTGATTTCCTGGTTGGACATGCTGCTGCTCGGGTATTGGGGCTTGGGGGCCTTGTAATTGTAGGCTTAGGGTGTAGTGGGGTCAAGAACCCCCAAACCGCACAGCTGCGCACCCTAAACCAAGGTTTTGGGCTTCGGGCTAGGCGGGGTTGGGGGTTAAGATGCAGCAAAGGGGTCCCTAGGTGTGGGGCGTCAGCGGCGAACGAAGCCTGCAGCCCGAAACCTTTCGTATCATCCACGTCAGCATACAAAAAGTGCGAGCCCGTATAAGATTACACGAGAACATGCCCCGAAACCCTATCATGATTGAGAAGGCCTCTGTGTGAATCTTTTTCAATGCACTGCAAAACCACATAAAGCCCGCAAGAAATCCTGCAAGACCCTTAAAACCCATAGAAGGCAATGCGCGAGTCTTTCCGGGGCAGGAAGCTCCCACGGTGGCCGAAGCTCCCTACCGGGGCCTGAATCAATGGAATAGCTTTGAAAGGGTTTTAATCGAGTCGTCTGGGTTTCATATAAGATAGTGTGTAGGGCCCTAATGATTAGAACAGGGTTTGGGGTGTATTGTGTTATAGTATCTTTTTGCGGAGACTCCATTGGGAGGGTCCAAACTGTGACTTCTCATCCCGGAGCCCTAATTCATAGACGAACCCTTGCCCTAAACCCTACACACCGCAAGCCCTGAACCCTAGACCCGAACACCGAATCAAGCAAGCAATCCTGAGCTTCGACTTAGCCCAAGTAAGGTCCGAGTGGAGCGAAATCTCCCAGGGATTCATCACAGGAGCCTGCAGGCACTTGACGGTGTGGTAAATGTTTATGTTGCTACGGGAGGCTGGATTTTGCGTATCAAGGGTTTAGGTTCTCATGAAGTCTATAGTTCCGGGGTCTGCAAGCATTACAAGTTTAGGGCCTAGCAAAGCATCGGAACTTGTCACACCGGTCGTCGTGCCCCTTTGGTTGAGTATGACATTCTCGATGCACCGCCTGGCCTGAGCAAGAAATGTATATACAATGCTTCAGAAGCTGTACGCACTGAATTATACATCCTTGCAAACCCCACAGAAGCTGCAAAAGCTTATTGAGCACCCTGCAGCATTCACGCAGTCATAAGCACACACAGAAGCGGCCCAAGGCTTTAGGCAAAGCTTAAGAAGGGGGTGCCAATGTTGTTGTCTCTGTGTGCAAAGTGCGGCAGGCCGGAAGCTTGTTATGATGTATGCTTGTGTGGTTCTATGCATGCAAACCTGTATGTATGCAAGCATGTACGCATGTACATGTGTATGCATGTTCGTATGTGTACGCATACATGCATGTATGTAATTATGTGTGTATGAGTGTATATAAGTATGTAGGTTTATGTATGTAGGCACGTGTGCATGTATGCCCGCCTGCCTGCCTGCCTGCATGCATGCCGGTATGTAGATATGTGTGTGTGCAGGTATACATGCGTGTGCTTGTGTTTATAGGGCGAGTTCAGGGCTCAAAAGTAGCTCCCGCATTTCAGAGTGCTTTCGGAAGCACGTGTAAATCGTGGGCTTCATGCCCCGAGCCCTTATCCCTCAAACTGCAAACATCTGCAAAACCCATAAACCCAAAACCCCTAAGTCCGAAGCCCTGTTGATAGGCCGGCTCCACCGAAAAAGCCCGAGCTCGAGCACATCGACATGGACAGGGCTGTTAGCAGTCTTCTGAGCCTTCATGGCTTCATGCTCCACGATTTTGACCTGGTGGAGTTCGTTTCGTTTTGGAAGCATGCTGGGGGTTCTGTTTGGGTCTTGAGGGCTTGTGGTTTCAGGATTTCAGGGTTCAGGGGCCATGTTGGTCTCTAGACGCCGACAAGGTGTCCGGGACGCTTCCTTGAAGTTTAACTGGTGTTTCATGCCAGTAATGTTTAGTTCCAAGAGCGTCATGGTTGCAGGATTGAAACAAGTCTCGTGGTTCAAATTGCGGCTTTGGGGTTTCGGAGGTTGGAGGTTATTGACGTCTTATGGCGTAGCTTTTATGGTTCGGGGCTCTGCATTTAGGGTTAGGGTTGTGAGGCTTCAGAGCTCTGTGCTAGGCCTGCAGTGACGGGGTTAGAGCACCTGTGTGTCATTTGTATGGTTGTTGCAGGACCCACCAATTCGAAGCCCTCCATGCAAAACTCCCCGAAACCCGAAATTCGACGAGCCCTTGCGTTTGCTCAATGAATGAAGATCTTCAGCCTGATTGCATCCACGTTTATTGAGTCGATTTATCGAGTAATACAGAGGCCTGAACAATGAGTTATAACATTATTCCAAGGGGCTCCCTTTTATAACTATAGTATCATGTACCCCAACACCCTTTTCTCTACATTGAAAAAGGCGCCTGTATTGGAGGAATGAAGGCTCAGGCTCAGGCTCAACACCCCTCCTCAGCCGGAAGGAGCAGCTTATCTTCAAGTGGAACCGACCGAACAGCCACGGCTGGGGAAACCCAGCTTGAGTGTGATGGCTCCCTGCTGTTTCGGTTTGCGAAAGCAATCCTATATCCAAATCTTGAACCCCTCATAGACCCTAAGCCCTGCGAAACCCTGAAGCCCAACGCCCTACTTCAAGCCTCCATCGACCCTGAGCCCTAAATCGCAAAACATGCAGCTCCTGACACTTCAAGCCCTAGAAGACTCGAAGGAGGTTTCAGTGGACTTCTGGGCTTCTTTTCCGCGACCTTACGGCGCCTAGGAGTGTAGCAGATACGGGAGTTTCAGTAAAAATCGGGGACTAGAGTCCCGACCCTAAGCGGCAGCCTCATTACGGCCCAAAGCCCGAAGTCCCATCTCTGCGGTTCCATTTCGAGCTGGACCTTTGGCCCACTCCAAAGGATGAGGCCGTTCTGGGTGTGTAGAGGGATCCCCCCATGGTCCCCATACGGGTATACGGTATCATACACCAAACACTATTGTAATCACTAAGACACCTGTATCAGGGTTTCGGAGTGTTGGTGAAACTCAAAACCGCTAAGTCGCCAAGCCCCAACCCTAAGCCTCAGCCCCTCACCGACAAGTCAGTAGCGCACAGATTTAGCGTTGTGCACACTTCTGGCAAGCCCGATACAAGCCTGCTTGCAACTACAAGACTCGTTTCAAGATGAGACCTTAAGTGTCGTCTGCACGGCGAAAAGTCAGAAACGCTTTCAACATCCGGTCCTCGTTTTTGTGGAGACTCTGCGATGTCTGCGTACGGTGTAGAGGGTAGAGTCAAGGGTTAAAGGAGGTGTGTTTGCAAAGTTCAAGGGTTCAATATCGAGGTCAAACATACTCACAGTTTATAAAATTCAGGCCGACATGCCGTGCTCCAACTCATTAAGCATACGACCGGTGCGAAGATGCGAGCCATAAATCCGAGGCTGCCCCATCGACAGATACGAGGTCTTCCTCGCTGACCAAGACAGAGTCTAACCCTCACTGGAGATTCGCTAACAGTTGGCTTGTGAGCTTCGGGTAGACTAGCGATCTGAATGATTGAGAATACTCTCCACTCGTACTTTATCTAAATAGTTTTACCTCAATGCACGAATGCCCAAATGTTAGCATGGGATGTGTTGCAACGTTGAGTGGGTCTAGATACTGCACCGGGGCCTAACTTCTTTGGATCAGAAGTTCAGACTACAACAGCAGCAAACGTGAACAAAGGCATGGTAACATAGCAATACTGGCAACAACAGATATGTTGTTTCAGGTGGAGGTGCTGTTTAGTGCTTCAGGAAAAGCAGCGGGCTGTGGAAGACTGGCAATGACAGACTTTGTCGAACTTCAGGGATCAGACGTGTGTTGTTCAGGGGGCTCGGGGTGGGCTCTGGGCTCTTGTTAGCTACCAACATCTCACAAACCAGAAGCCTTCAACCTAAACCCCAACACGTGGAAGCTCTAAACTTTTACCAGAAGCAGCTGCTCCTGCGATAAGACCAGCGACCGAGGTTTGAATCGAATAGAGAGCTTGTTCTTCAGTGCAGTGGCTGGAGTTTGGTCTTTCGGGTTTGGGGGGTCAAGGTTGAAGGCTATGGGGGAGTTGGGTTTCGGGTTAGCGCTCATGAAATTTTAAGTTTCGTCTTCTTTTCGCAAGGGACCGAAGCTCTGAATCACGTCCACAGAGGTTCCCAGCAACATGCAAAAAGTCGTCAACAAACTGGAGAGTGGTACCTAATATGCTTTGAGGTGTGGTCCTTAATTGAGGGGTTTTCGAGTCTTGGGGGCTTCCCAGGTGGCAAAAGTCAAGAAGCTGGTGGACGACCTGAACGAGTGTTCCACGAGTGAGGACTTTGTGCAACTACTATGGGAATCTGAATATTTAGTAAGACCCATGTTCTTTCTGTTGGCCCTTGCGGCGTGTTTGTTTTGGGACTCAGTGTTTGGGATCGCAAAGAGTTTGGGGTTTGAGGCTTAATGTGAGGTTGTTTGTGCACTTTTTGCCGATGCTTGTCTAACAAGTTTCGTTATACGTTTGTAAACATTATGCACAACTTTAGCAAACAAGGCACTAGACTGTGGGAGCTTTTGGGGATACAGTCATTAGTCATAGCTTACACCCTAAGGTTGGGAGGACTCATACTTGCAGGCTTTGGGCCCAAAAGCCATACCAAATGAGGTTTTGGTCCTGTTTTGCGAACGGTCGTGTAGTATCATTTGTTGATATCCAGCTTCGGCATAGCGGGTGCCACACAATTTAATCTAGCAGCCTGAATGCTTAGTAGCAGCACTTTCCTCTCCAGTCGCATATCACGATACTATACGTTGAAATACCCCGAAGCCCCCTATCTTCCTTTCGGACGGTCTGTGTTGGAAGAATTTCTGGTTCAAGAACTCATGTGTAGAAAAGTCACCTCCGCCTTTCAGTCAAACCTAACCCAAGAGCCTAGGCCCTAGACTCTAGATTCTCTTGTGTACGTTTGCGGTGTTTTTGTTTTCCTTACGCACCCCAGCAGTGTCCAGAATTTGTCGACATGGAAATGTTTGATCTTTTGTTGGGTTTGTTATGGAAGGAGAGGGTGTAGGATTCCCTAAACCTAACCTGGACCCTCTAAAACCTACCTCTTAAAGGGCAGCCCTAAACCCTCAGCTTGCGAGAGGAGCAGAAGGTGCTGTTGGACGACCTTCCGGTGAAGGATTTTCATGAGATCAAGGCATGGCTCGCAAGATTGCGGAACCTCGGGGTCCTGTTGGGGTTTGGGGAGTTTAGGGGTTTAGGCAATTTACAGGATTTAGGGAGCTCCCAACACTGATGGCCTTTAAAGGCCCTGAATATCCCTATGCTAAATCCTAAAGTCCTAAAGCAAAACTTCCACAACCTCGACTCAGCCCTGCACGAAGGTGGAGGAGTTCGCCAATCCAGCGCTTCCGGTGCGGTGCCCGGTGATGTTCGGCGGCGTTCAAGTCTTTGGAGCGGTTTGCGTTTGAAGATTTCAGAGTCTTTGGGTGTGTAAGTGTGGGGGTGTAGTGGCTCAGGCCTTTCAGAGGTTTGAGCCTGATAATTAGTCGATCAGAGCACCCCCCCCCCCCCCCCACCCCACACCCCCACCCCAACCCAAACACCCCCAGATACGCGCCTCCTCGGCAGACTCAGGCTAAGCCTCTGGCCGCTTGGNTCAGATTTTGACGCTGAATATTTGTCCACCCAACCCCCCCCCCCCCCCCCCTCAGCCAAAGACCCCCCGATTCCGAAACCATACAGGCGTTGCCGGTTCAGGGCGCAGAGTGTTTCGGGTTTCGGATAGTCGGGGTAGGCTGGAGTTCCGAGTGCAAGACCAAACACGGAAGCCTGAAGTCACATCTTCAGAGCAGAAAGAGCGGGAAATCCCATAATCAGGCTATGAGATTGCCATCACTCAAGAAGAGATGTACAGGCAGCCTTCATGCGTGGTTTTGACCTGGAACTATCGCAGATGTCAGGACCACATCTTCGAGGGTCTCCTGGGTGGCCTACCCTATGCGGTGGCCGTGCGAGCGCACAACCTGGAGGCCATGGTGCGAAGGGCGAGCGGGCGAGCGTCATGGCGGTTTCAAGGGTTTCAGGGTTGAGGGTTCAGGCGGGATAAGGGTTTAACGAAGGAGTGATTTCGAAAGACCCCAAGTTCTTATTGGCCTCGCCGAGCCTTGACGCCGTTCAGGCGACCCATCTCAACACGGCTTAAGTAAGGCTTATGAATATTGGTTTTTCGTATCATGCAGCCAAACGGTTTCAGCTTCATAGTTTAGCCCGAGCAGCCCCAAACCCAAGCAACTCTAAGCACGAATGTCTTAAACCGAAACCTTTTAAGCCCTAGGCCTTATAGTTTCGACGCTCTCAACATCCAGGTCTAATGTTTAAGGCTTTAGTCGGTGTTTATGTTGCAGGAAAAAGCTTGCGCGATCTAGAGTTTACAGCCGCAGTCCGCGTCGTCGTCACGAATGACGGTGTGCCTCAAAATGTGCACCCATCCGTGGAGAAGATTCCAGCGATAAGTTCGGCGAGGGTCGCAACGCCCAGGACCGTGGACAGTCATGGGTTGCCCCATCCATTTGCGTGGCAGGCGTTCCGCTGGATTCGGCCAGTTGCTATGGCCGTACAGAAAACCCATTAGACCTTTCCTCAAAAGGGGCTCGAACTGACCGCAAACCTGAAATGGGACCCCAAAGGCATCATCAACTCGCAGTGTGCATGCAGATTTCAGCAGCCTATTTTGTGGGACAGAATCCCTAACGACCTTAAACCCAACAAATCCCCAAAAAGGGCTGGAGCGACTGGTCCCCTCCCTTGGACGACATCGTCTCACCGCTCGCGACCCAGGGACTTTCTGGGCTTTTGGATTTTGGATTTAAGGGAAGGTGCCAGGTCTGCTCAGGTTTGTTGGGATCAGTGGTTTAGACTCGGATGGTAGTGAAGTTTGTAACACAGGGTTGGAAGGAGGTGTTGACGAGTGTTTGCTGGCTTTAAGGCTTCGGGTTCAGGGTCCAAGGCTGTTCATCCGGCTTCCATAAAGGATCAGGGATCAAGAAGCTGATGGACTCGAGATCTCTGCAGATCTCGCCATGTCTGAGGTGCAGGTTCGGGCCTATGTCTAAAGGCAGAGTCTAGCCCTGGATTTGAATCGCCACAGGTGAACAAAATCTTCGGGGTTTAAGCTTTCGGGGGTGGTTGGATGCAGGATTTTGCCCATTCAAGGCAGCCCAGCCTCAGCCATGCGTGAAACCAAGGACCGCAGCACCGGAAGAGCCTCCTGCACCGTGGCTCATCGAGGCCGATTGAGAGGGGAGGGGTGGCGACCTGCCAGTGCTTTTTCTTGTTTGGCTTAGCTGATGATCGTATTCCCTTCTAGTCCCTCTATCTTCGAGTAAAATACGCTCCAACGCCCAATTCTGATTTTAAAGGCAGTCTTTTGGACATGAGCACCAGAACGAGCCCTCGTTTCCAAGCGTCACGGCGCAGTCTGAAAAGCGACAGGCTGATCAATGCTAGAACTCGAGATCAGGGTATGAGCCACTTCATTGCGAAGGGCAGAGTCAACATCATCACAACCATCATGACGGCCATTGTCAGCACTGTCAGTACCATCCTCATTTTGTTCTTCCACCATCATGGCCACCACCATCATCATCAGCGGCGTCCACTTATTGTTGGCAGCAACATCACATTTTTTCGACGGCACTTTCAAAGCAAGTAAATCAGGGTGCACAACCAAATCTTCGGTTTGCGTCGAAGCTCCAGTGCCCCCTGCCCCTCCAACGACGGCATATGCGAGGCTGATAAACTCCAAGCTTCCTTCGAACCCTAGACGCTCCAAGGGAACGGTAGGCAGGCGCGTGACCTCTCCGAGGCTTTCCGATCCCAAAGTGAGGTGCTCTCTGGCAGTCTTGCCGACTATCCCGAGCCCGTGGCTCCAGCCATAAGCGCGTGATGGTCGCAAGTATCCTGAGGGAACGCCGTTGATTCAAGATGAGCACCAGCCCTGAAGCCCCACTGCAAGCTCAATGCAGCGTCCCAAACAGAAGCCCTAATTACACATCCTTTTAGCATCCGACCTCGGGACAGAGAGAGTTCTGCCTTGGCCCCAGACAGCTGGGGGAAACCAAAATCCTCCAAGTTGAAATCATCACTGCCATCCGAAACCGTGGGCTTCCAACCTTCAAGCAGTCGAAGCATGGCAGTGAGCTCGCAGAAGCAAACCCACGCTTTCTGCTGAACACTCAAAACTCAAAATAGTCAGCTCCGGCAGCAGGATGTTTAGGCATGCTGCAGAAGCTGCAGTGCTTCCATCGTTGCCCTTCAGAAACCTTAAAGCCTGCGACTGAAACTCCAAAGCCCCCGAGCCGGAGCCTATTCGCCGCGCAGGCTGGCAAAGACTCGCTACACGTGGGCTTCTCCCTGCCGTGCGCGAGCTTATACAGACAGGTCAGAATGTTCTGAATGGGAGACCAGCATCCTAAAGCAGTTGGTCATTGTTCCAACGGTTGCATGTGGTTGACAAAAGCAGTCTTCTGGCTCCTCTATCAGGCAGGGCCCACACTACGGCTTTTTCCATGATAGAGAGTAGGGTGTGGAGTTTTGTGAGATTCTTAGCTACGATCACAGGGCTCCCGTGTAAAGAGAATGGATACCGTTGAAGGGTACCCAAGATAGCAGGAGCTTGCAAGAAGAAGGAGCCTGTTCGAGAAGAATCATAACGACGATGTGTCGTCTAGGTGCCTGCATCTCAGGAAGAAGAAGCTCTGGCCCATCATCCCAGCCAGCTAAAACCCGAGAGATCAAACCAAAGGCTCCGAGTCTCAAACTCAACTGGCGACCTGACGGAAGAACAGTTTGTAGTTGTACTTGTAGTTGTGGCAGTCGTTGTCGTAGTAGCAGTAGTAGCAATAGCAGTAGCAGTAGCAGTAGTAATTGCGATTATTCGTATTAGTATTAGTATTATTACTATTATCAGTAGTAGTAGCAGTTGTTTTTTTTGGTTGTGGAGGTGCTAGGAGTTTCCACCATCCCTCACCGACGCCCGAGCTCAGCCTGTGCTAAACCAACACCTAGCGAACCACAGCATCTTGCAGTTCAGCTCACCTGCTGCAAGTACTCCTCAATGTTCAGGTACGACAATGGGGATATCATCACCAAAGCTGAGGTCATCAGGGGCTCGGATTGGAGTTCGTGGTGATTTACGTATTCCACGTAGAATTTGGCCCCACTTGGCGAGTTTTTTTTTTTTTTGTGTTTGTCTAGGTTCCTGCAGAAGACCTTCAAGGGTTATTTTCCACAAGGAGCTTTATGATGGCTTTGCTAGGGAGTTATGTACTGGTAGTGCGATGCAGGTGAAGGGCTTCCTTCAGGCATTTTCCAGTTTGGCCCAGAGGTTGAAGACATCGGGTTTGGGGGGTTTCAAAAACTGTGCAGCTAGGCTTTGGCATAGCATTGCTGTGCTTGTGTTGTCACAAATCCATAGAGCGAGTCATACTCCGTTTACCAATCTAGACGCCTCAAACCTAACTTCTACTCTGGGTCTCCGAAACTTAACCCCAAACCTGCAACCAACCTGCAACCCTTCAACCCTGCTGACCTGAATTCGCCAAAGCTTGAACGGTTCACCCTGAAGGTTGGGCGGCCCCGAAACCCCCAACCTTGAGAACCTCCGGGTCTAAGCCCCAAGCTGTGAACCCTAATTTTACATTAATGGTACTGCGAGTGTACCAACACTAGTAACAGTGATAGCAACACTAATACTAATGCTGCACACAATACTAATACTAACGATCAATTCTGTTCATATTTCATATGAATGATAATATAATAATATCACTAGCAATTCATGATAACAGCGGACAGGTAGCTTGGTTTCGATTGGCCGGTCCCATGGAGCGACACATTGCGCTGGGCGGCAAGGCATCTTGGGCTCAGGATTTTCAGGGCTTCCAGGGCTTCTTCGGAGTTTAGGACTTAGGATTTAGGAATTTAGGCTACCGGGTTCAGGCGGTTCAGGCGGTTTAGGGTCAAGGCTTCTTGGGGTTGCTGGGGTTCCGGCTTTGATTGGGCTTCTGCGGTTTAGGATTCGGGTTATGGGTTTAGTATCTATTGCTTCGGGCGGGTGTTTCAGTTTCAGGAATCGACTATGTAGGCCGTTCCAAGACCCACGTAGGACTTGTATTTGGTCCGAGAGGGTGTTTAGGGTTGCGGATCACGGTTTAGCATCTCATGCTCCCGTGACAAGCAGGTTTGCTTGTAATCGATCTGGTTGAGGACTGCTGGTTATGATTTTTGCGCAACTTGTATTGTATATATATGCTTTAATTATATCCATAGATACAAATATACATGCAAGTATAATTCCCTCTCTCTCTGAATATATATATATATATATACATATATATATATATACAAATATATATATATATATATATATATATATATACACACACATACACGCGCACATACGCACATGTAGCTTCGTAGACGTGTGCTTTTGCACATGCTGTTCTGGGTGCGGATGATATTCTACGCAGCATGCAGGACACGATTGCCCTACACTTTGTTAATCTTACAAGGGCATGGTGGAAATGGGCTGAACTTCTGAACTGCAAGACTGAAGCGAAATGTCGGGTTTACCGATCCTAAACTGCAAGACCTGTAACCCCTAGACTTTGAACTAAGCCCCAGCATCCAGACCCCCAAAACGCAAGACCCTAAAACTCTAGCTGCGAAAGCCCCCGACCCCAACGCCCTAAGCCAAAGAAGTGAGGTCACCGTCCCAGCGCAAGCTCACAAAAAGGAGGCCTCCTGATGGGTTGGGAGTCTAAACGGGAAGCTGTGGAGGTTGTTGACTTGGGGTCCAGCGCGTTTAGAGTTCAGGGTTTTGGGGCTTTGGGTCTTTCAGCATGCTAGGGGTTGAAGGTTCCGGGTGTTTTCGACCAGGGTTTTTGGGGTGTGTGGATTTGAGCTTTACGGGTCCGGTGTTTTGAGATTCGGGTTTAAGGGGCTCGGATCTTTGGAGAACTCTTCTTTTCGTTGGGGCGTGGGGGTCCGTCCATTTCCCAGATCCGAATGTCAGGTCCAACGGGAGCGTTGCTCGGACCTTCAGATCACCGCGCTGCAACCAAACCCAAAACAATCAAACCCTGCACAAAAAAACGGCTTAAGACCTAACCTCATGGAGTTTTCGTTTTGACACCCACTCTGGAAGGCCATCTTATGGAGGTGAACACAGATTTAGATGACATCATTGAGCAACTGTGCGGCTAAGTGTTCAACAAAGAGTCTGTAAGGTTGTAAAAAGGTTCCAGAGAATGTTTACAAAGGTTTTTGGGTTTGAGGCAAAGACCAAACTGTGCTTGAAGGAGGCAAGGGCTAGCTGATGTCTCTCTTTCCTACCGAGAGTTTTCCGGAAAGTGCTTCGGTCTCACACCGGAGGATCGATCGGCAGGGCTGTAAAAGGGGCCCTTCACCATGGCGCTGCTCATTTTCTCACGGGTCTCTGGCGACCTATAGCTTCCACCCGAAAAGTTTCATGTGAAACCGTAGGCTTGGAAGGCTCCCTTGCACAGAAACTGCACATCCTGCGAGTAAGCGGAGTTGTGTGGCGAATGCTAGGACAATCACGCTTCACGTGATAGCAAGCGAGTAAGAAACAGCTCTGGCCACTGTTCTGTCTTCGCCAGACCGCGGGCGGACAGACAACGAACAACCCCGAGGAAGACGCAACCCGTCACAAACCCTGTGGCAAACATAAAGACAAGCCGCTTCTTCAAAAGCTGTGCTTCAAGCTGCCCGTCAAAGGCGGAAAAAGAAACCATGGCATCCTTGAAAGCCTGAAGACCGTAGTATGGCAATTCAACTACATGCTGCCACTGTTAGGGTCGCTACAGTTGTTCTGTTGGACGTTGAAGTTGGCCAAAAATCTCACTGCAGCCATTTTGAAGCTGAAGGACCAGAGCTACCGTCTCGGTGAACTGCCATGGCTCTCCTCACCTTTCTGCTTCTACTCCCATCGTGCGCTGCGCAGCAGCCTGGCACCCTCAAGTCCGAAGGAAGCCCAACTATGACAGTGAAGGAATGCTCCAAAGGGCAATGCACTACTAAGGAGCACAAGCTGGTTCTGGANCTCCCATCGTGCGCTGCGCAGCAGCCTGGCACCCTCAAGTCCGAAGGAAGCCCAACTATGACAGTGAAGGAATGCTCCAAAGGGCAATGCACTACTAAGGAGCACAAGCTGGTTCTGGACGCCAACTGGCGCTGGATCCACACGACTGAGGGGTACCGGAATTGCTATGACGGCAACGAGTGGGACACAAGCATCTGCGCTGATCCGGAAGCTTGTGCGAAGGACTGCGCACTGGAGGCAGTGGATGACAGGCAGTACGAGAGAATTTACGGTATCACTCCAGTGCCGGGCGGTGTTCGTCTCAACTTTGTGACCGGATCCAATGTGGGATCTCGGCTTTTCCTCTTGGAAGATGATGACAACTACAAGCTTTTCAAGCTGAAGAACCGCGAGTTTGCCATGGATGTGGACTCCTCGGCCGTGGAATGCGGCATGAATGGGGCGATGTACTTCATCGAGATGGCCGCTGATGGCGGCAAGGGCGTTGGCTACAACGCTGCAGGTGCCAGGTATGGTACCGGATACTGTGATGCACAGTGCCCTCACGATGTGAAGTTCATTGACGGCAAGGCGAACTCGAAGAATTGGAAGCCTCATCCCAAAGACTTCAGCAACACCATGGGCCTTGGCCACTATGGCGCGTGCTGTGCGGAGATGGACATTTGGGAGGCGAACAACATGGCAACGGCTTATACCCCGCACCCATGTGACATTGACTCTCCGGGTCAGTACATGTGCAGCGGCACTGAATGTGGTGACAACGACAGCGGTGAGAGATACGACGGTGTTTGTGACAAGGATGGCTGCGACATCAATCCTTTCCGGAACCAGAACACAACGTTCTATGGTCCGGGAGCGGACTTTGCTGTGGATTCTAGCAGGCCTATGACCGTCGTGACGCAGTTCCTCACAACGGATGGTACTGATGCTGGCGATCTTTCAGAAATCCGCCGCTTCTACGTGCAAGACGGCCGAGCCGTGGCAAGCCCATCCATCACGATCCTTCCGAAGGCACCAGGCTATCCAGACTCCATCACGGACCAATCGTGCAAAGACATGAAGGACCTTTTCGANTTCTACGTGCAAGACGGCCGAGCCGTGGCAAGCCCATCCATCACGATCCTTCCGAAGGCACCAGGCTATCCAGACTCCATCACGGACCAATCGTGCAAAGACATGAAGGACCTTTTCGATAACGAGAACGACTTTCAGGAGAAAGGTGGCAACAAAGCCATGGGCGAGTCCTTGAGCCGTGGGCACGTTGCGGCATTTTCTCTCTGGGATGACATCGATGTCCACATGATGTGGTTGGACTCTTGTTACCCTGAAGACAGAGAGTGCAGCGAGCCAGGCATCCGCCGTGGCATGTGCCCAGGCGGTGAGGACAGCTCTCCTCGGAATGTACGCAGCAAGCATCCAGGGGGCTACGTCACCTTTGCTAATGTGGCAATTGGAGAAATCGGTTCCACACAGTCCGTGTATCCTGGAACAACCGGACCAGTGCCGCCTACGGCCTCCACGACTACCACGACGACCACCACAAGCAAAGTCGCAACAGTGAAGCCCACCACGACAGCAGCAGCCACCACGACGCAGCCGTCCTGCGCAAAGGCCTGGCAGCAGTGCGGCGGAAGAAACCATAATGGTCCGACCTGCTGTGCAGAGGGCTGGAGTTGCGTTGTGGACAACGAATGGTACTCGCAGTGCAAGCCNCAGCCGTCCTGCGCAAAGGCCTGGCAGCAGTGCGGCGGAAGAAACCATAATGGTCCGACCTGCTGTGCAGAGGGCTGGAGTTGCGTTGTGGACAACGAATGGTACTCGCAGTGCAAGCCAGGCACTGACACTGCCTTCGCTCAAGCAAGCAAGCGTACGGAGCGGCGGCAGAAGTTCTTGGGTCCAAGCTTCATGCAGTCCAAGACGAAGATTACGGCTTCAGCCCAGGTCTTTGACAGTTGGGAGCTCTGAGGCCAAAGCCGAAAGGCAGGATGCTGCCATGTAGCGTCCTGTTTCATCCGCCCAGCTGGAGAAACAATCTTGTCTGAGCGCTGCAAGATAACCCTTGCAGCTATAGCCACCACAGGCGCTGGTGGAAGCTCTTTTGGTACTGGACTCGGTTTTGTACAGCCACCGAGTGCCAGCCGTTTTGCCGGCACCCGTTCGCTAGACAGGGGACGGGTGCATGAATCATGTGCTGTATAGCAAAGATGCCATACCNCTTTTGGTACTGGACTCGGTTTTGTACAGCCACCGAGTGCCAGCCGTTTTGCCGGCACCCGTTCGCTAGACAGGGGACGGGTGCATGAATCATGTGCTGTATAGCAAAGATGCCATACCTCAGACTGGCCAAAGTTTGCCGAAGAGCTCTCGCAACATGTTGCGGCAGTTGGACATGCCTCTGTGCGCTCATGCGATCAGCAGCAAAAAGCCAGCGTGCTGCATTTTCGTTGCGGACGACTGCCCTGGACTCCCCAGCGCTCGGCCACTGAGGCCAAGAAGATGGAGACAGTCCTGACAGACTTCTGGAACGACGCGCCAGATCTGACTCTCAGTGAAGGAGCCGGGCCCAGTCGTCAAAAGAACTGCATGTGGGCCTCTGACCCTGTACTCGTAGCTGCAAACATTCAGCATGATTGAGAAAGCGCAGTACAACTGGATCATAGGCGAGTACCTGTCCTTGCAAAGATTTGATGAGCGCTTAGTAGGCTTAAGGGCTAGGGTTTTTTTGGCGCGGGGTTCTGGACCTTGGTGCTTAATTCTAGGGTTCACTGAGCCCAACGCCCGACTGTGGAATTGATGACTTAGGGGGCCGTTCGCACCGAGACCCAGACATCACAACTGGTGGCCGAAAGTTCTTGGTTTTAGTTCGCCGTTTTACCGTGATAACAGTACCTGTCAAGGTACCAGAGCGGCAGCTTGTAGCGATTTGAGCAAGAAGCAGCTGTCCCCCGTGCAATCAAAATATGTCTGTCTGCATGTGTGCACGTGTGTATGTACGCATACATGCGTGTGTATGTATATAACATTATGCATTATTTGAACTTGTGTAAAAACTATCGTCAACCTCCCCACGCCAGTTGCTCGGCCACCCAAGTTTAACGCGCCCAAATGAGCTACTTGTAGCAACCCCAAGTTCTCAACAACCCTCTTCTTCCCAGTATCCCTGTGATTCTGAACCTCCTTGGATCCTCTTTCAAGTTTTAAAATGTTGTAAAGACCCTGAAGATATCCTCGTGCCTATGACCATCGTTTTGCAACGAGGTGATTATAGTTGCGACTGGTGCGTGGTATCGCGCGTTTTGTGCTTGTAATTTGGAAGCCTGCTTAATTGCCCATGCTATCCTTCGGCTCCCTTACCACAATTTGTCATAGTATAGAGCCCGGAAAGACTTGTTCTCATTGTTTGGTGATAAAGCCATCGTAGAAAGGCGAGACCTTCCAGCACAGTGCTGTGGAGCCATTGAAGCAGTCCCTGTTGGAACCGCGACGGGAAGGTGGAATACTAGGATTGCATCGCAGACATGGTTCTTAAAAAAGTGAGGGTTGGTTCGATGACGATCTAAACGGGGCGATGATTCATTGATTTAAGCTTATGTGGTGGTGTTCTACGGTTCATCGCCTCTTTGCAGCTTCCGCCAAAGTTTTGTAGGCATTGTTCCTGTTATGGGTCGTTCTCGATGGTGCCTTTGACTGAAGGCGAGGGGAGTAGGGGTTTGGGCATGAGAACTCAGATACAGATTCTCAGGCCAGATCTAACCCCTAGAAAGCCCCACAGCCTGGCCTCGATTCATGGGAATTTCCCATACTCAGTAGTCCCATGCTTCTGCAATCACAGTACTAAGGCCATTCAAACTGGGGAACGCTCCTTCACTCATCGTAGTAATATGCAGTGCATAACGTAGACGAGAAGCCTACATGATTGAAAATAGTGGTATTCAAGAACGCAGGCCCTTCTGTACTTCCGGGTGCCTTCCTAGCTTGAGCCCTCCGTGGAGAGCTCCCACACAAGAGGTTAGAAAAGAAGGATCCCCAGCACACACGCCCTGGGTCTTCAAAGTAGGATCCCGATAGCCCTAACAAAACCCTTACCTGCAACAATGCTTTATCACACCCTCGTAAGACACTCAAAAAAAATCTTGGAAGAACTGCAACTCCTAAACTCTAAACCCCAAACCCTAAACCCTAAACCCCAACCCATTTTGAGAGCTGTGAGGTGCTCCCTGGACCACTCAGAGACTTTGTGAGCTTCTCGCGCAACCGCGGACGAGCTACAAGTCTACCAGGATCCGGCTTAGGATTTAGAGCTTCGGGTTTAGGGTTCGGGGTTGAGGGCCTATAGCAGGGTTTAGAATTTAGGATTATGTAGAGGATCACTTGAGGCTTCGGAGTTTTTCGACGCAGGTGCTCCGGGAGCAGGGTATTCAAGGCCGGAGGGTGTCAACTTGTAACGAAATTGTATGAGTAGATCACGCATCTGAGATTGTACGGGTTTGCGCGGGTTCAGGGTCATTTGCAATTAGGGGCTATGAAGAACTTGTCATCTCTCAAAGAGACAAATCGGGAGGCCTGGAGCAACTGGGTTGCATTGTTTTTGCATTCTGAAGCCGATACGCCCCTAAGTTAAAGCCTGCTTGAGCCGGTAAACCATGTAACCCCTAACTCTTTTAGTTCCAACCTTCAATCTCAGAATTTGTTCGTGAAAAGTACTAGTTGCGCTTTCAGGGCAACCCGGGTCCCCAAACGTTCCGACGGCAGGAAGTTCATGTACGCGCTGCAACGAGCGATTTTGATAACGGCGACCGAGGAGGCATCCTAAGTTCAGGACGTAGGTTTCAATATAAAAATTTGGAGAATAGAAATAGTTTAAATAATTTGAACAACTGTAAGGCTTGTACCACGGTCGTGTAGGGCTTGATCAGGGTCTTTATCAGGTGTTGGGCTTTGGTTGAAAAGGTTGCGCAAGACCCCTGCGTACGGTGTTGTAATGATCCTCCTAAGCGTTTGACAAGGCTATAGGCGGTTCGTACAATCAACTCGAGAGAACTATGACTACTGCGGTAGGGCTGTACGCTTACGGTTCAGAGATTTAGAGTTTAGGGGTTTAGGGTTAACTGGTTCCGTGCTTCCACGGCTTCCAGCACTTCCATGGACTTCTATTGGCTGGCTTTGTTTCCACAGCACCTGCGAGCACAAGGAATCCGTCACCAAAGCAGTTCCGTCTTGCCGTGCTGGCATCAGAGAGATCGGACAGTGCCGAAGAGTGTTATAGGAACACACGTGCACACCCATGCAATTGTTGTCGATGGGCAGTGGGTGGGTGCGGCTGTGCCGACAACATGTACACCGTGCATCTACATGCACAAGCATGGACATCAAACAAACATCCCTCGCACTCTTACCACATATCTACATACATACAATAAATACGCATTACATTACATTACATATGTGCTTATACATAGACGTGGATCTAAACAAATCAGTTCGTTCGTCAGCCAGCAGACAGTTCCTGTGTGTTGCATGGTTTTGTACGTGCACACATGCATATATCACCTCTCCCCACAACAGACAGACAGACAGACGGACAGACAGACAGACAGAAAGAGCATCAGTGCTACCCACTGAAATTCTGATGCCCCAAGCCGTCTAAAGACGAAAGCCCCGAAGCATCGAAAAGACTGTGAAATTGACCATTAGAAATTACAATATTTAACATACATAACTAAATGAATGATAGTAATAAAACTACAACTACAACAACAACTACTACTACTACTATTACTACTGGTAGCATAAATACTAATACTACGAATCATAATAATCATATTCATATTACTTCTTAAATAGTACTTATAAATATGTCTGGGAGGCCATCGCTCCTCGCTCGGCCCCAGTTTTGCAGCTCTCCGGCCCGGGGGGTTTCTGGGATGCACCTTACTGACTTAACAGGGTTCACTTCGGGCTTTAGGGATTCTGGGGTTTCGGGTTTAGGGTTTAGTCAGTGTCAGTTCGGGGTTTAGGGATTCTTGGGTTTAGGCTTTATTCAGTTCGGGGTTTAGGGTTTCTTGGGCTTCGGCTTTCGGGTTTAGGGTTTAGGAATGGCTTGGCGAAGGAACTAGAAAAGACTCAAAGAAATTTTGCCGCGAGGCAAAGATCTCATCAACCCGTTAGTCCCAAAATGTTATGCACATTTCCGTTGTCTTGCGCGTAGTGCCGACCATGTGCAGGGTGTCAGCTCATGTAATGTTCGGCAGACTCTAATCTAAGCGATGTGCGACAGCACTGATTGGTGGATGGTATGTGCAGCCGGACAGCTAATTTCCGAGTGTGTACCGGTCGCAGCTCCGTGTGACTGGACACTTTTGCTATATGTGTGAACTCGCTTGGAGAGCTTGCTCTTCGGTTCCTCGACCCGTGTCCCCCAGCCATGTGATGTCCGGAAGTTATGTGCCTTGTCCACGGATTTGTTCCGCAAGGCCGTAATTTTGTGGTTTAAGTTAATACATGAAATAGAGGGTTTAAGGTTTGGACTTCGGGGTGTTAGGGTCTGGAGATGTCTAGAGCTAAGTGTGGTCGGGTTCGGGCTGGATTTTCGGAAACTTCGGCGCGCATTGAAGCTGTGCTGTAATTTGTCAGGACCGCGGCAGGGTCAACAGCATCATCCAGTACAGCATAGTCTAATGAGTCTAATGCAGCAGAAGGCAATATGACAGAGTCTAACTGTCTAGTATTGCAAATATAGTGGAATACAGTCCAACATTCAAGATGTCAGTGTACTGGAAGAACTTTTTGACGGGTTTGTGGAGTTGCGAGGCCTCAGTGAACTCTGGGGATCGGCAGGGTTTCTGAGAGCCCCAACTCCTCAGCCTGGGTACTTCTACAGCCGAGTTTAGGGGTTTAGGGGTTTAGGGTTTATAGACTCACAATATTGGTTACGGCAGTGAGTAATCTTGTAGCTCTGATGCAGCTACTTTAAACACGCCGGCTCCATCAGGTCTGCTGCCAGAAACACTCGAGGCACATCGGTCCGGAGCTTTCCTTGGACAGCGACTGAAACCGAGATCAAATCCACAATAATTCGTTCCTGCGCCCCCGCGTGTCGCTGAAACAGTGAACTTTTACTGGGCCTCACAGCCTCACAGTGCGCAGCTTGAGCCAGAGCCTGGCATTTTTCACAGATTCTCCAGAATTCGGACCCGTGACAAACAAGAGCCCTGGAATGGTGCATGGCCCCATTCGGATCTTGACCGCATCCCAACAGTACTGATGGAATCAGAAGTCTACGAGACCTTCCAAACCTCACTTTGAGATGCTAACGTCTTTCCATGAGATCCTGACCTCGAACCCTTGGCTCAGAACCCACCAGGGACGGCCGACAGAGACCACGACGGCAGCAGCAATCTCTGCTGCGGCCACATTACCTCCAGAGTCGGAAGGTGGAGTACTTAAAGGATCCGCGGACGTACGAGTGGGGTTCTAGGCGCACTGGCTGGGGCTACAAGTAGTTGCAAATATGCGCTCACCTTACTTGTAACCCATGCACTACATCCCGGATCCTTTGAATGTCTTGCGACAGACTTCAGGATTTAGGAGACCATCAAGAGCTCATTGTGCCAGGGAATCCTTGTTGAATTAGTTACACATCACGAGGCCCTCGATTTCGGGTTGAGGGCTTTGCACGCCTGAGGTGGTTGAGTTTTGGAGCACCTTGTCCCTTGTTCTCTTTCCTCTGATCACTTATGTGATGCGGGCGTCGTAAAGTATTCAAAGCAATTCTGCAAAATTTCCTAGCCACTTTCTTACCGGAACCCTTGACTTGAAGCGTTGCACGGCCTGAGACCCTAACCCATACACCCTGAAGCCCAACACCCTAAAAATCCTACCTTCGGGACTCTTGAGGCCTTTATGGAAGGATCCGGGTAAACAAAAAATCCTACCCCTCTAAGCCCCAAGCCCTTGGGACTGGGCTCTGGTGGAAGGCGTGGCTGTCTTGGCGGAAGCTCCCAAGGAGGTTGGGTTCACGATTTAATATAGGGGCCTTAATAACTGGAGTAGGCTTTGGGGGTATATTATACTATATGTATAATAAGGAACCCCCCAAACCCTATTCTAATTATTTGAGGCCCCTTCATTAGGTTTCTAGTGCTTCATGTCCTCAGGGCTCAGGAGCAAAGATCAGGTTGTGAGACTTAGGTCACGATTCAGTCTGGGGCTAGGGGTTGCATAGCTGGCATGCTTGAGGTTCAGGGTCTGATTCGGCCGGATATGGAGATGCTGACCACCCATCCGGTCAACAACGCTCAACGGCTGTCTGCCTGCAAACGGTCAGCTGTTCGGGGCGCAGGCGTGCCGAGCACTGGGCTTTGTCTGCAGGGCCAAAGGCAAACAGTGAGGATTTAGAAAAATCGATTGGAACGTTGTCGTAGCTACAGTTCTGGCTATCAGCGATGTGGCTGGGAATCATGTCAATGTTGAACCAGCATTGGAAATCAGCCCGTGGGTTGTCCTTCTACCAATCGCCCGAATCTGAATGCAAAGTGCACCGTATTTGTTTTTGCTTTTTTGCTTGGTCTGCACAATAAAATAAGCTGCTTAATGGCCGCAGTACTGCTATATGTAAGACACATGAAGGTTCAATAATGTTTCTCGATGCAAAAAGGCCCCATACCCTTCCCAGCCCTTTGCACAATCCGGACGCCCAATCGAAACACTGTAGAATCCTGTCGAGCCGGTAAAGCACTTCGAAAATTTCATAAACATAGGGTTTAGGTTTCAGGGTTAGTAGGGTTTGTGAACAGTGATTTGAGGGCTCTTTTATGTAGAAGCTACCGTGAAGCGTGCAGGGCTTTAAATTGAAAGCCAAGTTGCCGCTGAATTTCGAGCAGTGTCCACATCTCGCACGATCGGGCCCAGGGTGGTGCCGAAAGCGGAACGCCGGTTCTCAACTCAGAGATCTCCGTCTCCTGATTTGTGGAGTGCAGAGTTCCGGGTTTAGCATTCGCTATTTGGGAGTTCCCCAAACACCCCAAAATCCCTAACCCCAAACCCTAGCACCCCGAACCCCTGAACACAGAAATTTGAACCCATGTCACTCTGACCTTCGGGGTCAGAGATTTCGCGCTTGGGGCTGGGAGTCTTTTTTTGCGGCACTTACTATACGGTTCTCGACCGTCTTGCATTATAATCGTCCTTATTACATATGATGAGAGCAGAACATACCCTCAGAGCCGTATCCTAGTCTCTCGTCCCGTACTGGCCAGGTTTTTTGTCGACACTGTTTCGAAAACTCGTTTATGCTGGGTGAAGCGCTCAAATGATTGATTTTCCTGTTGGCCGCGTGTGGCGGTCATGATGTTCTATTGCCGACATGCCTCGACAATATTTTGCTCTTGTCCTCCGTGTTAATTATCTTTTTGCTACGTTCGTCACCAGGCTGTTCTCATTTCTCGACTGTCCTCTCCGTTCACCAATGCAATGCAGGGTGTTCGCGCCTGCAACGAAAACCTTTCGAGCTTTCTGCGACGAGGCGTCAACACCAACAGCGAGGAAGAGAAAGCTGCCAGAGGCCTGCGACATAGCGAGAACATGTCGTGCGCTTTTCAAAATCGTGCGATTCAAGGTGGGGTTGCCGCTTGAGGTGATAATTTCCTCTGAAAAACACGCACTGCGAGATATGTACGGCCTTATTGCTGGACTTTGCCGCAGGTCCGTTTGGACATAGTCCTGGTTAGATGGTTGCCCCATCAGCCTCCGAGGGTTAGCCCGAAGACCCTGGAGCCTGGAACTGCCTGGAGCTGTGAGCTTCCGGGTGCTCCGGTAGCAGAGAGCGAAGGAGCTGGCCAACGGTGTTGTCGAGGAGTGAGCTGCCAGAACTGCGACCTGGTTGTACAAAGCATGTCAAAGTCCACGTCGCCGAGATGCAGTAGGCATCCGCTCCGTCTGAGTGCCAGCACCTGTCTGAGTGCGATGATGGTTTCATGCAAAGGGTGGTGCAGCAACCACGTACCACTGTTGCTTTCATCCCATGGTTCGGTACCCGCGTGCAGTAGATAAACCATCTAGGGCGCACTACCTAGACTGTATCACTGAATGAGCTGGAGCGTGTCATCTCAGTACGCATGTCGTTGCTCTTGGACAACTGCAGCGACACAATCAGGCCGAGATGCCAGATGCCACGCCAGCTCTCTCAATCCGCATAACCCGGCTCAGCAGATGGCTGAGTAAAAAAGCGCTGCGATCGGTAATTCGTTGGCTGCCATCGCTCCATGATGTCTCAGACGGCATCAGACGGCAGTAGTGGGCCGTGTGATACTGCTGCAGTCACGGGTATAGCAGTCCCTGCAATTGTGGGATTCATACGTCGCAGCCCACCTTGATTAGGGGGAGCACGGGCTGTGCTTTCATGCGCGGCATAGCTACAGGAAAGGCTCAGAGTATTTAAACTTGACTAAGGGCGAGACATGTCTGTAACACAACCTGGGTGTATTCGACCTCTGCGTGAACCTCTCAACCGTGGCGGCGCTTCAAGCCTACAGCCTTCAAATTAGACCACGGGGTGATTTCGTTCCAGCGTTGTTTCTGAGCCGCCGCTTTAGAGTTCCCACCTTCGTTTAGGTTTAGCTGAAGGCGTCACAGGCAGCCCAAGCACACACCGAAGCGCCCAGCAGACTAACTTGACTAATCCACATCTAAACGCCCTTGAGCTGAATTTCCCAGCCCTCACACCCCCAAATTCTTACGTAAGCATGAACCCGTGAAGTCCGAAACAAAACCCCCACTATGAAACCCTGAATCCAGTTCCTATAATCCCGTGCGACACCCTGTAAGACTCCTTTACAAACCTCAAGACCTATGTGCAGACTTTGCGAGCCATGCAGAACTTCGCAAAGGCGGTTCTTCGGCTCGGCGTGCCTCGGTTGAGCTGCAAGCTACGAGGGATAGCCATGAGATGGGGCTGTGGATGTGGTGCGTGCTTTGGTTCCCCTTTCTTCAGATGGCCTAATTACCTACTTTAAAACGTATACTACTTTAAGTGGTCGGTTTTGAGTCAGTCAGGGCCTGGGCGGGACAAGTAGCGAAAAGTATAGTGTTTTGGGAGGGTTAGGGGCTATGGTTTTGGGAGAACTAGTGCGGGGGCTTCGATTTTTAGGTGTTTTTTGGGGTATCAATTGTGGTCTGAAAACTTAGTTACTTTGGGGAGGATCATTTGAGGGCAGAATTTAGCTGTTTTGGCATTGAGCTGCGAAGCTAGATTTTTGAAATAGTGTATGAAAAGGTTATAAACTTCAGAGGCCTTTCGTCGTTCGGTTTTCGTTGGCCATCGAGCACATCGCTTTCATCCTCGGCGTGGACGTTCCGAGGTGGCCCTGGCAAGTGTTGGGGTTTGGGTTTGTGCCTGCAGGAGTGTTGCTCATTCTGACTGTTTTGCATTGATTGCCCTTTTTAGCAGCATTCAGGCCCGAAGTCCTAGATTTCCTGATATTTTGCGGATGTCCCGATCATGTCACAGCTTACTATCATAATTTCGCAGATTTCACAGCTTGATTTGTTGGTCGTTCGGGGTTTCTGTCTTGGTCGTTCGGTCTTTAGGCCGTTCGACTTTTGGTAGTCTAGGGCCTCTCGCACCATGCCGTCTTCCGACGGCCGCAATGGACCCCGTCGTGCGAATGAGGACATAGACTATGAGCAGCTCGAGGACAACATCGACGAGGGGTCGTACTGGCAGGGCCCGTTGATCGTTTGCTGGGGGGCAGAGGAGACGTATGCCACCAGCAGTCGTTCGGGGGTCGTTCGTAGCTCGCCTTATTAAAGGGTTAGGTCTGAAGGTCAAGGCTTCAAGGCTGTGTGCATGGAGCAGCGGCGGCACCAATCAGTCTGCGATCTAAGGCCAGAAGGGACACTCGATCATGCCGCCGTTCCTCAAGCGTCGTTGGTACGACCTGCATGGGACTCAGGTGGCGGTGGACGTTCGGGGAGTTTGGCCGAGCGACAAGGAAGCTCGTGCTGCAGGGCCTCCCGGCAACTTGGTTTAACTAATTAAGGAGGCTTGTCAGAGTTGGTCGTTCGAGGGCAAGCGGTTGACAATGCATGCTGAGGCAACCCGCTCTGCGTGTACGCCTCGTGGAAAGCGGCCGCGGACCAGCCGGAGTTCGTGACGGCCTTTCTGATGTGCTACAACCTGCTCCAGGCCCTCGTGCCGCTCGAGGGTCGTTCGGTGTTGCAGATCATATGTAGCCTGGATGCAGTAGGGACACTCCGTGAAGCCATGTTTGAAGCCATGATTTCCAGTGCAACCAAGGCTCCCATGGCAAAAACCGCTCGGCGTCCATCGGGGTCGCTCTGAGTGCTTTGCTTCGCATCCCGATTTGGCTTCCCACCTTTGGGGACGCCCATCGCGAATGGTGGGCGATCGCTCACTTGCCAGATGCGGCTCTCGAGATGCTGAAGGACATGGTCGCTTCAAGCCGGCCGGTGCCAGGGCCCGTGACTCCGCCGGGTCCCCCGGGCCCGCCGCCTGGTGGCATCCAGTACCAAGGGACGTTCGACCAGGCCGATCTGTCGGGCTCCATGCCAGCCCTTGGCCATCCGATGCGAGATGCCGCCTCTCGGATGGCTAGTGTTGTGGTCTTGGGATTCGGTTGTTGCTTCATGGCCTTGCGAGGTTCGCTTTGAGATCTGGCAAGTGGCACCCGCCGTGCTCCTGGAGCTGGACGACCTTCGTCTGGACGACCAGTGTATGCGGGCCTTTCGGATAGCATTGAGTTAGCATGCCGACAAGAGTGAGTTCAGAGCTGCATTTGAAAAACCCCCTTTGAATCCTGAGTCTCTCGCGAACATTGCCGGCCACAGCAGCGAGGGTGCACAGTTCATCCGTGAACTGTTCCAGGTCTTTCAGCGAGACTTGGCTGCTTTAGTTGGGTCGTTCGATGGTCGTTCGGTTTTGCGAAATTTTGTAGCTGAGGCGAGAATCAGGAAGATCTCCGGAAGTACGAGAACCCGTCGGCCGCAATTACAAAGGCCGTCCGGAAAGAAATGGATCGCTTGCGGCCGGAGATCTCGGGACTGCCTGGCACCTTGGACCCCAATAACTAAAGTAAAGTTTTGCTTAGCTCAGCTGATAGGGCAAGTCCGATTGGCCTGTGTTCTGAGGAAGCAGCGGCGATCGTGATCGCGATCGTGGTGGCCCTGGTGGTCGTTCGGGCCCCGGGGGCAATCGCTCCGACTGGGGTGACTACGACCCTCGCCGTTCGGATGATCGTGGCTTGCATGCACGAGGTTAACGAGTGAAGCTGCACTTGTAACTTGGTTATAGAGTACGTTGAACCGGGTCTGAGGCGACGATCGCGATCGTGATCATCGTGGTGGTGGTGGTCGCTTCCCTCACGACCGTGACCGCGATCGCGATCGCCGTCCGGACCCTCGTGACCGCGATCGTCGCCCCAACTTCTACGACGATCGTGATCGCGATCGTCGGCCGGGCTACCGCTTCGAGCGGCGGGACTACGACGACCTGTCGGATCCGGGCCACCCAGGACGTCCGGCACCTCGTTACGGGTTTTACTCGGACGAGCGGGTCGCTCGTCCAGCAATGATTCATGTGCTGTGCCAATGGTTGTGGTAGTTCGTTTTGCAAGGCCTGCATTGAATAACAGTGTTACATTGCAGCTGCCGAGGATCGCCAGCGTCGTCGCTTCTAGGCCGTTCGTGACGGCCGTGCCTAGGCTTAACTTAAGCTGTTTCGCATGCAGCCGTGGGCGTGGCGACTTGAACGTGCATCCGACTATCTAAGGTGCGATGTGAGCTGTGATCCCGATGTCGTTCGTTCGTTCCGGGAGCTCACGGCCAGCAGTTTTGCGGGACGGCGGTGACGGGCGAGTAGAGCCAGCCCGCCGACCGGGAAAGGGGGGAAAAAGAGAACATGCTGGCGTGCACTGCAAGCGGTCTTTGTCATCCAGCATTAACATTTGCTGCTTCTGACTTCGTGGCAGGTCCTGGTCGTTCGGGAGGCCCGTGGAGTTGTCGTTGTCGACAATCCAAGCAGGCCGGCCGACTTTAATTAATTAGAAAATTCGGGTATTGCTAGCTGTTATAGAATTCGTCGGTTTTTGTGGGCTGGTCGAATTTTTGTTTGTCGCTCAAGTGAACCTCGCTAGTTTGGAGTTCGTGTTCGGGGTCGGGGTGTTCTTTGATCAGGTTTTGCCGTTCGTCTGGAACGCATTATAAGTGAGCCCCGAGCCTGTAATCCTCAGAAAAACAAGCCCCCTAGATTCGACTCTAGAAACAGCTATGTTCGTGTTCTGCTGCGACTTAGATTTTGCTGTGTCTGTAAGCTAGAAATAAGCATTCTACCTCCTGTATATGAACAGAAAACAAACCTTCGCCCAGACCTATAACTTGCAAACACAAACACCCGGGGCTCGTTCTACAGCATTTCTCATCACGATAGGACAAAGCTTTCAGTAGCCAAAGCCATCATTGTACAAACCAGGCCCAACGTCGTTCGAATTGGTTTTCAGTGCAGAAAAACAATGCCCAAACCAAGCGGCCTTTTCCCCGGCAGGAGCAGACGTGAGCATCTCGCAGGTCGTTCGGCTGGTTTTCGGCGTTCGGGTTTACTTTGAAATAGCTTAGAAAGTCTAGATTAGTGCTATTAATTAATTAACACAGTCTACGGGAAGCCCTTAACCACAGATCCCAAATGCATCCTAAACCACAGAAGCTAAACCTTAGAGCTTAAGCTAAATCTTAGAGCCCCCAAATAGACCATAGTCGTCTGGGAGCCCAAACCCCTAGCCCTTAAGCCGGGATTCTTTGGGTTTCTGGGACTTCTGTCAGACATGCCTTGAGTGTTTTTGGGGACGTTCGAAATGCATTGGATCTGTGCGTGTGTGTTTGTGGTTCCAGGGTTGAGATAGCCATATCGGAAAGCCCCCATCATCAGTGCTGCTTGGTCAGTCGGTCCTTCGTGGTCCTTCGGACTTGCCTTGCTTCTCCTCTTCCTCGTCGTTCGTGGTCCTTCGTGGTCTTTCGTAGGCCTCGCGACCCATGGCGAAATCGGGCTCGGCAGCGGCGAGTCGCAAGGCGGCCGTGGCAAAGAAGCAGGCCGACAAGCAGGCCGCTCGACGCCGGGCGAAGGAAGAGAAGCTGGCCAAAAAAGCGAGAGGGTCTTTGCGAAGTCTCTCGCCAGCTTCGAGAAGTCCTCGGCCGAGGGAGCGAGGGTTTACGTGGATCAACAGCTGGACGACAACCCAGGTTGGGTGCGGCCTCTCGCGGATCTGATGCGAGACGGAGCTCTCCAGGCTCTGATTCGCTCCGGTGCGGTGGAGGCCGACGGAGTCCGATCGTCGTCGGGCTCGGCCGCACGGTGGCCGATGAGGACACTCTCACGGCGTTCTTTTGTGTGCAATTCTTTGTCGATCCGGATACCAGCCTGCCGCCCAACTGTCGGTCGTTCGATGTGTTGACGGAGTTGGCCGAGAAACGTTTCGAGCAGCTCGGGTCCACGAAAATCGCCAATGAGGTCAAGGGGATTGAGTGCTACAGACTGATTGATCAGAAGACGGTCAGGTGCCCTTTGACGGACGAGGAGGTCGATTTGCCACCGTTGTCGGGTGAGGATGCGTGGGAGTTGACAGACTCATCTTTGCCGTCGTGCTGCGTGCAATCAAAGGCAAACTCGGCCGTGTCGTTCGCCGTTCGCACTCTCTTCCAGCTGCTAAGGCCGATCGACCCAGAGGCCAAGTGGAATGCCAAGAAGAAGTGAGCTTTCCTTGTGCGTCTCACGGGTTTCCGTCGTTGTCGTCACTCGCACAACGGCAGTTTTGGCTGGGGGCACAGTCAGTCGCAATCTCTGTTAAAGCTGCTTGTGGCTGCTGCGGGGCGGAAAATGCTACCCTTTAGAGTGCTGTATGCCCATTGGAACACATTTCAGCTGTGTCTCAGGTGTTTTGTAGGGTTTGCCAAGGGTTTTTGCTGGTTTCCTGGTATTAAGTTTAGATAGTATATAGCCATTGCACTGAGTCGTGATAAAGGGTGATTTTCAGGGCGGTGCGTTTCAGTGTTTTTCAGGTGCGTTTCAGCTTTTTCTCGAGGTTTTTGCTTGTTCTTGGAGCCCCTCCTGCAACTTGCTGCCAGGTCGCTCGGGAGACGAGTGCGTGGTCCTCGGCAGGGGTCGTTTGCCTTGCGAGGAGAGGTGCTTCCAGTCCGTGCTACAGTGCGTTCCTACTGCAGGTTCTAAGCTTAGGCTGAGCAGCTGAGCAGTAGATGCAGAGACATGGGCATCATCATGAGTCAGGGTTGTTTTTCTCTAATTGTCACCTTAGTCCTTTTAACTTTTAATGTAATAGCATCCCAGAAGTCCATTCAATTTTCCACTAGATCACACACGATGTGTGATGGCGTCTGTCGGTGCAGACGGTGGTGTTAAAGCAGAGGCTGAAGACGAGGTACTTGCAGCAGAGGCAGAGGTGTTTCCAGCAGAGGCAGAGGTCGTTCGAGGGCGGGTCGTTCGTGCGGTGGTTTTGCCTTGCGGGGCGAAAGGCAGTTTCAAAGGCGAGGCCTACGAATATGCCGAGCCCGTGCAGGCCGAAGACGGGCTGTCGACACCGGGGTCTTTCTTCTGGGTGTTTCGGTGGCTGGTTGATTTCCTCGGTGGAAATCAGATCCCCAACTTCGGGGGGCGATCGCGAGCCACTCTGCTAGGACGAACTGCCAGCCTGTTGGCCGATGGTCTCTCGTCGTCGTCGGAGGACGAAAAGGAGGGCGAGAAGAAGGGGTCGTTGGATGGAGAGATCAAGGAGGAGGAGAAGGACGATGAGGCGGAGGACACTCGGAGGGGAGGGGCCAGAGTGCCGACCGCGGAGCAGCACTTGACGGTGTCGAGCGTCATGTCACGGCTGTCCGGAGCGAAAAGAAAGTCCAGGGGCACGGTTGACGACGAGGACGTTGAACTGGTCAAGGACGAGCTCGCTGAAGACCCGGAGCTGGAAATGGGCGAGGCGAAGGCTCCCCGGTTGAGGGGCGACTTCAGCCGGTCGCCGCTCGCGACGCCGGTGTGGATGTCACAGCTCATGGTCAAGGGGCCTCGGGCCGGCTCTCGATGGATGCTGGACTCTGCGGAAGTTTTCTCCAAGGTCTTTCGGACACTTTTTGGCAGAACGTCCAGGGCGACGTGTTTCAGGTCGTTGGGGGCCAGCTGGCCGTGGACGTTCTGATGGCCGCCGAAGGCAAACTGGCGGCCAAGATCTTCGGCAAGAAGAAGACGGTCCCGGTCTTGGAGGCCATGGTCAGCTCTCGCAAAACCAAGCCTAGCAGAGGTGCTGTTGCAGGGTGACCCTCGAGCAACGACTTAGCTTCCAGAGAGCCCTTTTCCTTGACTGTCGGAACAACCTTGTCCACCTCGTCCAAAAACCTGAGACTGGCTTGGCGGCAGGCCATGGAGTCGTGAAGCAAGCCGGCGGTCGCCCCCACCCGTTGGTGGACGGCAGCTGACTCCCACAACGATAGCGGAGCAGTCGTTGTGTCAGCTTGGCCAGGCGACGGGCCACACAGTCCTGCCAGGCCAGAGCTGCCTCTGCCTCCGAGAACGAAAAACACGGTTCTGGCGAGAGACCTGTTGTCGTCATCGAGTGCAGAGTGTTCGCCGAGCGGCCTCGCTGGCCTTGCGAGCTGCGGACTTAGCAGCAGCCCTGCTGGTAGCAGCTTGCTCCGAAGTACCAGAAGCATCGGGCGACCACAAGTCCGATGCCTTCTTGACCCACCCCTCGCTGATGCACAAGACGGCGAGGACGAGGCAGAACGCCGACCAGTCTGGGTCGAGCTCCGCATGGGCGATCGAGAGGCTGTTGAACCGTGACGGCGAAGCCTTGGACCCTTTAGCTCGAACGAACGACCTGTTTGGCAGGGACTCCAGAAACGAGCGACGGTTTTCCACGGTGTTCTCCTCCTGCGAACGGCCCTCGTCCACCAAAATGTGGGGGAAGAAGGTGACCAGAAGAGGGTCCGACGGGCTCATCGAGCGGCTCATCTCGTCCGCCGTCTGCTGCACCTTCCCGAACCACGTGCCCTTGTTCCATGGGCCATAGCGGACGTTGTACAGCCCGAAGGACATGAGGCCGAGTGTCAAGAGACCTGCTGCTGCCAGAGCCAGGTGAACGTCGTTGTGCGACCTGTGGGCAGGGTCGTTGACGTGCTCAACGAGCAGCGAACTGCCAAACTTCAAGTAGTAGAGGGCCGACAGCTGGGTGGCCTCCTGGTCCGTGCAAAGGACCATGGCGAGAGGCCTTGCTCCCGCTGCTGCGGTCTCCGAACCACCACAGCACGACCAGCTCCAGCCGATCGCCTCGAGACTGTGGGACATGTCCCTCAGCCAGTCCTGGGTGGCAAGCCTCTCAGGCTGCTTCGTGCCTCCCGTTTCTCTGTTTGCCGCACGACCCCGCCCTCTGCCTCCGCCCGGCTTGAAGAAGCTCGTGAGACGGCCCTGCCACAAGTCCGTCCACTCCTCCTTCGTGACGACGGTCCCCTTCTGAACCTGTGCAGAGGAGGCAAAGCAAAACCCTAAACGACTGTGGCTTAGGAGGCTCTGCAGGGCTTCAAAAGTGCTTGGTCAGTTGGCTCTCAAAACCCACTCGCCAAAGCCCAAAGCGAGAAGCGGGAAGCCTAAGGGGCTGCGAGCTTTAAGGGTGAGCAGATTGTTCGGTGTTTGGTTTCGGGCTTTGGCTTTGGGCTTCTCTCGGATCTACAGATGTGAGCAAACATGGTTGCTGTCGATACACACGGCACAGAAGCAAAGTGGCTACCGAAATGTACCTTAAAAAGTACACACAAACTTGCTCTAAACCTACCCAAATAAAGGTCCTAAAATCTGGAAAAAAAGCGCCAAAAATTGGCGGAAAACTGGACCAGTTCTGGCCAGCTTTTTTTGACGCCGTTAAACTGCTGGTTTCCTGGCCCGCGGAATGACCTACTTTAAAGCGTTGGTTTTTTGTGACGCCGGTAATCCGCTGGTTTTCTGGTGTCCTGGGGTCCGGGTCCAGTAGGCCTGGGTCCTGGGATAGGGTACGCTCCCTGCCGTGCGGGTTTTGACGCCGTTAAACCGTTGGTTTTCTGCTATCAGAAAGGGAACCAAAATTCAACCAGTTTAGAGCCCGTCTGGAATCATACCTCTGTAGTAAAAGATTTTCACCCGCCCTCCCTCATGGCCTGCGGCGGGCAGACGAACGACAAGTTCTGGCCGGGATCGCAGACGAAAACGTTCAGCCAATCCTCTGTTCCCACGTGCACCGCATCCGCCACCACACTCAGAACGGTCGTCTGAGCAAAAGCGGCCCTGCCAGCTGCCACGTAGGAGAGACGTTCGGCCTCCAGAAACTTTCCTGGTCTCTCTTTGTTTCGCCGAACCTCCTTGCCCAGACCCCCGGCCGGATCCAAAAAGTAGATCCGAATGTTGATGGTCCGAAGTAGAACCACTCCACTAAAAGTGGATCCGCTACCATTTTTTGGTGAAACAGCGAATCCTACAACTTGNAACAAAAGTCCGTAAGTTTAACCCGCAAATGTACCACACAGCTCATTCTTCTGGTTTGTAGAGCAAAAGGTGGCGACGGCAAGCAGTTGCTATCATTTGCACTATTCGCTGTCGTTATTCAGGCTTCCCTAAAAATCTACGTTCATGTGTTTTATAAAGTCGGTGTTTAGATGTCCTTTTACCGATAATACTTAAGACTCATCGCGAAATACCACTACTACTTCTGCCATTGCTGCTGCTACTGCTATTGCTACTACTACTGCTACTGCTGCTGCTTCTACGACNTTAAGACTCATCGCGAAATACCACTACTACTTCTGCCATTGCTGCTGCTACTGCTATTGCTACTACTACTGCTACTGCTGCTGCTTCTACGACGATTAATGCTACTACTGCTGCTACTATTACTACTGCTACTACTACTACTACTACTACTACACTACCACTGCATCATTATCATCTTCGCCCTGGCGGTCCTGATCACTTTCCCGCTGGGGGCCCCAGAGTGCAGCTTTTAAGTAAGGTTTGGGGGTTT
>BGNK01000744.1:149918-203414 GCA_003297005.1 Symbiodinium sp. clade A Y106 | reverse complement strand
CTCGCCCCCGACTCCCCTATCTGGGTCGGCGATCCCGCATTGCCCGCGGCGGAGCGTGGTCTAGTTGCCCTCGGCGTCCCGGTCGGCACACCGGAGTTCATTGAGGCTCACTTGCACACGGTGCTGGCCCGCCAGGCAAGCCTGTTGGACACCCTCCCTGCCCTGCAAGACTCCCTGGTCGCCTGGCTGCTGCTTTCTTACTGCGCGGCCCCACGGGCGCAGTATGCCATTCGCACCTTGCCGCTGCACAGCACCCAGGCGTATGCTGCTGGCCATGATACTGCAGTGCTGCGCTGCCTTTCGGCGCTCCTCCCTGCCGACGCTGCCTCCGACTTGCCGCCACCAGCCCAAACACGTGCGCAGCTTGCTCTACGGCATGGCGGACTTGGGTTGCGCAGCGCCACCAGACATGCACCTGCTGCGTACTGGGCTTCCTGGGCCGCTGCACTGCGCGCCGTCAGCCGACGAGATGCCCCCTTTGCGGCACCGCGAATGTCGATGGAGAGCTGCCCCCGTTGAGCGACATGCTCGCCGACTCTGCCTCGCTGCCTCCTCTCGCTAGCCGTCTCGTGTGAGCGGCGCGCGCTGCGCCTGGCAGCCTGCCTGTAGTCTGTTGCCTACCTGCCCTTAGGCCTACACAGGGACCGCGCCGCATGCTGGACGGTAAAAGAGGGGTGTTAAAAAAAAGGGAAACAACTCCCCATCTCGATTCGAAACGATGTGTATGCGAACGCTTCAATACATCAACGACTCTAGACATTATGCAAACGATTCAACACGTCGTTCGATATGTTTGCGTTCGCCGTGCACACGCTTGTTGCTTGCCATGACCGTGAATTACGACGGTTCACACGGCTCTGCAACATATCACATTCACGTCTATACCCATGGTGTTTGGCGGCCAGCGTTTTCGTGTTGGGACAAACGGCGGCGAGCACGCACTGTGTCGCGACAGACATTACACGCTAAACTAGTCCGCCTCTGAACCCTTGCGGCCTGGGCCGCAGCGACCGGTGCACTGGGGATGCGAGGTCCAGCAAACTGACGATGGCAGTTGCAGCATTCCAGCCCAGTAAAATTACAAGGCGACATGAGGCCACATCAGGCGACATCGCCGGCTGCTGAGCATCTCGGGGCATGCCGTGCAGAGTGGCCATCAGGGCACTGCGAGGACATTTGGCCATGCTCGGCACGGACGCCTTCTGTCCGCCCGCGCACCTGTTACGAAGTGCAGGACGAGCTCGGCGATCATCGACCTGCCTCCTCCACCTCCGGCGTGCTACTGGACGCGTCGGGCACAATGTCATGCTGCCGGCCAAAACATCGACGTGCTGGTCCGCAACGCACGGTGTGCATTCAAGTCGTCTGCAACGGCTTTCTTTCCTAGCACAGACCGCACTTCAATGGCAAATGTTGCCAACGCCATCATCGCAAGCCCGGTCAAAAGCGACAGTCGACAGCAAGATTGCGTTGACGTCCGCCCGGGTTGAAACCTCCGCGCTCGGAACTTCGAAAAAGCGACGCTGGCACCTGTTGCCCAACTGGCGATGGTGGGGCAACAAAATTTACCATGAAACGATGCACAACTTCAATGCAGTTGCGGCGGCAGTGTGTTGAAGCTGCAGTCGCAATGAAAACCATGATTTAATCAGTATTTTTTCCAGGATTTGTAAACGAATCATGTGAAAGCATTTCATAGTATTTCATAGAGGATCACAGCTGCAGATTGCGCGGTGCCCCCTTCCAAGGATGACTTCTTCCACATCGGTTTTCGATTGATCGGGTGACGCGCTGCGGACTCCGAACACGCCCAATTTAGTCCACCGCACATCTCGACCATGCAATTGATTCGCCGTGCGCCCGGGCCAAATGCATAATATCCCAAGTCTGCCGGACCGTGGGATCGCTGCAAACCACCTCGGCACAACCTCAACATTGCAGCAGGCCGAAACACAGGACAATGCGAGCCAAGAAGGTGCAGTTGCGATGGCTTTGAAACAACTTTAGTCTATTTAGCCTGTTGTTTCATCTGTCCGTCTCCCAGTCTCTCTCCTAAGCTTCCGAGGTCTTCTCAAGCAGGCAGAAAGTCCGCTTTCTCAGCGCTTGCCAATGCTCCTCCGTCGCTCATAAACCTGCGGAACGTAAGCCGCGAGCGCCCACATGCTGCCCTCGTGAGCATTTCTTGGCGAGTCGGAGCCTGGGAGTCTACTTCATCGTCTTCGATCCACACCCCCTCCTGTGTACTTTCGAAGCGCGCATGATTCAAGTGTCCGGCTTGTTCCGAATGTCACGGTATTCCCAAGCGGGGATTCAAAGCACGGCTTTGGATGCCTGGGTGCCGTTCGGAAAGCGGCTCTTGAAGACCATTCATAGAGAAGCAGGCTTCCCCAAAGCTCGTAGCGGGCGCACCCTTCCGGACGGGTCCAAAATCCAAAAATTGGATTTCGGCGGCGAGTGTAGGTCCATGGGCGTTTTGGAGTGAGAAATGCTGGCAATGCCAAAATGGAACTGTCTTGCCGGAATGCCACGAAGGAGCCCACCGAAGGCATTTCGTGCGGCTGCTGGACTTGTGGCGGATTGGAAGCACCGGAGCCGCACCAGGGCAGTAGGACCCGGAGCCTGCAAGAGGTATGCAACGCTTGGCCTCTTCGTGTGAAAAGCAGAGCTCGCGCAGCGGTCTCTTCTTCACTTGAGCCAAGGCGGAGTCGCTTCTGGTCTCTCGGGCAGGCTGAGCACTGCACGCTTGAATGAATTCCATTCTGCAACACTGCTAAACAGTGGAGAACTCTGCAAAAGCTTGCACTGACACGTGTGGACCCTTCAAACACGAAGTTCAGCTTCCTAAGCCCCTTTGCGTCACAGAGGCAGTCACAAAAGGCCTCTAAGCAATCTTCCAAGGTCATCACGACTCCAATCCGGAACGAAACGGAGGGCGGCAAGCACGAAGTGAGTAAACGGCAGCTTCAAGCACTCACAACTGGACCCACCATGCCACAACCAACATGTGCAACATGACATGCCGTGAAACATGCACTTCCTACCAGAAAACATGCGCATGCGACAAAACATGCAGCAAAACTACCAAGCGTTCACAACAACTACGAAGTCGTTTCTAGTCGCTTTGGACCTTGAATCAAAACACGCGGACACACAAAGATGAGTCCTCTGGGATCTTAGATTTTCTACTCTGAGCGAACTTGCGGTCGTGGCCTCTAGGCCCTTCCGGAGAAGAGCTCGACGGGAAGTGAAACAGGTGAAACAGGTGAAACAGGTCCCAGCGGGCACATTGTGTAGCTGGGGCGCCAAAAAAGGAAGTGGCTGCTTTACGCCTGGTGCGGGGAGAAGCTCACCCGCACCAGCAAGGGAGGCACCTTCTACCCTACTGCTCACCTTCCCTTTTCCTCACTTCTTACCTACTCTGTTAGGGCGGCGGCCAAAGGCTGGCTCGCCAGGCCGAAAACCAGTGGGAAGCAACAGGGAAGTGAATCAACGGTGTGTGTGCAGAAAGGTTTCGCTGCTTTGGGCTGCAGCCTGGTCGGCCTTGAAGTCCCACTGGGGGAGCTCCTGGCGGGCCACCAGCCACCAGCGCCGTAGACTCTGAGCGCCCTGCCAGAACAGCACGAGGTGTACGCTAACGGAGCTGGGACTCCCGTCGCAGTCGTAAAAAGGCGCGGCAAAAAAAAAAACACCTTGAGATCGTCGGCACCCATCGGTGTCGACTTGTTGCGGAAGCGGCGAAGACGGCACCTCGACCCGGTTGCGTGCGTGGGGACGTGCGCGAAGCGTTGAGCTTGTGCAATGTGCAGCTTGTGTTGCTGCCTTTGTCGGACGGTGGTTTGATGTTTGTCGTATTCCCAAGATGGTCAACCTTGACGGCGATTCGTCTCTCTTCAGCAACGTCCGGGCTGACTCGTTTGAGGTGCCGTCACTCGCTTCTCGGGTGAGCTCTGGCTGGTTGGAGATTGCTAGTAAGTTTGGTAACCTCAACGGCTTTGCGTGCGCTAAACCTTTTGCATGGAATGGCCATGATCACCAGGAGCACTTGAATACTGGCAATCGGCCACAGCAACAGTCGCGCCGTCGTGGATGATTCGAAGCCGTTGCAAAGTCAAGCCGCCATGCAGTTCATGAACATTCGTGGAGGAAGCATGCGGAGATGTTCCGTTTGCACAGCGAAACCTGGACTACGACACGTTTGATGTTAAGCTTCATGTCATGACTCGACAAACACGCCATTGGTTCATTCACGATGGTTTCAACAGATGTCGCTCTTCCCGTTTCCTTTTCGACATCCTCACGGATACCACACAAGCCGGCTGGGGACTTGGAGTTGTTTACGGCTAGTTCAGGGAAGGGGCTGGGGGATGCCAGATCATGATTCGGCATGTGCTGACATGGCAAACTGGAATGCCGAGCTGCGTGTTCCAATTCGCCAGGGCATTGAGGGCCGACTGCAACTTTTTGGCGGCAGGGCGGAGGTGTCGTGGGCCCTCCCAGGCCGAGCTGGTAGAATACGAAAAACAAAAAAAGTTTGGGACCAAGTTTGATCCGGGCTTTGACGGTAGCTGGGAGCTGTTAGAGTTGATTGAGACCGTTAGGATCCGTTGTGGATTTTGTGGGCGAGACGGTGAGCGCTCGCTAGGTTTTCGCTCGGATTGTTCAAGCTGTGGTCATGGTTTCTTCGTAGGCAGCAACGAAGCTCGAAGACAGGTGCTGCGGCGCTGGCGTGTGGTGTGGGTGGACTTCATCGGCAGAAGCGGAAGCTTGCAAAGGCGAGTAGTTTCGGTTTGTTCTGCTTCACGTAGCTGTTATTAATCGTTTGAACAGGAAGCGGTCAGGCAAGACTACAGGTAAAAGCTGCTCGAACCTGGAAAGTGTAAATGTTTGGCTCGTAGCACTGTTCCGTACAGGAACAGCTTGTGTTCATGGTTTTGTGAAAGGATTGATGTTTCCATGCAACAGTGAAACATCTGGACTATGTACAGTTTCGTTGGCCATTCCATTGCTTGTCCAGCCAGGTGCGACGTTCGGTGACGACACGGGAGCCGCTTCCGTCGCCCTTCCCGCTCGTGGCTTTCGAGGACGTGGGGTTGAACAGGTCGACGTCTAGATGTTTCTCGATTGGGGAGCTCCGTACGGTACGGGACAACACGTAGCCAAAGTTTTTTCAAAAGGGAGCTGTTGTGGGCCTTGTGTTTGGATCCTGACCGTACCGTGCCGCATCCATCTCGCAGCGGCAGTGGCAGCAGGGTGGTTGCAGGGTTGCATGGTTGGGCTTCGGTGTTGAGATCACGGAGTCTGTGCCTCCAGCATGCAGCAACACTTCGATTGTAGCAGGTTTCGCTCTACGGTTGCATGTTGTGGTGGGAGTCATGTAACTGCTGCAATGCAGTGGTGACTGCAAGCCCGCCCTCACTTTTCGCAACTTCCTAGCTTCAATTTCGTTTATCACGACTCCGTGTGCTGCAATAACCCTGGTTTTTCTTCAGCTCCAGGTGCGGTGGAAGTAGCATGAAGTAGGCTTACAACCGTGAGGTGAGCCAAAATCCAAGATCCGACCGTACTGGTGGGTTGCTGTGAAGTCGAGGGTTCCACTCCAACAGTGTCATTGTTCGACAACTTTGCCCCATAGGAAGAACATTTATGTGATTTACGTGTGAAGAACATCCATTTTCGCGGGCCCCTGAAGCAAGCCACATGATGATACATGAATGTTTTCAACCCCGGAAGAACCACCCTCGAGGCTTCAAAGCCCTGCCAGAGGCATCCGGGCTTCCGGCCTCCGGCCGCTTCCTGTGGTGGGAGCGGACGCGCTGCCAGGTGCCCCCATGCCCTCGACGGCTCAGTGGCCCGCAATCTTGATCTGCGTTTCAAGGGTCTTGGGGTCGGTTGAGGAGGAGAGAAGGCGGTTGTTGAGAGTTAATGTGTGTTGTGTCGGTTCTTGTACTGCATGTCCAAACGAGGTCGGTTTTTCAAGAAGATCACGGGGCTTTAACCACGATTTTGTGGGTGCAGGAAAGCTCTTACCAAGGGAAGGACAGGAAGGAGGTTGCACGAGATGTCTCGTTTTGGTGTCGCTGAGCAACTCCAGTCATCGGAAGACGCCAGAATCACAGCTGGAAGCCAAGCGCTGGCAATCTCGTGCAGTCATCTGTTGAGGCCGATGGAGAAGCTCAAGATGTTAGCCATTGCGGGTTGAGAACGATTTCTCAGATTCAGTTTTAACGCCGCTGCTTCTGCTGCCAGTGCCTTGCCGGCTCGAAGCCTCTGCCGTGTGCATGCTTTACGGGACCTTTATAAGGCGTAAGGTTAAAGGTTGTATAACGGTTCAACAGTCCAAGTTCATGAGTGTTCTGATGATGTCCGTCCGGGGAGCTCGTGCATGGAAGGAAGTCGGGAATCTAGTGAAGAGACAGAGAGAGAGAGAGAGATATATATGTATATATAATATACATATATATCGAAAGGAAAATCGCAAAGGGGCGGTCAAGCAACCTGATTGCACTGCACCATGCTGGCTCCCTCCGTGGCACCATCTGTGGTGCCGGCAGCGTCTGTGCCACGGCGGCAGCCGCATATCCGATCCAGCAGCTCAGGTGGAGCCATTGCGACATGCAGAGTTCGTCGTTCGTCGGGATCATTTTGAGCGGTGGCTCATGGGTGGGTCCTTTTCGCTTTGTTGCAGCATCAGCGATTCGGATCGTCCCGTCCACTTGGAGTTATAAGTAGGGTAACTATAATTATAACTCTTATCAGGGGACTTACAAGCCCACTTATAACGACCCGTAAACCCTATAGATTATAGAACCCTTAAAGGAACCCTTACAGGAACACCATAACCCCACTTATGACTACCCATGAACCTCCAAGCAGGCAGCACCTCCCGGGCACCCCTCGCCGCCTCCCTCGCGCTGGTCGTCGCAGCGCAGCGGCCGCGGCTGGCGCGGCGAATCGCAAACTTGAGGCACAGCCCCTTAAACCCTAAACCCTAAACCGAAACATACCCAAAGCGCATGAGCCCCTAAAGTTGAGGTGTAGGAAGTCACTGGATATCCTGTCGTATGCAAGAAGGAAGTCTGCGAAACACAAGCTTGCTGCAACAGGTTGCCCCACATGACCGATCCGAGAGAGCTCTGCCGGTGCCTTCGTAGAAGCTATTGAACCCCCAAATGGGAGTTTCAGAAAATTAGGGGCACCTTACTTTGGGGTCCTTGCAATAAGGATCCTACTATTGAGGGTACTATATGAGGGTCCCCTTTCTTCGGAAACTCCCACATCCCACCACGACCCAACAGAGCCTGCATGCGTGCAGTCTGTAGCCTTCGACCCGAATCTGGAAAGTCTCGACGCTGCGGAAACTCCTAAACGACCCAGTGCATCAACAGCAACATTATTGCTTAACATCGCACTTATTGGTAGTAGCAATACTAATCTTATGTTTTGTCTTAGTCTTATTCTTAGTCTCAGTCTTATGATTGTATGGTTATCATTGTGATTCTGTTCATTATTCTTGTCGTTTTTCTTCTTGTTTTCATATTAACATGGTCAGAATAAATATTCTAAATGATAAGTTTCTGCGAGGCTCGCGGATCCCCTGTCCGGGGTGCCTGAGTCAGCTTGGCCGCTCCTACAGCGCGCCGAGGAGGCCCCGGGTTTCTCGGAGTGCCCTGAGAGCCCAGTGCTCCAAAAGTGCGGAATAAACATGAGGGATGTGATAGGTTTTGCTATACGATGCAGTCTTTAATCAATGGGTGTTGTGCTGCAGTGTGTCTGGACTGTTCGGCTGTCGTGCTTCTAGATTCGACTTCGTGGTTTGCGGATTGCGCTTGTTTTCTGAGACTGTTCGAGGGCTTTGCTATTTATGAGTTACTGCAAGCCTTAAGTCATCACTACCTCTGCCATTGTGACTGCCAGTACGACTACCATTTCCACGACCACTACCACTACCGCTAGCACTACTTCCACTACTACTGTTGTCGGTGCCAAACAAACCCACTACCATTGGCATGGGTGGTGGTAGTAGTGCTAGTACTACTGTAGTACTAGTATTCTACGACGACGACGACGACGACTACTACTACTACTACTACTCCTGCTGCTGCTGCTGCTGCTATTACTACGACTACTATACTACTACTGCTACTACTCCTACTACTACTACTGCTACTGCTTCTACTACTACTACTACTACTACAAAACGAGTACGACTACGACTACGACGACTACGACTACTATGCAGGAGGCCAAAAGAACTACTGCAACTACTACTACTACGACTACTACTGCGACTGCTGCTGCTACTGCTGCTGCTACTGTTCCTGCTATTGCTATTTCTCCGGCTATTGCTACGGCGACAACGGCGACGACTGCTGCTGCTGCTGCTGCTACTACTAGTACTGCTAGTACTAGTACTAATACTAACACCTAGTACTCGTAGTAGTACTGGTACCACTATTAGTACCACGCGACGACTACTACTACCACCACTGCTACTTTACTAATACTACTACTGTTTGTGCAGCTGTTGTGGTTGCGACCTTTCAGTTCCTAGGAGACCAAGCTGGGGTGTAAGACGAAGCACCTGCATTCTCTGTGTGGCTTGCTTGCTCACGCTCTTCGCACCACTGTCGAACCTCAATGGCTCCTTCGTACTGCTCTCGCAATGCTTTTGGGATCACAGCACAGCGGAGCTTTGGGGAGCGTTCTCACACCATTCCCAAAGCAGCAATGGGCCGACCATGTTAACGTCCACTCAGACCTCATCCATTTCCTAGAGCATCCGTGGGCCAACGATGTTAACGTCCACTCAGACCTCATCCAATTCCTAGAGCATCCGTGGGCCAACCATGTTAACGTCCACGCGGACCTCATCCATGTCCCAGAGCATCAGTGGGCCAACGATGTTCACGTCCACTCAGACCTCATCCATTTCCTAGAGCATCCGTGGGCCAACGATGTTAACGTCCACTCAGACCTCATCCATATCCCAGAGCATCTGTGGGCCAACCATGGTAACGTCCACTCAGACCTCATCCATTTCCCAGAGCATCAGTGGGCCAACGATGTTAACGTCCACTCAGACCTCATCCATTTCCTAGAGCATCCGTGGGCCAACGATGTTAACGTCCACTCATGGGCCAACCATGTTAATGTCCACGCAGACCTCATCCATGTCCCAGAGCATCAGTGGGCCAACGATGTTAACGTCCACTCAGACCTCATCCATTTCCTAGAGCATCCGTGGGCCAACGATGTTAACGTCCACTCAGACTTCATCCATATCCCAGAGCATCCGTGGGCCAACCATGTTAACGTCCACGCATACCTCATCCATTTCCCAGAGCATCAGTGGGCCAACGATGTTAACGTCCACTCAGACCTCATCCATTTCCTAGAGCATCCGTGGGCCGACGATGTTAATGTCCACTGAGACCTTATGCTTTTCTCAGAGCATCCATGGGCCAAAGGTGTTAATGTCCACTCAGACCTCATTCATTTCCCAGAGCATCCGTGGGCCAACGATGTCAACGTCCACTCAGACCTCATCCATTTCCTACAGCATCAGTGGGCCAACGATGTTAACGTGCACTCAGACCTCATTCATTTCTCAGGGCATCCGTGGGCCAACGATGTTAACGTCCCGGAGCATCCATGAGCCAACCATGTAAACGTCCACTCAGTCCTCATTCATTTCCCAGAGCATCCATGGGCCAACGATGTTTCAGAGCTCATCCATTTCCCAGAGCATCCGTGGGCCAACGATGTTAACGTCCACTCAGACCTCATTCAGTTTCCAGAGCATCCGTAGGCCAACGATGTTCAGGTCCACTCAGACCTCAGCCATTTCCCAGAGCATCCGTGGGCCTACTATGTTAGCGTCCACTCAGACCTTATGGTAAAGGGTCTCGTAGGCACCCGGTACTATGTTAGCGTCCACTCAGACCTTATCCATTTCCCAGAGCATCCGTGGGCCAACGATGTTAACGTCCACTCAGACCTCATTCATTTCCCAGCACATCCATGGGCCAACCGTGTTAACGTCCACTCAGACCTCATTCGTTTCCGTCCACTCAGACCTCATCCATTTCCAAGAGCATTTGTGGGCCGACGATGTTAACGTCCACTGAGACCTCATCCATTTCCCAGAGCAGCCGTGGGCCAACGATGTTAACGTCCACTCAGACCTCATTCATTTCCGTCCACTCAGACCTCATCCATTTCCAAGAGCATCCGTGGGCCCACGATGTTAACGTCCCGGAGCATCCATGGGCCAACCGTGTTAACGTCCATGCAGACGTCATTCATTCCCCAGAGCATCCCTGGGCCAGTGATGTCAACGTCGACTCAGGCCTCATCCATTTCCTGGAGCATGCGCGGGCCAAGCATGTTGACGCACACTCAGACGTCATTCATTTTCCGAAGCATCCGTGGGCCAACCATGTGAACGTCCGCTCAGACCACATTCAGCTCCCAGCGCATCCATGGGCCAACCATGTTAACGTCCACGCAGACCTCATCCATTTCCCAGGGCGGGCGTGGGCCAACGATGTTAACGTCCCATCAGACCTCATTCATTTCTCAGGGCATCCGTGGGGCAACGCTGTTAACGTGCAGGAGCATCCATGGGCCAACCATGTTAACGTCCACGCAAACGTCATTCATTTCCCAGAGCATCTATGGGCCAACGATGTTTCAGACCTCATCCATTTCCCAGAGCATCCGTGGGCCAACGATGTTAACTTCCACTCAGACCACCTCATTCATTTCCCAGAGCATCCGTGGGCCAACGATGTTAACGTCCACTCAGACCTCACGCATTTCCCGTAGCATCCGTGGGCCAACGATGTTAGCGTCCACTCAGACCTCATCCATTTCCCAGAGCATCCGTGGGCCAACGATGTTAACGTCCACTCAGACCTCATTCAGTTTCCAGAGCATCCGTGGGCCAACGATGTTCAGGTCCACTCAGACCTCAGCCATTTCCCAGAGCATCCGTGGGCCTACTATGTTAGCGTCCACTCAGACCTTATCCATTTCCCAGAGCATCCGTGGGCCTACTATGTTAGCGTCCACTCAGACCTTATCCATTTCCCAGAGCATCCGTGGGCCAACGATGTTAACGTCCACTCAGACCTCATTCATTTCCCAGAGCATCCGTGGGCCAACGATGTTCAGGTCCACTCAGACCTCAGCCATTTCCCAGAGCATCCGTGGGCCTACTATGTAAACGTCCACTCAGACCTCATTCATTTCCCAGAGCATCCGGGGGCCAACGATGTTAACGTCCACACAGACCTCATTCATTTCCCAAAGCATCCGTGGTCCAACGATGTTAAGGTCCGCTCAGTCGGACCAACGATGTTAACGTCCAATCAGACGTCGTCCATTTCCCAGGGCATTCATTTCCCAGTGCATCCGTGGGCCAACCGTTCTAACGTCCACAGATATATTTGTCATTTCCCAGAGCGCTGTCTTTTTAATATCCACTCAGAACTCATTCATTTCCCATAGCATCCGAGGACCAACGATGTTAACGTCCGGTAAGTTCTCATCCATTTCCCAGAGCATCCGTGGGCCAACGATGTTAACGTCCCCTCGGACCTCATTCATTTCCCAGAGCATCCGTGGGCCAACGATGTTATTGTCCAATCAGACCTCATTCATTTCCCAGCGCACCCTTGGGCCAACGATGTTAACGTCCACTCAGACCTTATTCTTTTCCCAGAGCATCCGTGGCCCAACGATGTTAATGTCCACTCAGACCTCATCCATTTCCCAGCGCATCCATGGGAACGTCCACTCAAACATCTTTCATTTCCCAGAGCACGATCATTTTATTATCACTCAGACCTCATTCATTTCCCATAGCATCCGTGGGCCAACGATTTTTACGTCCGCTCAGACCTCATTCATTTCCCAGAGCCAACGATGTTAACGTCCCCCTCAGACCTCGTCCATTTCCCAGGGCAAACGATGTTGACGTCCCGGAGCATCCATGGGCCAACGATGTTAACGCGTTCACGCAGAGGTTATTCATTTCCCAGAGCATCCGTGTGCCAACGATGTTAACGCCCACTCAGACCTCATTCATTCCTCAGAGCATCCGTGGGCCAACCATGTAAACGTCCACTCAGACCTCATTCATTTCCCAGAGCATCCAGGGGGCCAACCATGTTAACAGCCACTCGAACGTTATTTATTTCCCTCAGCATCCATGGGCCAACCATGTTAACGTCAACTCAGACCTCAGCCATTTCTCAGAGCATCCACGGGCCAATCATGTTAGCGTGCACTCAGACCTCATGCATTTTCCGGAGCATCCGTGGTCCAACCATGTTAACGTCCACTCAGGCCTGATCCAGTCCCAGAGCATCCACGGGCCCACCATGTTAACGTGCACTCAGACCTCATCCTATTTGCAGAGCATCCATGGGCCAACCGTGTTTTCTTGTTAACATGGTTGGCCAATGGATTGTCTGGAAAGTGAATGACACGGTTGGCCCATGGATGCGCTCTGGGAGCTGGATGAGGTCTGAGGGGCCGTTAACATGGAGGGCCCATGGATGCTCTGGGAAGTGAATGAGGCCTGAGTGGACGTTAACATTGTTGGCCCACGGATGCTTTGGGAAATAATTGGGAAATGCATGAGGTCTGAGTGGACATTGCAGTGGTTGGCCCATGGATGCTCTGGGAAATGGATGAGGTCTGAGTGGATGTCAACACGGTTGGCCCATGGATGCACTGGAAACGGAAAATGTCTGAGTGGACGTCCACTCAGACCATCCATTTCCCAGGGCATCCATGGGCCAATTAATTTCCACTCAGCCCTCATGCAGTTCCCAGAGCGTCCATGGGCCAACCATGGTAGCGTCCACTCAGACCTCATCAGAGCATTCAGGGGCCAATCATGTTAACGTCCGGGCGCTGGGATCCAGAGGCTGCTCCTCGTCTGAAATGCCGTGCCTGCCATGGCGTGTACTACGCTTTCATGCGCAGAAACCACAACGTCAAATACAAGCAAAGCGCACTACTGCGACGACTTCTCCTCCTGCTGCTACTGCTACTACTCCTACTCCTACTCCTAGTCCTACTGCCACTGCCACTGCTACTGCTCCTGCTACGGCTACTGCTACTCTTACTGCTACTGCTACTTGTGCTGCTGCTGCTGCTCCTGCTACTACTGCTGCTACTGCTCCTGCTCCTGCTGGGCTCCGCTGCTCCTGCTCCCTGCTCCCTGCTCCCGCTGCTGCTGCTGCTGCTGCTAATAGCTCCTGCTATGGCTACGACGACTCGGCGACTGCTGCCGCTACCACTGCCACTACCACTACCAGACTACCGCTACCGCAACGACAACGATTATTATTCTTCTTCTTATGACTACTGCTACTACTACTACTACGACGACTACTACTACTACTGCTACTGCTACTGCTACTCCTCCTGCTGCTGCTGCCCGCAAAGCACAGGCCCACCCTGCGTTCGGCTGGCAGCAGATCGCAGACGGCCTCCGAGGCTGGCGGCTGGCCTTGGAAAATGGCAGGATTTGGGAGGAGGCGTCTCGGCTGGGAGTTGAGGGGTTCGACTGGATGTACCTATATAGTATATACATGGGCTTGAAAGTAGTCCCTGTATATATATATATATATACACTTTATAGGGCCAAAGGATCAAGTATATGGGGCAGCCTTTCCTTGCTGGGCTTGTCGGGCTGCTGAGGCCCTTTTTCGTTTCATTCGGATGCGGATCCAGGGTCGTTTTGGAGGATTTGAGGGGTTGGTGAACAGCGGCGAGTGGTATCCTGCTGGCGTCAGTGGAACAAAAGCAGCTTCATCCTTGTAGGTCTTGAGTTCTGAAGCGGGGGGATGCGCAAAATTTTAGGGATTCGAGATGTTTCCTCAGTAGCCTTTGATCCAAAGGGCGCGTTGTCAGACGCGATGGACGTTTCATTATGAAAGGCTGCTAGGACTGCGGAAGACGAGGCACTTTTCCGTTCACCCGGACGGACTTGCAGCTGTCCTGACTCAGATGTCTTTCTCAGAGTGGGGTCTGTTCTTTGGTCCATGTGGTTCAGGCTCAGAATTCAGCTGAGGCTTGCAAAGACCCAAGTTTCGAAAACTCAGTGTGCTGCTGCGCATTTTTCCTCCGTGCTTTGTGAGGACGCCGATTGGCCCGATGAGGCTTTGAGGTCACGGTGGGCCGAGACTTTGAAGGAACTGGAGCTCCCACGGCTCACCAAGAGGCGGGGTCATCCGAGCTGTTTGGGGTGCGAATACCTTGAATCTTATTAGGGATCCTACTGTAATTTAAGGTATATGCCTTAATTAAGGGATATTGGAGTCTCTGGGAATGCAGACGGCTATGGAATAGAGAGACTGAAAGAAGGCCATTGTAGTGTAGCCGCCGCCAGTGATGTTTGGCTTGGCCATGTTGAGAGTCACTTTCCATCTCCGTTGTGTTTCAGTTTGACACGTCAACATACACTCAAATGCTCCAAGGTATCCAGAGCTCATCGAACCGTTGCTGTTCCGACTACTGGAGAAGCTTGGTGTTGGCTGTGAAGGGTGGAGTTACACGAATCCGCACCCATAACCAACAGATCCAAGCCAAATCGCTTGCTTCCGGCTCATGCCCACCCATTTCGCACATGCCCGAAGCCGGAGTTCTGGGAGCGTGGGTTGAAGCCCGCCGAACTTCTTACCCCGCTACCGTTTTGAAACTCCTTGGCCCCAGGCTAGAGCCCTCAATCTTCCTGCAAAGTCTAAACATCAAGCTCGAAGCCCAAACCAAGCTGAAACCTTGGAGTTGGAGTTGGTTTTGGATTTCTGAACCTCCTGACTTTGCATGGGATCGACTGGGGAGGCCTTCTGTACAAAAAGGTAAGGCTCTCCCTTTGTTGCAGGTTGTGCCTGGGTTTTGATGGGAGTCATGCAAATGCCACGGGATCATCATTCTGAATCCTGCTCGACTGTGCTACAAGGCTGTAGAGGACTGAATCGGAGTAGCCGGCTTCCGATTCAAAGACTTGCCGAAGTGTTCCGTGCAGCTTTGTTGCAACCATCTTCTGTGCTGGTGTTCACCCTGCGTCTTCCGCCCGTTGAGAAACCCTGCAATCTCGGCTCAGCGGAAGGCGGAGGCAAGAGACCCCTCAACTCACTAGAACAGGGTTCCTTTAAAGGGGTCTATATAGGGGCTACTATAAGGGATCTACAAGGGTACTACACTATAGGGGCCTTAATAGTTGGAATAGTATAGCCTTGAGGCCCTAAGCCCTTGACGTCTGAAGCCCCAATACCCCTTGCTTAAGGAATATAGCTTAAGTCATAAGATGAAGCCCTATATATCTTAAGCCATATTCCTTAATTAAGGGGGGTATTGGGCTCTCTGGGAACAGACTTCTGCGGCTCTGAGGATGGTGGTGCAGCTGAGCGAGGCACTCGCCGCTTCCTCCGAGGGGTCGAAGGCAGCCTTTCGTCGAGGTAGAAGATAAGGTAACCCTAGTTACAATGATAGTTATAATGACTTATATGGTAACCATAGTTTTCAATGACTACTTAGCGACTTATATCTCCAAAACCCTAAACCCTGCTCTCAGAGTGACTTCACAAAGGGTTTTTACGGGCTGCGGCTGTGGCGGTTGCTCCAGTAAGGGCCCCTGAACGAGGTTAGGCGTTGCTGTTCTGGGGTTTCGAGTTGGGGAGGTCTCAACTCCACACTTTGGCCAACATGCAGCTCTGAAAACCTGGGGACTTGTGGCAGTACTGATTAAACCGTGAGAGACAGAAAGAGAAAGAGAGAGAGAGAGAGTTCGATGCCTGCTTCCTTTCAGACATGCTGGCTCCATGCCGACCCTGATGGCTTGCAGGCGAAGGGAGGCAGTGACGACACTCCCTCGCCGCGGCCTCAAAGCCAGGCTTGGTGGAGAAGAATGAGAAGGGAGCTTGGAGGGAGATTCGCAGACTTGATGCACAGCTTACATGTTTATAAGTAGGCTGTCGGTTTCGCATGTGCTGCTGCATGTGATGACCTTCTACAAGTCGAATCGACGATATACGAAAGCGTGTGTTTATGCATATATGTATATGTACACATGACTGCCAATTTGCTGCCTGATGGTACCTACTCGTATATCATGTGGGTACATATTGTGTACAGAAAAAGCGCACATACACATATGTAGGAAAAATAAGTGTGCAACTCTGTGCAGATTGACGATGAACAGCTAGTATCTCGAGACGGTAATGTATTTCTATATGGGTGAACCTGCCAAAACAGTGCAAGCGAAAGTTCAATGCGCTGTCGCAAGCGATAGTGTGCAAGTCCTCGCGCATGCAGACTCAAGAGTTCGTATGGGTGGAGAGCTAGGCGGCAGAATGTATGAAGGTGGGAAACTCTTCCCAGGTCCATCAACGAAATGAACAATCAGATGCAGTCTGGGCATAAAATGAAAAGAAGTGAAAACTTGGATGCAGACTTCTGTAAGGGTTTGCATATGTGGTAGGATATAGCAAATAATCAAAACACGCAAACGCCAGGCCAGATGTCCAGTCGGTATCAGAACTTTGCGCCGCTGCATGCTCTTAGGTTTGGTGGTATCTGCACTTTCAGCATGTTTAAAACATCCTTTGGTTCTTGTAACATGCTACTGACTATTCGCGATCTTCGACTCATGCTTTGCAAAATGGCCATTGCAGAAGCAGTGGTTGATTTGTTGCGTCTGAGAGATGCCATCCTGGGTATGCAAGCAGACCTTGTCGGATGTAAGCAGATGTTCTATGAAGAAAGCAGTTTGGGCACATATACGCACATACATACATGCGCACAGGCATACATACATACATGTAGACATACGTACATACATACATACACACACATACAACCCCGCAAAGAGACATAAACACATGCATGCATACGACATAATCATACGCAAATGCATGTATCATGTATGCATGGTCCCTCAAGAAGTCTAATTTGTCGGAGCTGTCCTTCCGGGGAGGACTCCGCTTCCCAGATGTCCATCCATTTGTGCTTGTTTCGACAGATCTGCCGTCTGTATGTAAAGATGTTCCAAGATCAACATGGATGGGAGGTTTGCAACACTGATGGGCTCCCGAGTTAACTTCACCACAGTCGGGATTCTAGATATGGCCCCAGATAGAAACGAATGAAACAAGGGGGAATTAAACGCCAATCCCCAAACTCTAATCCATAACATTCCACACCCCTAAGCGCTAAACTAAATTCGGGGAATGTTGCGACTGGCCCTGAGATCCTTCAATCCTTCAGCATAGAGCTCAGGTCTTTGCCGCAAGGCGAGGGCGGCGACCAGGACTGCTGACTACTAACCTGTGTAGGGTTAGGGAGTTTCACACTGTACACCTAGGCGCTCCAATCTGTCAAATCTAAAGCCTCTCGTTTTTCAAACCGTCAGGCAGAGGATCTGTCGCAGCGGGGCCCGCGTGGCGGTGCTGTGCCGCGCCCGGATGCGGAGCCATCAGAGGCCTTGCAAGAAACTGTTCGTGGCTGTGCAAGGCAGAGGGTCCAAGCATACCGGAAGTGGGGAATAAAGGATGTTGGGCTCTTGGTAGTTTCCGTGGTCGTCGGGTCTTCGAGTAGTTAAGATGAGGGTTACTCAAGGACTTCAAAATCTTGTAACACCTCCACCAAGCTGTGTGTCAGGAGGATCCCTCTCCGGAAGCCCTGGGTGAGCGACTGGCGCAGGAGCGATCTCGACGTAGGCTGCACTCAATCGTTAAGAAAGGGCCTTGGGCTAGATTACCATTACAGTATACTCACGGACTACGAGGGGGATAATGCTATCGATGGCCGGGGTTTCTGGCTGGCGAAGACGCTTGCGAATTCTCGGTGCCTCTCGGTTTTGTTGCGTGGAGACAGCGGGTCCTGACATGCGCCTAGGGTTGGAGGGGCACACATAGCTGTAGAGCCCTGCTTCAAAAAAGACAGCGGGTTCGGCTTCCATGCGCAGTATGAGCTGAGACAAGGCTGGATGCTCAGAGGCTCAGAACTTCGCACTCCTTCCCGACTCCATGCCTTTTGCTCAGGGCGAAACTCCCTACGGCTTAGGCCAGCTGCACAGACTAGTTCCAGGGGCTTCAGAGTTTCCGAGCCTCGCCTCGCCCGCTCGAGCCATTTTGGCTCCCAGAAGTTCCCGTTTCCGCGGCCCCCAAAAGGGCTGTTTAAGAAGGGCCGGGCCCGCCAAATCCCCCCGAAAGCAGCGCGGAGCGATGTTTCGACCACCGCCGGGCCTGGAAGGCTACGGCCAGGGCCAGGCCCTTCGGGACCCGAAAAGCACCTAAGCATCAGCATTTTACAGAGAGATCCCACCCAATATGGGCTTCATCATAAGGGTTTTTTTTTGGATATCCCTATCTTAATGGGCTTCATCATAGCGGGGGTTTATATGGGATATCCCTATCTTAATGGGCTTCATCATAAGGTTTTTTTTTGGGATATCCCTATCCTAATTTTTGCTTCTGTGCCTTTTTTGCCCGGCCAGGCGGGCCCTACACCGCCGGGGCCGGAGCAGGAGGCTGAGGGGCCTCCCGGCAACAGAAAGCCCTTAAAGTAGGAACCTGATTTTGAGCGTTCCTTTAAAGAGTTTTTTTATAAAGTAGGAACCTGATTAAGGGTTCCTTTAAAGAGTTTTTTTATATAGGGTCTATAAGGATTACTATAAGGGGTGGTAGTTATGGGGGTTTAATATGGGAACCTGATGAAGAAACCCTGGCCCCGTAACCCCTAAGATATTAGGATTTATATAAGGCACCCTAATAAGGATCCAGGGTTTCTAAATCAGTTTCCTACATTGCCCCAAAAGCACTTAAGTCTAAACCTCTTTGCAGCACACTCACCGGAGAACCTCATGAGAAGCCCGCGAAAAAACACTCTACGTCTCGGAGCCCGAAGCTTCTGAAGCTGTTGCTCTTTGAGGAGGCTCGAGGGAGTCTTACCGCACCTTCTGGTCCGGCGCCGGTCGCGGGAGAAGGAGACCGAAAGGAGCTCGGAGAGCAGTTACCGTAGGCCCTGACAACATTGAGACATGTTCGGCTTCTCCAAGTTATGAGCTTGCATCACTGGAGCCTAAGTGCGAGAGGGAAAACGTCCGCTCGTGTCGAGCTTCTGGTCAGGAAGGAGGGTGCGCTGGTTGAGACTCTCCAAACGGCTGAGGGTGCAGAAGCTCAGACTGCAATTATGTCCTGGAATACTCCACCTCTTCGCATTCAGTTTCGAAGATTTCGGAAAATTCGGGGCACCTTATTTTGGGGTCCTTATAATGGATCCTACTTGGAGGTTCATGGGTAGTTATAAGTGGGGTTATAAGTCCCCTAATAGGAGTTGTAATTGTAGTTGCCCTACTTATAACTCCACTTATAACTACCCATGAACCTCGAAGTACTATTTAGGGTACTATATTAGGGTCCCCTATTTTCAGAAATGCCAGGGCACAGAGCATATCTGCAGCGCGGCTTTGCTTCACTTACATCTCATCGCCACGCTAAACCCTAAACCGTCCCTGCCCTGCGCGAGTTGTGTGAGTCGAAACCCCAAAAGCTAAAGCACTAAAATAATAGAAGTACAAATAGTAGTGATAATAGTAACGATAGTAATCATAAAAAAAGATTAGTACTAATCGTAATAAGAATAACAATACAATAACAACTAACTCTCCCAGGATCGGATCTGTGAGCAGATGGAAGCTGCCGGTGGAGAGGCTCTTCCAGCGCTGTGGGCGGCCGTGGAAGCTTGGACGGAGAAGTGCAGGTTTGGTTCTGGCGGTGTTCGGGTTCAGTTCTCGGGTGCCTGGGCTGGGAGACAGGAGCTGCAGCTACCCGGCTAAGAAGAATCCGGAGCACAGCAGAGAGAGAACCGGGCCCTTTCTTACGACCCCACAACTGTCCTCATTTCCTGTTACTCATGAAAAACAGCCCTGTCTCTCTTGTGCCGACTTGCAATCTCAGTATTTTACGGCCCTAAACCCTTGCGATGGCTCCAAGGTGGCTGCGATCTTGCCGTGCCTGCCCCAGCTCGCCTGCGATCCCCATGCGTCCCGAGCTGCCCGGGCCGCAAGTAGTAGTAGTAGTAGTAGTAGTAGTAGTAGTCGTGGTAGTAGTGGTAGTGGTAGTAGTAGTAGTAGCAGCAGTAGTAGCGCGTCCGGTCACGGTGGCGGTGGCGGCTGTGCCGCTGCTGATGATGATGACGATGCTGACGACACGACAGCAGCGAAGCAGCGAGTTCTGCAGTCGCCATGGTGCTGATGGTGATAAATGCAGATGAGGTATGTTATTCTGATGGGTTCATCCGACTAAAGATGCAAGAACAGCTTGACGACGATGATGCCATAGATGCTGTTGTGATAGATTGGCGTCGCATCTCGATCTTGCATTTGTGGCTTTGCGTTTCTTCACGAGTGTTTCGCTTGGAATCGTGAAGTACACTTCGAGGCTCCCTGCCTAAGTGCTACCCTCATGAGGAATTCAGATTTTTCGGATCGTTTGGGCCTCTTCGGGCGACAGACCAGATGACGAATTACAGGCAGAGTCGCATTGAATCCGAGTCAGAACGATTCCGGCCATTTCTTCATTCAAGAGCCCTGGCCAGCTAAAAGCATCACCTGTTCCTGCTATGCAGGGTCGCAACATGCACTTCAAGCAAGTCACACCGTCCCAGGTGATCACGAAGCTCATGTCCCAGCCCCTCTTTACCGGCGAGTTGCGCAGCAGGACTTGTTATCAGGGCTGCGTTAAGCTCATCGCGCCCCAGTTGAACCCTAGGCAGAAAGAGTGCCAGTAATGTAGGACGAAAGAATACTAGCCCCTGCGTAGTTTTACTCCCTTCGCTTCTAGGTGTCCTCCTTGATGTTTTCTTCTAGAACCATCCGGGTTCGATCGGGAGCCCAATAGTCTGGTACTGACAGGTTTCCAGAGTCAGGGGTTTCGGAATAGGAGGCCTGGATGTAAAGGGGTTTCTGACAAAAAACGCGGCCATGTTGTACTGAAGCCCTAAACCCTACACCCTACGATCATGTGATAGTTTTTCCTTCCTCCGAGAGTGATCAAGGCTTGCCTTGCCCGATAGGCTGCCCTTTCAAAGACAACGGCAAAGACGCCCTTAAACCCTTGTAAGTCTGAATGCAAACCCCAAACCCCTAAGTAGGAGGGAACAAAGCTCCAAACCGCTCAGGGTTCAGGGTGGGTTTCGACCCGCACGCTCGCACAAGGCAGAGACGGATTCCAGCAATGGGGTTTTGAGTTCAGGGTTCTGGAGTTATGGGCTTGGGGCTCACGTCTTAGGAATTAGGATAGATTATCCTTCAGGCTTACGGGGTGCTATGTGGGTTCTATCACGGTTACTATACGGGCTACTATGAGAATTTGATGGGTCCCCGGTTTAGAAGTCACCGGCTGCACATCACCCTCAACCCTCAACCCTAAACCCTAAACCCGTTTGGAACCACATGCCTCGCCTGGATTGTCCGAGTGTGAGCGCCGAAACCCGTTTTGAAGGAGTACTACAGTGGTCGGAAGGAGTCCTTTTTCGAGGTAGCTACAATAGCCGCCCTCTTACGCCCAGCGGAACAAACCGCTTTTGGGATCAGCGAGACGAAAAAGGGACGTTAAAAAAAAAACCCGAAACCCCCAAAAAAAGGAGCCCTGAAAAGCCGGGCCGGAGGATCATCCATCGACTCCGGGGATCGCTTTTTTACCTTGTGAGAGACAAGCACGGGCGCCCTGTGCTGGGTTTGAGAAAAGCTTCTTGCTGTCTCGTTTATGGAAGGATTGGTGCGAAGACAAAGAAGGACGTGGAGATGCATGCTTCCGTTATCTTTCGCTCTTTCGGACAAGCTTTTGGGCTTGAGGTTGAACCAAATCAAGCTTCTCCGCCCTCTAGCATCTCTTCAAAGGCATTTGACCTATGCAGGCATGCTTGCAGGATTTGAGGGACCGAAGCATACACTCCAGAAGCCATGGGGAAAGGGAGCTCTGACGGCGTCTGTCCGCTTGTTCTGGGGTAGCCACAGTTCCGGATTCGACGCGGAGAGTGTCTCCATATCCTGGATGAAGAGGGCGGAAGGATGATCAGGACGATGGCCACAATGCTTATGATGATGAGGACTATTATCTTGAAGTTAGCGGTGAAGGTGATGAACACGAATTTGATGGTGAAGATGGCGATGGTAACGGCGTTGAATTGCGAAAGCCATGGCAGGGATGGGTGCGATGGGGACGAACTGTTCGAAGATCATGATGTTGATGACGACTTGTAGCATAGTGAAGAGCACGACGACTTGATGAAGCTGATCCTGATGATTGCATTCACTCTCTTGCGTGCCGACCGAGGTGCTGGATCGTCCAGCAAGGTCTCCAGAGTGGAGGCACGGCTTATGGGGTCTAGGGTGAATGGATTTGGTCTCCGGTATATACCACCACTACATGTGGCCTGCCCTAAACCCGAAACCCTCTACCTTAAACGCTAAATCCTAAGACCACAGACTGTGTCGTCAGAGCTCCTTACGTTGTTCGACGAATCGTGCACCTGAGGGTCCTGTGGACGATTAGTCTGGTGCACAGGAGATCACAGGAGTATGTTGCATCACCTGAGGCCCTAGAAGAATCTCGGAGCGTTAATTCAAACAACATGAATCTAATCTCTATGCTATTGCATCTGAGAATTTAGGTTCTTAGGTTTATTCTGCTAAGTTCTGTTGTGCTATTCGGAGGGACATTGCGCCAACTTGCACGACATTTCATTGTGTATTGCATCTTCAACCGGTTACCGAAGGAAAGTCGCAAAACAAGATCTGTTTCTATATCAGAATACATAAGGGTATCACAGCTTATCTTTTTGGGCATATGTGAGTAAAAGGAAGCATACGTGGGGTTGCAAGCATCGCATACGCATGCACACACGTGCTCTTCACACACAAAGGCATACATCTTATGCCGTACATGTATGTGTATCACCTATGTATATGTCGTCCTTCCCTCATTCGCTGTATCAAGAGACACGTACATACATACATGCATGCGCACATGCAGGTATGTATGTATACATGCAGCCATGCATGCATGCGTGCACGCCATACATCACCATACGCACATAATGTGTGTACATGTGTGTATGTATGTATGTATGTATATACATACATACATACATACATACATCATACATACATACTCACATGTACATTCACATCGGCGCGAAGCCAACTCCTGTCACATGGGATCCCGTATTGCACTAGGTGTTGATGTGTTGTCATCTTTCAACAGGTACATTCATGTGTATGTGTGTATGTCGACTATGCACAAAGCATGGATGTGTGTGCGTATTTGTATGTATGCAGACAGTTTAGAAATGCACACGCGCAACAAACTGCGCATGTGGGCATGTATAAGCTGGCATGTTGTAGACTTTTTACCAGATACATGCATACTGCCAGTGTCAGCGCGCTCGCTGGCCTTATGTAGTATGGCATGACCCAAGTCCTGAACCGATGTTCATTCCCCGGAGTCGCACGGAGGTAAGGCGTGAAACTGCCTCCTCCAAAAGGCAATTTTTCAGCGTGTATCTTTGTGGGTTCAGGTTTATATTTGTTGGACTTTTTTGGTACCACGGTTCGCAGGCTTTGGCAAGGCCAGCTGCAAGAAAGCGTGAGCTTTTGAGCATGGCCTTGTCCTCCTGAGTCCATCTTGCTGAAGCGGAGTGTCGATCGTGCTGACAGACCCTAACCCTAAGGCCCTACCTTTGGTTAGTAGGGAATGGAAGAATGGTAGTACCTGGTAGTAAGAGTAGTTATAATTGTACCCCATTCCTCCATTCCCTACTAACCAAAGGTAAGTAAGCCCTGTGCGAGGCTTGGAGTTCGTGGAGGCTCTTGTGCTGGAGCTTCGTGGCCGCGTGCTCTCCTGCTCTCGCCACATGTACGGCAACTTCGTGTTGCAAAGGCGGGTGTTGGGGTCGCGGCCTTCTCCCAACACACAAAGCTGCAAGACTTGGTGTGGGACCGTTTCGGGTTGAGGGTATCCTGCCGAGGTTCGCAGCTTCCACATGCTAAAGCCTGAACCAGCCCCTTCTCAGGTGCATCGAGGTTTTCCCCGCGAAAGCGGTGCATCCCATGCTTGGAGAGCTGGTGGGCAACGCAGTGGCGGCCTCGCTGCTTGGGCTCAACGTTTATTGAAGAATCCCCAGATCAACGTTGAACACCCTGCGGCTTTGAGATCCAACCCGCCCTTTTGCCTCCGGCCGCGCCTGAAAGGCTCAACCTCTATTCCGGGCGAGTGCTTCAGCGCATCATGGAGCATTGCGGCTTTGCTGCAACCGGAAGCCTAGAAGCTTCGAGTTCTCGCGGTGCTCGCTGAGGCAACCATGAGAACGAGCACATGAAGCAGATCCTGGATTCCTTGCTGGAGTCGGAGGCTTTGGGAAGGCTCGTGACCAGTGCCCATGGGCACAACGTGCTCCGCTCCATGCTCCTCCGTGCCAGCGCACCCCGCGTCCAGAGCCTCGTCGCCTTCTTCTTGGAAGGTGGGGGTCTCGGACGACAGGGGTATCCCATGGCCCTATTCTAAAAGCCTATAGCTATATACTGGGATCGCTCTTCTAAAGAACCCCCCCACCTCTGGCTTCTGAAGCTCTGCTCTCAAGGTGACCTTCTGAGCTGTGCTCGGAATCGACATGCCAGCCTTGTCCTCGAGAGCTGCCTGGAGGCCCTGTGCCGGCCGGACTTGGCAGAGCCCTTGCGGCCGGACAGGGGTGCCCTGGTAGAGCGCATCTTGGGCTCGGAGGGCGAGGATGATCCGCTCTTCGTCAAGGTGGCTTTGGACCGCTTCGGCAACTACGTGTGCCAGCGTGTCATTGTCATCTCTCAGGAAGCTGAGGCTCAGAGGGTTCTTAGCTTAATTGCTCACATGGGCCCCAAGCTTCGCCGCACCACAAACGGCCGCCACATCCTGCAAGCGGCTCGATCGAAGTTTGGCCCGCTCGAGAACAAGAGCAAAGAGAGCAAAGCCTGAGAATATTAATCGTGCAAGCCTCAAGGAGGTTTGTCGTCGGAATATGCTGCAAACGCCGGTGAGTTTGTCCCGGACGCCGGTAATAACCGGAGCTAGCAGAATACACGCATGCTGAATTGAATTCACGATGAGCATCGGTCGACTTTATGCCGATGCCAGCACGGTGCATCAACAGGCTGTTTTTCGGCAGGTCTTGTTCCTTTGCTCCCTAGCAGGAAGGACCTGCAGAAAATTCAGGGCCCCACAGACACTACTCACTACTCGTAGTAAGAGTATCAACACGACCTCCACAGACATTCCATCACTAGACGTGCGACTGGGAGTAGCAAGCGAGGGAGAAGGCATCGAGACGGCCTGGGAGCCCCAGCTCCACAGGTGACTCTTTGCTGTGTGTCTCTTTTGTGTTGGGCCATTTTCGGCCGTCGAAAGCACACGCTTTTCTCACCTCTCACTGCCTAGCTCTGTTATCATCTTCTGGTACGCTTCGCTGCACCTCACAGCCTTGACCTTCCTTTATGGACTGCTTTTGATACGCGCCTTGTACAGAAGGGCGTCGAGCCGTCTTGTTTGCAGGATCGATGCCAACAAGGAAGAGAAAGCTTCCTTATGACAGCAAAAACGCAGGTAGTCGCAGGAGTATTAGCAGTCGTCGTAGTGGTAGTAGTAGTAGTAGTAGTAGCAGTAGTTAGTCGTCGTCGTATTCGTAGCAGTCGTAGTAGTCGTAGTAGTCGTACAATGACTAGTAGTAGCAGTAGTAGTCGTCGTCGTGGTAGTAGTGGTGATAGTAGTAGTAGTAGTAGCAGTAGTAGTAGTAGTAGCAGTAGCAGCAAGAGTAGGAGGACGAGGTGTTGTTGTGGTCGTCTTCGTCTTCGTGGCCGTAGTCGTAGGAGTCGTTGCGGTAGTCGTAGTCGTCGTAGTCGTAGCAGCAGTAGTGGCAGCTAGTCTGCACTACAATCGCTTCGGGAAAATGATCCAGAAGTCCGTCCTGGTCGCCGGTCTACTTGTATCTCCGACGCCCCAATCCCCCACCGGTTGAGTTCTGATATGATTCTGTTGTCACGCGGAGGCAAACAAATCTGTTGTCACCAGCCTGTCTCTTCGTCTTGACGTTTGCAACTCTTCTGTCTTGACACTTGACACTTACAGTTGCCGTTATCATTGTTGCTCTTTGTTATCGTCACGAGTTCGGTCCTGGAGCTCGGCGGACTCGCACTGTAGAGGGGTTTCGGGAGCTGGGGCGGCTTGCCTGGGTGCCGGAGTGCTGGGACTTTGTTTTTCTCCTGGCTGAGACAGGGTGGGTTTCTTAAGTTAGGGTTTATCGCTCGTGAGATTAGAGTAAGGTTCCTACAAATCGGGATTCTCTATTTGGGTCCCTGAAAATTTCATCGACGAAGAAGCCATATTGTGGTCGTCACTGCTAGTGTTGCTATTGCAACTGCCACTTCTAGAGAGCATCGCTGCCACGCGTTTTGCTACTGTCGTCGCCATAGTCATGATCGTAATCGTCGTTCCAATTGCACTGAGAGTCTTCCGGTAGAACCTCAGGCTCGAAGTCAGGGTTCAGGCCTTCAGCTGGAGAGAATCCCGAGCAGTAGTGGCTAGATGTAGAAAGTCGTACCATCTAAGCGTGTATGGTTTATAGTTTATGTTGTAGAGCCTGTGTTATATCATATCATATTGTACTATAACATACTATCACGTGTCGCATGCTGTAATGTACTACAATACACTATAATATTTCGGATGTGGTGTTCAGTTCGGCACAGCACGCTCGGCCTTTCCTGGTGCGCCCCAGAGTGGCCTCAGCAGAGGGCTTCTCCCCGCCCCATTTAAACTGGTGCAGAAGGGGGCCGCCCAATACTACTATAGTATGGTGTATATTCTAGTATACTATAGTATATTATAGCTATATCATATCATATTATGGTATTTTGTCGGTAGTTTGCAGTGTATCAATTTTTCTCAGCCTTAAGTTTTGCGTGGAATCAAAGGTGGAAGACAGAAGAACCGGACAGCATCACAAAGATGGCACCATGTAGTACCAGACACGAATCGCGCGTTCGCGCGGCACAACCTGACGTGATGCGGCATTGATACTATAATGCTGTACTGGTATATTATGTGTGATACTACCATAGTAGAATATATACATATATATATACATATATATATACACACATATATATATATATAAATAAAAATTCATACATGCATAGAGTCATGCCTCTACACTACCAGAGCATGGCGAATGATCTCAACGGTTCCGTTCCGCTCGGCTCCAAGAGCTGTTGCCAATGCCAAGGGCGTTCCCCCGCACGACCCAGGGTTCCTATAGGGTCCCAGAGAGCCCAACACCCCCTTAATTAAGGAATATGGCTTAAATTATTAAACTATATGGGGCTTCATATTATGATTTAAGCTATATTCCTTAATTAAGGGGTATTGGGCTCTCTGGGTGTATGAGGTGGACCAGTGATGGGGGAAATCTTTTGGACAGAAGCCTAAACCCCTAAACTCCCCAAGCCCTAAACCCACAACCCCAAATCCTAGATCCTTAAACCCCTACATCCCAAACCCTAACTCAGCAGGAATGCATTCAGGCCTCCTGGTCCACCATCTCGGCTTTCATGTATGCAGGTATGTTGCATGACTCGGCTGATATGGTTACTGTCCTTCCACGCCGTTGTCGCAGCACAGTGCCTGCTGATGCGACTGTCTGTAGAGATTGCCCCGGCGGGGGTGGGCAAGGGCAAATAAACTTCAAGTTAATCATTTTCGTTCATTTCAGCTTCGCAGCTGACAAGCGACCATGAAATTTCTGGCGCTAGAGACAGAGCTGGCGTTGCCCAGCGAGTGCAAGAGCAGCAGGAAGCTGCTGCGACACAGGACCTTCGAGTGTCAAAACGCCTTGGGCTTCGGAGTTTAGGGTTGAGGAGAGTTCTGGAAGTTCTGACTAGACTTGAGACCAGCGACAAAATGGTTGAGGAGCGTCGGAACCCGGAAATTCGCTCCACAACATGGAAATGTATCACCTCGCAGAGGGATTTTCGACTTGCAGCCAGCGGCCGGCCCTACTTTATGTTTAAAGAAGCAGTTCGAGATACCCTACTTTCCGTCCTACTTATGACTCGCTGGCCGAGAGGCGTCGGGGATGAGGCATTCGGGCTCATGCGAAGGGATCAAATTAATTAGGAGTTTTGCGGTTTAGCGTCTACGAGTTTGGGAGTCTGGCTCTCTGGCTTGAGGTTTCAGACCGTTCAGACCGCAACGAGTCACTCCTCGTCTGAGTAATTACTTGTCAGCGCTGTCCAAGAGTCGCAAGGAGTAGATGAAGGTCTGGAACTTGGGACGCAGGCTTCTGGTATTGCAATGTGAGGTACATGCTTGCGACTATCTGTTGCAAAGTGTTCGAGAACACTACGAGTGTTTAGGGAGTGAGCATCCGGTCTGAGTCTGGAAGGGAAAGGCTTTCCTTCTGCCTCGGCCTCCCTATAGTCTCCATTGTAGTTCCTGTTTTGGTTAACCAGTAAACCAAAAAAGGAACTACAATGGAGACTGTAGGTCGAATTCGACAGGAGCTCATGGATGACTTCCGGCAGGACAGGGCTCACGGGTTGAATACCCGCGGGGCCAGCCGTCTGCGGGTAAGCAGGGGCTAGGACAGTCACACCGAAAAGTGCACAAGCTTTTCTGCAGAAGGCTGCGATGTTTGTAGACTGTTGGTGTCGCAGGCCTTCGGAGCAACAGGCATATAACAAAAGGAAGATGGACAAAGGTTCTGGCCGTAGAACTACACTTTCAGGTTGTGCGTGCCATGCCGAAGACATTTGGACGTTATGGAACGCGCTTCCTTGCACACATTGCATGACCACACTATAGTCATGCTAGAAGCATGAAGCCCAACGGCAAGAAGCTCAGCAACGGCAACAAGACAACGAACGTAGTACTGAGCAACTGCACTTAACGCGAGCAACATACAGAGTATATTCTCCCACCATGGTCATCACGGCGAGACTACCCAGCAAAGAGGCCGTGCAGCTGCATTTCCGCGGTGCCGGGGCCGTGCCTTTGGCCGATGTGCTGGTTGTTTTAAGGAACAGCAAGGAGTGGCGAATCTGCAAGACGTGCAGCTACTCCTGCACACCAAGCCTGCGCCCGCCTCAGTGCCAGACGGCACGGAGCTGGAGGTAGTCATCCCGCCAGGACGAAGCCGCAGCCGCAGCCGCAGCCGCAGCATCAGCCGCAGCACCAGCCACGGTGCAAATGACCATGATGCCTGGATGCGAGACATGTTCTACACCCTGAAAAACCCTCATGATGACAGCGACACCGTATACTTCACGGAAGGAACCTGCATCACGCGCAGGAAAGATGCCAGCAAGCCCGACGGCTTCACATACTACATGGAAGACGATTGAGTATTCATCAAACAGGTGCTGCAGGGGCGTGCCCAATTTTGCACACGAAGGTGAGGCTCTTATGCTGGCTTGGTGTTGACGTGGGCTTGCATTTTGTTTGTTTACCAGAGTCCTTGAAACCTGGCTTCGAAGCTCTGAGACTCAACTCGTCAAATTTGCATCATTCTGATCGCAGGATTGAAGAGCAAGTGTCATCAACAGTGTGGCACTTGCTGTTGTAGTCGTATCACCGGCCATATGCTTTCAACAGGGCAGTAAGGAGCAAGGTGAGCCGGTGAAATGCACTTGGGAAAATAATTGAGTAGATAAGCCGATATATTAGTGTTGTTATCATAGTTGTTAATTGTATACTGTTATTCGTATTGTTGCAATTGATGCGACTCGTGCGACGAAACCATAAATTCCTATGGTGGTCAGTTCCAGCATGAAGTTTTGGAGTAAGGAGGCCATAAGTCTTGGCAAGAGCCATAGCTCCCCAAACCCTCCAGTCTAAACCCCCAAACCCCAAGCCCCTAAACCCTCAGGCCTAAGCCCCTAAACCCTAAGCCCCTAAACCCTCAACCCTAAACCCTAAGCCCTAAACCCTCAACCCTAAGCCCTAAACCCTAAGCCCGAAACCCCAAGCCCTAAAACCCCAAGCCCCTAAACCCTCAGCCCTAAGCCCCTAAACCCTAAGCCCTAAACCCCAAGCCCTAAAACCCTAAGCCCAAAGCCCGCAGCCATCAGGACTGGGAGCCTGCGGTCGATGCCTTGAACGAGGCGGCACCCTGGCACCTAAGGTCACCCAGAGGCTCCAATATCCCTTAATTAAGGAATATAACTTAAATTATAGTAGGATCCCTAATATGATTTGAGGAATATTCCTTAATTAAAGGGATATTGGAGTCTCTGGGCAGGAGGGAGGTCTTTCCGAGTGAATGGTGGAAGGCAGTGAAAACATAGCGGTTCAACAAGCGCAGCCGTGCCAGAGGTTGAAACAACTCGCAACAGAGATAGCAGAGATGTCGTAAGGCTGTACAGATTGCATAGTAGAGCATTGAAATGCTACGTTCACAGTGCAGTCCCTGCGACTTTGAATTTTGTGCACCTGGATTGCAGCAGCGAACGCTGCTGAGAGGATGGTTGTGCATGTACGATGACGCGGAGAGCACGAGAGAGGGAGAGAACCCCGTTCCGCTCACCTGCAGAAAGATAGAAGACAAACGAAGAATTAGCAGGTCAACACAAGCTAATTCGAATTTCAGTAAAGTTAGTAAAGCAAGGAAACAAAGTGTATATATGTGTTTGTTCAGGTTACTGTATTTGCATTTGTACATATAGAAGAAGCTCAAATTCCAAGAGCAACTTCCTGGAGAGAATCAGAGCCTTAAGCGGACATACTAGCAAGAGGGGTGCTTGAACAGACAGCGTGGCCGTTTTAAGTTTTGTTCGAAGAAACTCTCACGGAATTTTGGCAGACTCCCAGCAGGCAGCGTGGAATTCGGGTAGTTTTTGAGCACTTGAAGCCATGGGCTCTGGCGCCAGCACGACGACCTCGTTGACTTCTTACAATTGCGCAGTGGGCGCTGCTCGGTGCAGTTTGGTGACGAAGGCCAATAGTGCCACGAAAGCCGAGAGGACGTTCTCCGTGATAGAACTGGATTGGCAGCCGGCTAAGAGCGAAACGACAAGGCCCAAGAGGGCCATGGCAGTGGTGGATTGGGATCCAGACGTCATCCAAGCAGACACGTGGTCTTTTCAGGCACACAATCACTGCACGCCGACGCCGTGTGACTGTGACAACATGAATCCCATGACATGAATCCTGCGCCAGTCCCAGATTTCCCGCGATCCGCCAAGCAGCTTTTGCCTCATCCCTTGCGCTGATGGCTTTTCCGGGACACTAGATTTTCACCGTGTTGATTTCTGGTCATCGAATGTGAGGCTCTCTTTCTCTATTTGCCATGGCCATGCTATGTCATATTATGTTGTCATTGTTGTCATCATTGGCTGTACAATAGCGCAGCTAGAAGTCTTTTCTGACCTCCACGACAACACAAAGACTCTTGCTGTCCCGCGTGGTGGATCTCGCTGCAGAGCGCTCCTTCGCTAGGCTACTGTTTCCCCTTTGAGTCCTCCAAATCTCACAGCTGCAAGCCTACGTCCCCACACACTATAGTTGAAAACCCTCAACCTTTGTGAGTGTGTGTGGGTGTGTGATGGTGTGATGGTGTGATGGTGTGGGTTCGGCTCTAGGCTCTAGATGGTGTTTTCCCTTGCCAAGTAGGAGGGAAAAGACCATCTAGAGTCTAGAGCCGAACCCACACCATCACACCATCACACACGCACAGGCAGTGAAAGGGCAGCTAGTCGAGCACAGACTACAGTCGCCAAGTCAGAGACGGGCCTGTTTCTCTGGCAATGCTTAGTTCATTTGTGAAACTGCCCGAAGCAGTAGTTTTTGTGCGGCTTCTGGCTACATATTCTGAGTGCTTGGACTTGTGCTTTAGCGGGAGCCGTCCAATTATATCGCCCATACCATCATCAGCTGTTAGGCAATGGACCTTCCATCTTGGAGGCCTCCTACATTTTTGAATGGCATTGTGATGTATTTGTACCATTCGTTCAGTGAAGGCTGCGAGTGGACATTTCAAGGCGGGCAAGACTATCAGACATCAGGTATAAGCGATCACTCAACCGGGCAGGAGGTGTCTGGGAGGCGAGCCTGAGCAGAATCTGTGCCGTGCAGCTTTTCGTAAAAATAATAAGTATGTGCATTACTATCATTCTGCATGCTATGATGATTATTGAGAGCGCTTCCGCGTCGGCGGTGGTTTGTCTATGCAGTTTTCTCATGAGTTCTTTTAATCAGGATGAGCGTTGGCCATGGGAGTTCAGTACCCGGTGGTGCATGCGCGGCGAGCTCCTTCATAAAGCGGTACAGGACCTAAACCTCGAAGTCAACAAAGTGCCTCTAAAACCCCAGAAAGCGATAGCACGCCCGCACGCCCGCACGCCCGCACGCCCGCCCGCNACGCGCGCACGCGCGCGCACGCGCGCACGCGCGCACGCGCGCGCACGCGCGCACGCGCGCACGCGCGCACGCGCGCATGCGCGCACGCGCGCACGCGCGCACGCGCGCACGCGCGCACGCGCGCACGAGCGCACGCGCGCACTCACACGCGCACGCGCACGCGCACGCGCACGCGCACGCGCACACGCACACGCACACGCACACGCACACACGAAACCCTCAAGGTTACAAAGCTCGGCCTGTTTTTCCAGACTCAGACTCTCGAAGGGCCCATGCACCTGCGAGGCAAGGAAACAGACTCAGCAAACCCTAGGCCCTCATGTAGGAGCCTAAATAATTACCAATACTACTTTGGGCCCAAAACCTTATTCGAATTATGAAGGCCCCTATATCGTAGAACCCTATTATGGATTCCTTATGACCCCTTTAAAAGGACCCTTTAAAGGAACCTAATTTAATTATTGAGGCCCATATAGTAAACCCTCAAGCTTTCAGCCTAGAATCCTCGGGTCGCCTGGGAGAGGCTGATAGCAATAGTCTATAATAGTCTTGCGAGAGTACGAGGCAACCGGAGAAGAGGACAAGCATGGCATATGGGAGTTTCCGAAAATGAGGGGTACCTATTTAGGGTCCTACATTAGGGTCCGCTATTTTCGGAAACTCCCATATCGGTAGGTGAACAAACAGAACATAACATGCAGAGACGACTGCTTCAACCAGGGTTTAGGGAATCCAGAGTATTAACGGTGGATTTGTGTGGCACCGACCCGAGCACACGCCTTGATAATCGTAAAGTGACGCATGCCCGGGTATCTTCGTTCCGAAGAGAATGCCGTATATAGCAGGACAGGAATGGAATAAGACTGTCGCACAATGAATCCAGCATCTGTTAAACAGGTGCAGTACTATGGGTTTCTCGAGTTTTGAGAATCAGCCCAGACATTGCGCATGTTTTCCTCTGGAAAGATGTTCTGCGTGTTCTTAATATCCGGTCAGACCACTGCTGCACAGACCTCGAGGATGTCATCATACCTTCTAGTAATAGGAAGTCTGTGGGACCGTGAAACCTGGTGTACAAAGTCCGAGCCAACCATACTTTGTGGAAGATCTCATGATCCCCCCAGAGCAGGATGGTAAAGACCAGCCTTGTGTTCTTTGTTCTTCCTGAAAGTGGGGGTAAGTTTCATGCTGGAGGCCTTCATCCTCGTCATCTGGAGTTTTGACGTTGGAGGGTTTGGAGGTGCAAGGCTTAGCGGTTTAGGCTTTGCGGGTTACGGCCCTGTGCTCTTAGGAGGATGCATTTGGCCTGGGTGGCGCGCAAAGCTTCGCGGTGCTTCGGTCGTGTTGAAGCTTGCGCATTTCTTTGCGCTTAGGGCTTCGCGAATACATCGGAGAGTTAGACTTATTATTGCAATTCATTGCATCATGTGTGTGGTTTATGATGGATGGATTTAGTTTTTAAATCACCGTTGCGGATTCCGGGGTATTTCTGATCGTATTGCTGAAAGACGTACACCATCGTGCACAGCAGCAGAAACAGTTTGAAGACTTCGGGCGATGATTATGTCATATCGATGTCCTTACCTCGGCTGGGTACCTTACGCACAGAACCCTGAAACCCCTAGACCCGACATTCGCAAACAAAAATCTAAGTCGCTCTCAATCCCATTCTCAGCAGATTCTTGAGGCTTCCCGAAACTGTAATGCCTCAAGGGCATAACGGTTTTCTGTTGGGGCTAGCAGGCCTCCCCTGTCCTCCTGATGCGACTAGGTTTCGAGATCTCGAGCCGAGGGCATTCTCCAACCAGCTTTATCGGGTGATAGGAGTTCCTGTGCTTGAACCACTCTAGAGGGCGCCTTGCCTGGCCTTGCCTTGGGGTTTCCTTTGACGGCTTCTCAGTTCGGACGAACTCCCTGCGGTGCGACTCGGGTGGGGAAAAAACTCGTGAACTGTAAAACTCAGGAGAACTTCACCGAAGGTGGGGCACCCTGGCACAAATCGGAGGCCGGGGTTTCTTTTGCAATGAGGGGGTTTCGAAGGGTTTCTTGACACAAGCTATGAGTCTCATCAAGGCTTCAGGCTTTGGGATTTTGGGCTGGGAAGTTTCTGTTGGCGCTTGAAGCTGAGAGGCTTTCCGTTACGAACGTCTCTCAAATTTCGACTGCCTTTGATCTCCTGGGCTTTTTGCGTGTTGGGGCTTCTCTGCAGTTCTACAGGATTGCGGATAGTTCTGTTCACGAGAGAAATATTGTCAAAAAGTGCATTACGCTTGCCATGAGCTTGTTCACACTGGCTATTGCTGTTATTGGCGGTTCCAGCATGTTATGAAACTGTCTTGTATGGGCTCAGGTTTCTTGTCAGTTCCGACCCCAGTACCACGAACCATCACTGTCGCCACCAGTGTGGTTGCCATATTTGTACAGTCCTTGGTTTGTGCCACATTCTGACAACATTGCGCTGGTGAACGCGTAAATCCCTGTGCCAAACCCGACGAATGCAGCAATCAAGTCTAGCAGCCCCAGAAAAACAGCATCTTGAAACAGCAGCGACCTCATCCCAGCAACCCAAAGCCATCCAAGCCCAAAGGAGTACTTCAAGAAGGCTCTGAGACCTCCAAGCCCCAAGATGTCATGAAGAGATTATATACACAGGCTGCGTTTAGTTGAAGTTGTACTTGAATCCCTATATAGTTTTTTTTTTGAATCTGTTTATTGCAGAGGCCTTCATGCCAAAGCTCGCAACCCCCACAACCCTGTGCACTTCGCCAGCCTCAACACGCTCTTCACCTCCCCAACACCCTACATCTCACGATTCTCAACGTCGGTTAATGTGAATTTCAACTCTTCCCTGTCGGTTTTGCAGTGACCATTGGGTCTCCAGGTATGGCCACGTGAACTGGATCTCCTCCATGGTTGAGCACCCCCTGAGATCACCGGATCATGAGCGATATGCGTTATGGCAACACATCTACTCGTAGCGATCTTGCTTGTGTTCTCTCTCCTGGTGTTGTCATCATCTTCGTGCTCGTTCCCATACATAATAAGTCCCTGAATTCAGAAACCCCTGATCCAGGGTCCTCAGCATAACACGCAGCAGAAAGCCTCTTCCTGGATCTTGCGAGACGGACAGGGTCGTTCAAAACAACACAAAACCCTAGACCCCGAACCCAGAACAATCGAACAAAAAACAAAAATTGACCCTTTGTCCGAGTGTGAGCGCCGAAAGCCTGCTTCGTTCGAGTCTGCGAGTCGAAACCCAGAACCTAAAGCCGAAGCCTACCCTGTAATGCGGTCCCGTGTTTGCTAGGAAAAGAACCCCCAAACTGGCTTCTTGTCCTTGTCAGGGATTTAACCTAAGTTACCACAATAAGGAAACCATATTATTTGCCATAGATCCCTATTGGTGCTAACTTAAACTAAATCCCCTAAACCCTAAACCCTAAACCCCTTAACAAGAACCCAGTAAAGCCTCCAAGCTCGAGCTCCGCAGGGCTGGGCAGCAGCCCGGGAGCTGCGGGCTGTGCTTGGCCGCTTGCCCGAGCTGAGGCTGCGGGTAACGGCGGTAGCGTCCTTATTGTTATGATTAACTGCCATGTTTATTATTGCTATTGTTATACATAATACTATGATTATTGTTATGATTAACGGCCATGTTTAATTTTATTGCTATTGTTATACATAATTCTAGGATTATTGTTATTGTAATTATCTCTATCGTGCGATGCACCTTCTTTTCCCTGCTGACCGTGGACGGTTGTTTCAGGTCCGCGTCTCTTAATTATTGTGCTTATTCTTGTTGTTATTCTTGCTATTGTTATTGTGGTTAAGAATTATGGTTGTTGTTATTGTTGTTATTCGTATTTTTATTGGCAGTAGGAGTAGCAGTAGCGGTCGTGGTAGCTGTAGCCGCTACTAGTAGCAGCTGTGGTTAGCAATGTGGAAATAGTGGCAAGGCTTGTGGCCGTGGTGACCCAACCACATGATACTAATACGTAGCGGCAGGTTTGGTTTTCATTGTCATCAGCACACTACGTGCTGAGTGCTAGCTTATATCTCATAATCGCAGGAAGGACTGCGTAGTTTGTCCAAGCCTTCGGATGGAGGAAGCTGGTGCGCCGCATCGGCCGCCGGGCGGCCGTGCGCGGGCCGAGGCCTGTGCTGAAGCGCACGAATGCTACCCGCCACAGCAAGACCTGTTTAAGTAGGGCTCAAGGGTTTCAGCAATGCATGCTGTAAAAATATACACGCCAGACTTCTCGCCTCTGACAAGGTTGATCTTCGTTGAAGAAGCCGCACTTCTGAATTTGCCTCAATCGTTGTCAAAGCTTCGAATTTCCATTGCCCCAAACCCCCTAAACCCGAACCCTAAACCCTAAACCCTAACCTCCCTCACACGCGAGCATCGTGACGGACAGGCGTTGGCTTCCTGCCGAGGCTGAGGACCGGGGCCGTCACAGCATAAACACACGCATAAATAGTTAGAGAAATACAAATATGGGTGTACACACACATACACACATATATGTATATTCACATGTCTGTTTATCTCTGTATATAAGTGCATGTATCTTACATGTATAGTATGCGCAGGTAGACATGTATGTAAGGGCGTTCTGCTTATGTCTTACATGTTAAGCCGTACTTCGCTATTGGTCTATCTATCTAGATTGGGCTGTTTGCGGCTATATGTTTACATAAAGCTGCATTTCAAGCCAGTTCCATGTTGCACTTCCCGTTCAAGATATCTCGCGTTGTGTTTGTGGGTGGCCAATGCCAATGTTTTCGACGCTTGTCTCCCTTCAACCATTTGGGGTCCTCGGTGGTGCAATTCTTGAGACTGGCACATACCCTTTGCTTTTAAGCAACCTAGGCTAAAGCCCGTCCTCATTGAAAGTGGCGCATGTCGACTAAGAGACCTCAAATTCTTGCGTTTGAGCTACCATCCGGCGATCTCATCATGTTTTCGCTAGTCAACCGAGCTTTGTGAGAAGCTTTTCTCGGGTGGGCTCGAGAGCCTCCCTGTTTTAACAGTGTCACATATGCTCTTCGCTTCTCCCGTCTAGTATACTATGAGTGTATCATCTTATAACCATCATACTGCCATAACATCTCTAAGGATAACATACTTTTACTATAGTTACAAGATGCATCTCAGGATCCTACAACATGTACTACAAGTTTACGGAACTGTATGGTGCACAATATCTTTCATACATGACAACTATAGTTGTAGTTGTGGTTTCCATGTTCGTCGTGTATCTTACTGCAGGCCCCGGCTTGGACGCCGAAATCGGAGTTCTCTTGCTAGCGAAAGTTGCGAACAAGAACGACGAAATTGCGAGTCTACGAGGGCCCTGCGAATGGTGGGACCTAGACCGAACCCCAAACCCCAAAACTACATAAACCCCAAGCCCCACACTGTCCTCTGCTAGGCAGGAGGGAGAAAAGCTGAGAACCCAGCCTCCAAGCCCTAAACCCTGAACGCGAAGACGGACCGAAGCCCTTTTCGGTCGTGGCCCGTGACTCCAATATCCCGTAATTCGGCTTATACCTTACATGATAGTAGGATCCCTAACAAGATTTATTGCATATTCCTTTTTTATGGGGGGGATATTGGAGTCTCCGGGTGGCTGGGAGGATCTCGGCTGCCCGCAAGGGGTGGCCCGCTCCGTGCGGGCACCCTCGGAGGCAAAGATGGCAGCACATGAGAACAGGGCTCCTTACTAAGATTTCCTTATAGAAGTCCTTAAAAACAGGTAGGTTATTTGGGGTCAAGGTAGGGTTACCTTAAACGAGAGTTCTGACATGCTATGGTTACAACATACTGTCACTACCAATATTCAGACTTCAGCCTGCAAACACAAAGCGAAAAGTGCACCCATTCTAAACCCCGAAAGTCTTTGATTGCTCTTGTGAGCACAGGGGCGTTTCTGATGCACGACGGTCGGTAGTTTTCACCCTTGCTGATAGTTGGGGATTGGATGAAGTAGCAGGGCTCCAAGGGCCCTAAACCCTAAACCCTAAGCCCTAAGCCCAAAACCCTATTCACCCGGATACACTGGGCGTTGACTGCTGGCACAGTGTATCCGGGTGAATGAGCATCCATGCATGCCCTGGACGGTGACAACTCTGCATGACATATTCGCTGCATGACCCACGCTTACAATGGGATTTTTCTGGCACTGCTGTCCGCCCTTGATGTCTGCGGCTTGGAAGAACAAACAGACAGAATGCACTTGCGGCCAATGAATTCTTTGGCTACAGAAACAGTGAAAGAACGCACCGAGAAGCGGCTCTTTGCATGAACGACTGTTAAACAGTTGTTCGCCAAACTGAACCTTTCAGCTTAATTAGTCCTCATGGAACGGTGGGTCATCAAGTAACTTGAGCTCCGTGAGTGGTGCAAGCTCGGCTATGAAACTGTAGCTGAACAACTTCCGCATATACAGCCAAGCACCCTGCAATGCGGGCTCGTCCTTGCTAAACCGGTATCAATGCCAGTGCGATGGGGGGGGGGGGGGNACCGAAAGCCTTGTTATACAACCGAAAGCCCTATACTATACTCTCAGCACGCCCCCCCCCCCCCCCAGCAACGGGCTACTTGCAGGCTTCAACGGCACACTACGCCACCTCCGGTGAGAACTTCATATCTGTGGGGCGGTGTCGTTCGTCCAACGGTGGTACAACGGGGGGGGCGGGGGGGGGGGGGGCCTTGCCTTGCGCTGAGAGGCCTCGGGCATCGCGCGCAGCGGCGCCATAGAGCTGATGTTGCCGGCAGAGGCCAAGCCGTGGTAGGATCTTGGGCTTAGGGCTCAAGGGGCCCTTGAAAGTTTCAGGGGGGGAGGGGGAGGAGGATGGTGTCCGAAGCTCTAAACCGCAAAATGGGACGCTTGAAAGACACATTAAGTTTAAACCTAACCTAAGCCTGAAACCGTTTGAAGCATGAGCCCGGAGCCCTGTTCATCCAAGGCCCACCTTCTTGTGCAGGGCCGCAAGAGGTCCACTCTGAGGCCGGACAGTGCTGGTAATCTAGGAGGCTGAATAATTACCAAGATGAAGCAAGCAAGACCCTGATGAGTGCGTGCGGCTTCTATGTCAAAATGGCCTAGACCATGATCATGATGGTGATATAAGAGTTCTGTCAGTTCTGTCTTCCGCTGTCCCGATCCAACGAGGCCGCGCACACCCCAGCACGAACTTTCAAGCTGCGCGATGTCAGAAGTTGCAACGTAGGGTTCAACATTTCTGAAAATCCTGGTTGAACCCTATCATCTAGTACTTGGATACCTTGTGCAAACCCCCTAGATAGCCAACGGCAAAATTCTGCCCGGACTACCTGGGTTCTTGGAGCATCTTGCACTATAATAACTATAACTCCTTCGGATCCCTCTAGCGTGTTCGAACGCGGTTTTTTGGGCATGCAACACAGCCGTTTTAAGATCCCTCTAGAAGAACTCGATGACGGCCCCAGGGCGCTCCACCATGCTCGGAGACTGGAGCAATCTCTGCTCAGCTGCCGGGATGCGGGGCAGAGGTTGTGTTCTAAGGAATCCATCCGGGCCCTCTTCAGGCCTCGCGGCTCTGGTATAGTTCCCATGTTATGCAAGCAGGCATCCTAGGTAAAGTAGTCCCTGAACCTGGGCAGGTCGAGCTTGTCACAGGATTTGAGAGACAGCTTTGGAGCCTGGGAGCCCGTTTCTTCAAAGAGTCTTCGTAAGGCCGAACTTGCAGAGACCTGTCCCCTGAACCCTGAACCCTGAGCGCGAGCGCCGACACCCTAAACCGTAGCAACAGATGTTTTGTGAACTTCTCATGATGTACTCCGCATCAAGTCATCTCTCCTTCTCCTCGGACCAGTCGTCGTGGAGCCTTGTCTGCCTTGCGCGAGTGCGAGAGTCGAAACCTAAACCCCGAAACCCGAAACCCCCAAAAATACTAGAAACCCCAAAGCCCCTAAACCCCTAAAAACACCCCAAAAAACCATCCCCAGACCCTAGACCCCGAAACCCCCAGACCCCCAAAACCCCTAAACCCCTAAACCCACCAATAAACATCCTTAGTCATCCCGTTCAGGTTATAACCGGGCCTCCTGGGTGGAAGTCCCCACACGGGAGCTCCGAGCCGAGGAGGTAGGAAGAGAGGGCTCGGAGCATCGGAGCATCCGTAAAGAGGGCTTAGGGTTGAGGGTTTAGGGTTGAAAGTTCAGGGTAGCCAGAGGGCGTCAGAAGATAGGGGCCCAGGGCCCTTATGTTGAGTGTCTTGCCGGTCTTACCGTATTTAGGATCTAGGGCTTGTCTTGGGAGAAGGTCGAGTCAGCGCTCTGTTCAGGTTCGCCCGGCTGGAGAGAACGGGCCCTTGATCCTTTGCCTGGACACCAGTGGGAGCATGGCACGAAAAGGCCGTGGTCGAAATCCGACAGCCGCAAAACCCTTGGCAGTGTGTCACCGAGAGCTCAACCCATGAGGGGGAAGTGTGGGTTCCAGCATCTACAATCTAGATTTTGTCGTGCGGTGCATGGGTGTAGAAGCCCAGCCGCCCAGCCCCATTTCAGCCAGGTGAGGCTCTGAGCCGGAATCCGGGAGCTTGAGCTTACCCTAAACCCTGAAGTCCTGAACATCACGCGTTAAGCCCACGCCCTTGAACCCTAGAACTATGGAAGGACTCCTGGCTTCGAGCCTCAGTGGTTCAAAAACGGCGTTCTGGGTTAAAGCAGGGTATTGCGGTCAAACAGTGCAGCCACAAAATATGCCGGGTGGAAGGCAGCCACGGTCCACAGCCCACATCTTGTGCCTTGTGCCCTGGAATCTGTTCGGCTCAGACCATGCATTGGTTCTTCTGACAAGTCAGGTCCAATCATTGTCAAAATCGCTCGTATTCGTATTTTTAGTAGAACAAGAATAGTATCAATAATTACAATAAGTAAACCTATTCTAGTTATATCTATTCTAATCATAACCTTTCTGATCAACAAACTATCAGCAACTGTTTCGGGCGCTTGCTCCGGGAGGCGGCGCCCCGGAGACCGTGGCCAAGGCTTTGGTGCGCCTTGGCTCGGGTAGGAGCCGGACTAGTATAAAATTAGCTGTAGGATAGAACGACAAGAGATAGATGGATGGATGTATATGTGATTGTATATGTGTTGGTGTATGAAAGCATACGTATGCGCATATGTAGTTGTATCTCCATCTGTATGTGTATGTGCATGCGCATTGGCATGTGCATGTGTATGTTTTTGTGCATGTGTATGTTTGTGTATGTGTATGTATATGTTGGTTTATGTACTATGTAAGTAGGCATATATATATATATATGCGGAGAATATACACACGTATGTATATATATATATGTACATCATTGTACCTCTCTCTCTCTCTCTCGCTCTCTCTCGCCCTGTCTCTCTCTGCTTCGGAGGCCGCTTAGGTCCAAATGGGTCCGATACGTACATGTGGATGCGTATGTATGGGCCTGTGTACATCCAACACGGCGTCTTTGCATTCATGTTAATTATGGCAGTCTATAGTATAGTGATATGCTTTTCTTGATTCCGGGTTCGGGATTTTGGAGTTGCAAGGTTCGAGTGCCTTCGCCAAGCCCAAGAGCAGCAGCGGCGCTGCTGCCTCTTCGCCTTTTCCACAGGCACGGGCACTGGCCTATGAGTTCTGGCACAAACGAAATGTCAGCCGTCATGTAACCCTTTAGAACCCTTACAGTAGTCTGTACAGGACCCTTTCGGCTCCTTCAGAGCTCTCAAACAAAGAAAGTCTCTGCGAGCAGGTCCGCAGACTACGACAGTAGTGGGAGCTTATCGGTACTAACCACAGATACATATATAAGGGCCCTCTAAAAGGAGCCGAGCTTCAGCAGCTGGAGCTCGATCTGACGGCGGCCGGTCTGGGCCGTTCCCTGATGCCTGAGATCCACTCGATTGGGGTAGGACAAGGTCATGTTTAAGGTTTTCATACAGTTTTTTATGAAACCATCCAGTTGGGGTGTGATAAGGTCCTGCTTGAGGTCTTCATACAGCTTGTCTGAAACCGTTAAGCCCACAGCCCATATCAACACTTTATAACATATGACCCCTTATGAAACCCTGAGGGTGTTAGCAGACACAGCCAACCAAAGAACTTGGGATCCTCCTCCTCGTCCTCAGGATCTCCGCTCGTTTTGCAGTTCAGGGTGCCACAGTTGGGTTTGGCGCCTCAGTGGTTTCCGGTAGCTTCGTGTGGAAGCAGGGCAGCCGTGGAAAACAGTCCTATGCCTGTGCCACAACAGAGTTTAATGTGGCTACTGTGGCTTCTCTAAGACCTCCCATGTCGGGTTTTGGCAGATCCCTAAACCCTAAACCCTAAACATGATGCTGTTATTGGTGGAGGGTCCTGTGGGTTTCCTCTGCCTTCGCGCCGGGCTGAGTAGCCCTAGATGCCTTTCGATGTTTGAGTACATCGCAACTTGCTGAAAACTAGTTCCTTCTGGGGCACATGAAACCTCCAGCTTAAGTCAAGCAAAACTCAGGGAGGTATGGGGATGGTACTATGGGGGCCTAACTAAGTAGAATAGTAAGGCAGTTTCAGATTTTTCTCTCAACCTTCAACCCGGGACCTGGGTCTGCCACCAGGCCCACATCACTACACACTTGTAGCTGTGTAGATAATTCATGTTTCTGCACATGGCAGGCTTAAGTCTGTATGCGTACTCCGTGTGCGTGTGTGCACATTCGTGCATATGCAGACGCACATGATCATTCACCTACTTGCACATGATGCACATGCACACATACACACGTACACACGTACACACATACACACATACACACATACACACATACACACATACACACATACACACATACACACATACACACATACACATACACATACACATACACATACACATACACATACACACATACACACATACACACATACACACATACACACATACACACATACACACATACACACATACACATACACATACGTATACATTCTTATGCATGCATGTACACATGCACAGGAACATGGCCATACATAAGCATATACTTATGTAAAGCCAAAAAACCTATACATGGACAAATGTATAGACGTGCACCTTTACGCATGCATACATGCAACGCCTGCAAGGTCACGCATACATACATGCAAAGCCAGATGTATGCCTGCATACATTCATGCATGCATACATACATATATGCATATGTACGTACATACAGGTGTACATATGTACATGCATGTAGGCATTGTGCGCACATACACACATATACATATGTGCACAAGTGCATATGTACTTGCATCAGGCAGACATGTGTGCACGCACACATACATATGTAGATGTAAGATGTATGTGTATCTTTGGATGTGTGAATACATTCGGCAATCTGAAAATCTGTGTATGTATTTCGGTATTTAGACACATGCAAGCATGCCGATGTGCAGGCAGGGATGCATGCATACACGCATCGTACCTCCCGTGCAGCAAAAACAAGGACTGCTGGAATTCCTCAGCTTCGCTTTCCACGGCGGCACCTCGCTCAACGAGGCCACGGGGTTCGGGGGCCTTCACAGTTTAGAGTTTAGGCTGACCTGGAGTTCGGTGTGGCTTCGAGTCCTACTCGTATCCCGATATCTGTCTGGTTCTTAGCAGGGAATGGGGGAATGGATCCTTATAGTAGCCCCAATATAATCCCCAATATCCATTCGCCCATTCCCTACCAAGCACCAGGGAGTTATAGACTCTGCGCAGGGCAGGCAGATGCGGCGGTTTTCAAAGCTGAGCCCCAGACCCCGAGGTAAGAGCTTGGTGTCGATGAGAAGGCCTTCTCGAAAGGAATTCTTGGCTACTTACACCTGGGGCAAGCCATGTCCAACGGCATGCTCAGGCCCAGAACCCTTGGGCACCTACAGCCCAGACTTGAACCAGTTCCCTTCTGTTCAAAGCCAGAGGTCCTCCTCGCCAGTGTCGAGCGATTGGGCAGCTCCCAGCAGTGGCAGAATGCCGACCTTCTGCTGGTTACGGCGCCCGGTCATCCAATTAGTGTTCAAGTTAGACAGAACAGAGGAAGAACACCAGCAGCGACATTTGGATAGATTTGGCAATCGCTTGACGTTGGACTTTGGGATGTCAAGTTCAGGGTTCTCCATTGCACCAAGGGCAAGCCCCAAAAATCCAGAAATTCTCAACCCTCACGGCACAACAGATCCCTCCGCCCCTCCACTGCAAGCGGCCATCGAGGATGGAGAGGTCCCGAGGCCCACCGAGGGCGTGCGGCTCCGCCTGAACTGGGCTCTACAGGTTTGTGGTGTTACATTCCTAGGTAGTATTAGGGAGACCCGTTAATGGGGACCCCTCCTGAATCCTAACTCCCATACATTGCGTTGCTTGAGTTCGAGCATTGATATTAAAGGTGGATTAAGGATTCATACAGGGTTTGTTGAATTTAGAGTTGTATTCCAGTTTCAATTCAGATTCGGCTGTAGGGTCTAGGCTTATCGTCCAGCCAAGAACTGTGCCAAGGCATGAGGCTCGTGCATCACTCGGGTGGGAATAAGCTCTTCTGTCGGGCGAATCTCACTAAGCCAGTATGTAGGTTTCGAATGGTTTCGAGCGTGATGCAGATGGTTTGATGTTCAGCTTTGATGTGCGCCCACGGACGGCTCCGACTTCTCTTGAGCACTTGATGGTAAGAATCAGACGGTTCCCGCCGACTTGGACGCATCTACCCTTGTAGTACCTGTGAAGCCTGCACTCCTGGCACTGGATGGATGTTTGAACAGAAACGCCCGCGGCAGCGTTGGATCTCGAACCGACCCCGAAACTTCCGATCCTGTCCCTCTCGAGCACCGCAGTTTCTGGCCACCTCGCGCTTTGGGCATCTTCGCTTTTGTCGACGGCCTGCGGCTTTCCCAGTGCCAGCAACGAACAACCACCTGCAGCCTCCAAGTAGGCCACCCCTCAAATCCCCGAATTCTAGCTCTACAGCACAAAAGCCTGCTAGCCACGAGCCAACCGATGAATCTCGAGAACCCGACCCTAAACCCTAAACCCTAAACCCTTGCCGGGAAAGTATTAAGCATATGCCTCGCCTGGATTGTCCGAGTGTGAGCGCCGAAACCCTTGCCGGTAGGCTCAGACTCAACACCCGAAACCTCAGAAAGCTGACACCGAAACTCCGAAGCCGACGCCGCCGAAAGCCAGAAGATTCCTTGCAGACCTGTACCTCTCATGAGCCAAGGTTGGGAGCACTGGGCGAGGCGCGTGCGGAGTTCGGCGCTTTCGGCTGCATTGTGCTCGTGTTGTGTTGCCACACGTACTTCCACAACCTGCGGAATGGTATCTGATGTTGTTCGTTTCCAAGGCGTGTTTTGTGGGGGTGTACGTCCGACGGTTCCGATTGAAAGGGACAATGCTCTGTGGTACAGCTGCAGGTAGCTAGCGCCGTGTTTCAGAAAGAGCCGTGCATCGTTTTGGCAGTGTCAGTTTTATCTCGGGGTAAGGGAGCAGGTGGGTCGGATAGTTTGAAATAACGAGGTGTGGGCTTTCGATTTATAGGTGAATTTGTTGATTGCGTTTCGGTGGGTTTTTAGATTCCTTGCAATACCCGCGCAGCTGCTGCTGCTGCTCCCCTCCCTCTCCTCCTCCTGCTCCTCCTCCGTCCTCTATGTTCCAACATGTTCCCATGTTGCTATCACTATCACCGCAGGAGCAGACGGTCTTGCTTTTGCTGCTGCGAGCACAACATCACGAGCCGTCACCTTCGTAATCATCGTCATCATCAAGGTGTCCGCGTTGCGAGGGTCCCAACAAGACGCCAATAGCGTCCTCTTTATCACTTGGTGAGGTCAAGTCGGTTGGCGGTCACTGCATCTTTCCGTTCTTGCAAAGCATCCATGCCCGAACCGTGATAACGTCCACCCAGACCTCCTGTGTTGCCGCACAGCAACCATGTGCCAACCATGTGCCAACCATGTTAACCTCCACCCAGACGTTATGCGTTGCTGCGCAGAATCCATGTGCAAGCCTTGTTAACGTCCACCCAGACCTGATGTGTCGCCGCACAGCATCCATGTGCCAACGATGTTAACGTCCACCTCGACCTTATGCATCGCCACAGAGCGCCCATGTGCCAACCATGCTAATTAACTTCCAGTCCGACCCCATCCGTCCCCGCAGAGCATCCATGTGCCAACCGTGTTTACTTTCACCCAGGCCTTATGCGTTGCTGCAGAGCATCCATGCTCGAACCATACCAACGTCCACCCAGACAACAAGCGTTGCATGCCCGAACCGTGATAACATCCACCCAGACCTTATGTGTTGCCGCACAGCAACCATGTGCCAACCATGTGCCAACCATGTGCCAACCATGTTAACGTCCACCCAGACATTATGCGTTGCCGCACAGAATCCATGTGCAAGCCTTGTTAACGTCCACCCAGACCTGATGTGTCGCCGCACAGCATGCATGTGCCAACCATGTTAACGTCCACCTCGACCTTATGCGTCGCCGCAGAGCGCAAATGTGCCAACCATGTTAATTCTGAGTGGTACTTATACATAGTTTTAATGTCTGTTCCATTAATCCCTAAGAAGCAGCTAAAATTACAGTTCTTCTAGGGGTCTAAATTCAGTCTAAAATTAACTTCCAGTCCGACCCCATCCGTCCCCGCAGAGCATCCATGTGCCAACCGTGTTTACTTTCACCCAGGCCTTATGTGTTGCTGCAGAGCGTCCATGCCCGAACCATAAAAACGTCCACCCAGACAACAAGCGTTGCCGCATGCATGCCCGAACCGTGATAACGTCCACCCAGACCTTATGTGTTGCCGCACAGCAACCATGTGCCAACCATGTGCCAACCATGTTAATGTCCTCCCAGACATTATGCGTTGCCGCGCAGAATCCATGTGCAAGCCTTGTCAAAGTCCACCCAGACCTGATGTGTCGCCGCACAGCATGCATGTGCCAACCATGTTAACGTCCACCTCGACCTTATGCATTGCCACAGAGCACCCATGTGCCAGCCATGTAAACTATCTTCCAGTCCGACCCCATCGTTCCCCGCAGAGCATCCACGTGCCAACCATGTTTAATGCACCCAGGCCGTATGCATTGCTGCAGAGCATCCATGCACGAACCATAATAAGGTCAACCCAGACCTTAAATGCCCGAACCGTGATAACGTCCACCCAGACCTCGTGCGTTGCCGCACGGCATCCATGCGCCACCTCGGTGACCCGAAGAAATGTCGGCCGGACATCGGGAGCAATGCTTTCAGCCCTGGAGGTTGTGAGGTTGTGCCTGAACAGGCCTCCAATTGCGGTGGCGAATGTGCGCTTTGCTGCAAAGCTTACTCTCCCCTCTGCTACGTGCATAGTGTAGTCAATTGCTGATGTAAAGCAAAGTTTTCACATCAGTACCCTGGAGCCAAAACCACGGTAACAGCCACATCTTGGGCCACATGCGTTTCTGAAATCGCTTGACATTTCACGGTGTTGCACGGTGTACCTACATTGTCTTGCTGCTTCTTCGCTTTGCCTCCGCTTTCTTGGTCTGCAATTGGCTGGTTTTGGAGTTTTTGTTGCCTTCTGCTTTTTCTCCTGCGGATGTTTTTGACACGTTTATGTTGATTTTGCATTTTTTTTTCTCTTTTTGTTGGGCTTGTTGCACGTCCAAAACTAGAGTTTCGGGCGTTTCTGCCGTGATTTTATGCTGGAACTGCCGTTTTCGGTGGGTGTTGCTTATGTTTTGCATGTCTCTGATGCCTGAATTTTTTGACTTTCCAGTTTTGCCTCCCAGGCACCAAAAATAGATTTAATCGGTCGGACGCTTCAAAGTCGAAGCGCCTAAAGTCCAGAGGCCCTTCAAGTCAAGCCCTGAAGACCTATCTGAAACGTCAGAAGCAACGCGCTCGCTGAAGTTGTCAGACGGCTGCCAGCACCATATACATATGTACATAAGATACGGTATTATGTTCTATTCTAGTATATTCTGTTCGTTTCTACTGTTGCAAATAAGTTATAGTATGACATGAGATGATCTGGTCTGAGAATATATGCCATGACACGGCATGGCATGACATGCAACTTTATTCTGTTCTGTTCATTTCCATTCTGTTATATGTTATATACATATGTATATATATATAATGTCATATTAGATTGTATTGTTTTTCATGGAACTGTCTTGTGTCATATCATACTCTCTTATACCCCATGTCATCATATTATATCATGTTACATTAAATTATATGGTATTATGTTTTCTGAGCCCAAAACACAACTGAACGGCTCGCTGTAGGAGCTCGGGTGTACGGCGTGGTCGTTGGCTCCTGGGCTCTTGTTGGGGGAATTTCCAAGAAGAGACTAAACTTCAGGGGTACCTATAAAGGGTAAAGCGCTACTATAAGGGTACTATCAGGGTACTATAAGGGTTTAGAGTTCCGAAAATTAGGGCTACCTTATTTTGGAGTCCTTATAATGAGGATCCTACTATTTAGGGTACTATATGAGGGTCCCCTATTTTCGGAAACTCCCATATTTCTAAGGGTTGTACAGGCGTTTTGTCGGTTCTTTAGGGTTGTACAGGATTCGACTCTTATGTTTATTCGCATCTTCGCCATTACAGCAAGCTAGCTTCTTGCACCGTTCAACCTCGCATCTTGCCACATCAGGTTTTTCTCCGTGCATTTTGAGGTGCTCGGCGCAAAACCCAAGCTCTCGTTGAATGTCAAGCCTCGAGCACACCGGCATTGCTGTTAAAACGTGGAGTAGATCCCAAACCGTAAGACCCTGAAACCCAACATCAGCCTCCAAATTGAAATCCCGAAAATCCCAAACCCTGAATCGGAATGCCCTTAAGCCGCCCCATATTTGTTGCAAAAAGAGCAGCTTAAGATACAGGCTTGAATAGATATATATATATATATATATATATATATATATATGCGACAATCTACACCAGAGCCATGTTACGTTTATTATGTACTCTACAATTAAGCCTTGTTAAGCACAGTTGTCGGGAACCTAGGCAGCAAGACTGGGGAGGTGATGCAGAGCTTATGCTCCTCGGCTCTCTTTTCTGTCTTTGTCACTTGCTTGCAGGTTTTTGTTTGGGAGCGGGAAGCGCCGAGGTTTTTGGGTTCCTTTTACCGCACTGTGACTGTCCTTGCCTTGGCGTTCAGCTCTGGCATTCGTAGGCTTCGAGCTTTGCGCCACCCGTGACCGGTCGCGGCCGGTTTTGCCATGGTGCCGGTGCCTCTCCCGGAGAAAAGCGCAGAGGGCTGTGAGGAGCCCAGTGCGGATGCCTTGGAGAAAGGCTCCGTTCACAAGGCGGTGGAGGGGAAGCTGCATTTCGCGTTGTCCGACATAGGGAACCTAGGTTCTTGTTAAGGAATTTAAACAAGTTACCATAATAAGGAAACCATAGTCTTTACTATAGATCCGTATTATGGTAACTTAAACCTTAAACCCTAACCCCTTAAAGGAGCCCTTCTAGATCCCTATTATGGTAACTTAAATTACATTCCTTAACAAGAGCCCAGGAACTGGGGCCTTGTCCTCCACTTCTTTTGCGATGGCTTCGTGGGCGGAGGCTTGGCGGACCTCTGGCAATCGGTCCTGGGTGGCTATCTCAACCTGCCAAGCAACTGGGTTCTTAATAGGGGTCTATAGCAAATCATTATGGTACCTTAAATTAAATCCCTGAACAAGAACCCAGGCAACATCACAAAGAGCTGTGCCAACTTGGTGATTCTTCCATTCACCTTTGCCGCAGTTGTTGGGATGCTCTCCGACTCAAGACCAATCTTCGGCTTCCGGCGCCGTCCTTACATCGCAGGTGGCTGGTTCTTGTACATTCTCAGCACACTCTGTCTTGTCTACCGTGGTCTGCCTGCTCCATACTACTGCTTCGAGAACGGCCACTACCTCTACCAGATGCCACCTTGCAACCCAGAGGCAGCAGACCATTTTGTTCCCATGGTTCTCTGCCTCTTCTGCTCGTGTGTAGGAGCGGTGACGGCCTGTGCTGCAGCAAATGGACTACTCGTGGAGTATGCAAAGCAGGAGGAAGTGGAGAGAAGGGGCCAGACGCAGATAGTGCTGCAAATGGTAAGACTCAGCGGCCACCTAGCCGCCGTGCTGTTATCTGCCTTTGGCTTCAATGGCAGAATGTTTAACGGCAGCTTTGACCAGACCAGGCAGCTCAACTTCCAGCAGCTGATGGGCATCTACCTCACTTGTGCGGCGGTGACATCTGTATGTTCCTTGTTCCTCGTGCGGGAAAACAAGGCTGTCAGATCGTCCTTCAGGGTACAGATGTCCTCGGTCTGGAACCTGATGCAGAGCAAGGCTTTCTTGTTCGTGGGGATGTTCGTCTTCTTTCGGACGTCCATCGGTAGATTGAGCTCGACTGCCGAAGTATGGGTGATGATGCAGTGGGCCGAAGTGAGGGGCATCCAGATTGAGATGACCAATGCCCTTTCACTCTTGATCTCCCTTGCGGCCAGTTACCTGATGCGGAGATACTTGCTAAACGTGAGCTGGAGGAAGATCATCTTCGTTACAAGTTCCGTCGCCACTGCCACGGACAGCCTCTGGGACCACTCAGACAGTTCTCGGTGAGTAGCTCCTACACCCAAAGCTCCTAAACCCTAACCGCCCCAACCTCCAAACCCCTAAACCCCAAGCCCTAACCTCTTAAACCCTAAGCCTAAACCGCGATTGCCAAAAAGTGGGCTGCTCCGGCCCAGGTATCCCTTCGCTGCTGACGGTCTTTGACATCGTGCGGGATCCCTACATCTACCTCGGCGAGCCTATCTCCCGTGCAGTTCCGACCGCAACGAATCATCTCATCACGGCTCTTCAGCTGAATTTCTCCCCGAATCTATGACTGCCTTGGACAACTATCTAGAGGTTTGTGGAGCTGTTTTTCTGGAGATGGGATAACACCGGGAAGCGTGCGTTGGGGAGTGCTTTGCGCAGCAGCTCTTGCTGTTGTGGGCAGTGCCGGGATGTTCTCATTGAATGCTCCTTTTGCCCAGGTCTTGATGGCGAACGAATTGGCAGACGACGACAACGGCGCCATGGTAGCTGGCATGCTTCAGTCGGTCATTTTCGTTGCGTTCCCTTTCGGCACGGTTATGTCGAACCAGCTCTTCTCCTCCTTCACGCCAGCTCTGACGCTTCGAGAGAACTTTATCGAAGATGCGGTCTCCTTTCGGTGGACGGTGGCCTATTCCTACCTCGTCGCGTACACCTTCAGCTTTGCATCTCTCGCCCTGCTCCCCCTGGCGCCGGCCCAAAAGAAGCAGGCGCAAGCAAGAAAGCAGGAGCCAGGGCTGCACCTTCGGACTTCATGGCTGTGAGTTGTGCGCTGTATGAGATTCTCGCAGCTGTACCAGCTGTCGCAAGTGGCAGCAGCGGTAGCAGCAGCAGTAGCAGCAGGAACAGCAGCAGGGGCAGGAGCAGGAGCAAGAGCTCGAGCAGGAGCAGGAGCAGGGGCAGGGGCAGGAGCAGAGCAGCAGCAGTCAGCAGCAGAAGTAGTAAGACTAATGCGAATACTGATACTGCTACAAATACCAATGCCAGTACGAATGCTAATGCTAATGCTTAGTCATGATAACAGTAACAGTAATAGTAGTGGTAATGGTAATAGTGACTCAGTGATAGTGAGAGTAATACTAATAAGCATAGAAGCAGTAGCAATAGCAACAGTTATAGTTTCATAATCGACAACTGTAACACTGTAACAATAATCGCAATATTATTAGTTAAAAATCACAATAAGAATGCTAAAGGCTACTTCCTGCATCACACCTACTAGTACTGCATCTTTTCGCGTGTAGCTCGTCTGCATTCCACAAACCTCAATGTGACCTGTGCTTGGTCGCTACCCAGTAGCTATTGTCACAAGATTTTTGAAATGCATCTGTGACTGCCGTTCTGCGAGCTGGGAGGAATGGTCGCGTCGGCCATCCTTTGCAATCATGATGGCAACCGTGCTGGGGTTCTCCTTCCTGTACACGTTGTCAGCCGATTTTCTGTTGCTCGAACCCACACGAAGATGCATGCATTTCCTTGGTGGCCCAGGTTGCTAGGCCACAGAGCATAGCGGTTAAGACCTGGTAGTTCATGCCACCTTGTTCCAAAGGATGTTGGGCTGATGCAGTGTTTGTGTCGGAATGAAAGCTTGAGAGACTGCGCTGAGAGCTTCCCTGCTGCAGACAGCCTCGTCATATCCCAGCTTTGATTCACGAACCACCTAGATCCCGCTAGTGCAAGAAATGCCAACGACAACACGGCAGCCCTCAACGGGAGCGGAACCAGCCAAAAAACAACCAGCGTCATCACCATCAGCATCATCACTAATTTTTACTCTAACCTCCATCACCACCATCACTATCACCACAATCGCCGCAATCGCCACAATCACTACAATCACCACAATCACCACCAGCACCAACAGCCGCAATAAGGATTCCGCAGCACAGCATGGGACTCACAGCGGAAGTTTACAAGCCGATTTTTTTAGCAGCGCACTTCTTTTTTCAATTCGCGACAGCTATCTAGCGTGGCAGAGCGGGGCTTCTACAGAGAGGGCTCCTTGCCTCGGACTGTCTAAGTTTTGGGGCCGCCGTCTGGCCCAGAGAATTCGTTTCTTGCCGAGCTTGCGTCATCCGCCGGCTCGGCAAAGCTGGAGACGTACCGAGAATTGCACCCTTAGAGGAGATTGTCGAGATGCCTCGCATGAACACAGGAACACAGGGACTTCGGCAGCCCGAAACCCGCCTCCTTGAGGCAAAGATCTTTTGATGCCGTCATGGTGGTGTCGTCAATGGAGAGTTTTCTGTTGTATCTAGTTTTCGGAGTACCTGGTATGTTCTGAAGGATAACAGAACGAAGTCGTTGCAACTTACCATGATTTACCATGTAATGGACGAGCCGACTTGGGGAAACTCCGCTTTTTTGTTGGCATCGTCCTGGATTTGGGGGCTTTGAGGGTCATGGCGGGTGTCGTGGTGCTTTCTGTGGGGCGGGGGCGG
>BGNK01000744.1:81757-149882 GCA_003297005.1 Symbiodinium sp. clade A Y106 | reverse complement strand
GGGGGTGAGGGTTTGGCAGTGCTTGTGATGGGTTTGAGTCTTTTTTCGTTGGTGACGCCTTCCTTTTTAGATGGACCCATGCGATCTTTTCCTTCCGCCTGGCTTTAAACCTTAAAGCCCCACCCCCTAAACCCGAAACCCCAACTTTGAAGTTTGAGAAGCACCCAGGCTCGGAGCTTTACCACTTCACTCGCCGCGCAGAAGGCAGCTGGCCAAGCCAGCTTTAAGCGCTCACCACAGATCCTGCAAGGTTGGCAGGTGTAGTCCAGGCAGTTTAGATGCAGATGTCATGAACTCGTCTTTCCATTTTCGAAACGGACCAGTGACAAGACGGATGAAAAAGGGGTTGCATCAATAGCATCGCATGTATGCTTCAGTCCTGAAGCTGTGCGGGTGCAGCCAAGTATCTTAGATAGTTCGATGGTATGTAGTGTGCTACATTGTAGTAGGGTGGTATGTAACGTAGATGTGACATATGATACCTGCCTTATGAAAGTATACTGTACATAGCATTGTGTAATTCGGTTGGACAGAGTACATTCTACGTTGTAGAGACTGTTTGACTCTGCAGTGTGTTGCAACGGGTGTATACTAGCTACTAGATACCAGCTACAAACTACCAGCTGCTATCTACACCCTAGTACTACCTCCTGCCTCCAACGTGACTCCTGGTCCTCCTGGTCCTCCTACTGCCGCCGCTACTGCGACTGCGACTCCCGCTCCCGCAGTTACTGCTGCCGCTGCTACTGCTACCACTACAACCACGACCACCAGGACCACCAGGACCACCACCACCACCACCACTACTACCAATCCTGCTACTGCTGCTACTACTACTACTATACTACTACTACTACTACCACTGCCACTACCACTACCACTACTGCCACTACTACCGCTACCACTACCGTTACCACTACCACTAACACTACCACTACCACTACCGTCTCACTGACACTACCACTACCACTGCCACTCCGGCTGCCACTACCACTACCACTACGTCTACTGCTCTACTGCTCTACTACTACTACGACGACGACTACTACTACTACTACTACCACTACCACTACCACTACGACTACTACTACTCCTGCTCCTGCTCCTACTCCCACTGCCACTGCCACTGCCACTGCTACTGCTACTGCTACTGCTGCCGCTACTATTATGAGTAATTACCACTATTACTATACTATCACTACTAGTCAGTGATGCTGACACTGTTACTGTTGCTGGTACTAGTACTATGAGTGATACTGGTACAGGGACTGTTACTATTCTGACTACTATTACTATTACGGTCACTATTTCTGTTACCAAAGCTGTTACGATTCCTATCGCTAGTACTATTGCCTGCTATTGCGATTGCTAGTACTATGACTATTGCTACTCCTGCGGCTGTCTGTCTCCTGAGTTCGCGAGGTCAGGCGCCAGAGCACCGTGCACCTTTAGAGCCCAAGGTGGGGTCGAGGGCAGCGGCATTTAATCTAGGGTCGGGGGCTTCAGTCGATTCGTATGTCTTCAAACCATCGAAGCGACAGTAGGGTCTGTGGCATACATGGCTCCAAACATAGCAGTGCAACTTCACNAGGACCCTAAACTATGGGAATTATGGTATATTCCTTATAATGGGTAATGCAGGATTTTGTCCATCAACAGTAGGGCACTACGTGTATGGTTACTAGAGGTTGCAAGATGGCTACATGGTTGCTACATTTGACTTTTTGTTTTATATGAAGTATGGTTACTGTAAGGTTATATACAACAGAGGCATTATATTCGGTTACTATACAGTTACTTGAAGGGTAGTATATGGTTGCTGCAAGGCCACTGCATGGGCACCGTATGGTTGCTATACGACCTCGAGTTTGGGAGCTGAGAAGGGCAGCGGCATTTAATCTAGGGTCGGGGGCTTCAGTCGATTCGTATGTCTTCAAACCATCGAAGCGACAGTAGGGTCTGTGGCATACATGGCTCCAAACATAGCAGTGCAACTTCACNAGGGCAGCGGCATTTAATCTAGGGTCGGGGGCTTCAGTCGATTCGTATGTCTTCAAACCATCGAAGCGACAGTAGGGTCTGTGGCATACATGGCTCCAAACATAGCAGTGCAACTTCACAGGATTGGGCCCTGCGCCGGGTGCGCGCCGAGACGGCCATGGCTGGATTTCGTCAGCTGGGGCCTCGGCCTTGGGGAGGTGTACGGCTTCGGAAAGTGGGTTTCGGGTTGGGATTCCGCCTTTCCATCAGCGTCGGATGTGGCCTAGATCTGCATGCTCAATGGAGGCCGCGCTCCACGCTTGCCTCCAAGAGTGCCTTCGCAGGCGCTCGGCATCTCGGGATATGGCATGAACGTCGCCTTAGGGTTGTAACGGCTGTGACCTAGGAACCCCGTGAGGTGGTAAAAAATGCCCATTGCCCGCCCCCGAAGCCCAACAAAACCCCTCATCGAAGCTTTGGTTCAGGCTGAGTCTTCAAGGGGCCTGGAGGCCTAAAGCCCGAAAGTCTGGAATCCTCAACCCCCATAGACCCCTCCTAACACCCCCTACAAACACCACCTAACCCTTCAGCCCTAAGCCCTAAGCCTTAAGATCCCCTGGAGTGGTCCGAGTGTGAGCGCCGAAACCCTGAATCCAAAGCGCCCTTGAAGAGGCTGGGTTCTTGTCAAGGGATTTAATGTAAGCTACCATAATAAGGAAACCAGATTATTTTTTCTTTTTGATCCCTATTCTGGTAACTTAGATCTAATTCCTTAACAAGAACCCAAAACCCTAAACCCTATAGATCCCTTATAGATCCCTAAAAGGAACACCCAGTTGAAGAGGTGGCTCCAGAGCGGACGCCCACCGTCTCCGCACCCTGGCGCGCAGGGCGCTGAGGGAGGCCAGCTTGCAGGCGACGCCTGGTCTTTCCTTGTGAGGGATCCATAAAGGCCCCTTTAACTTGAAGGGTGGTTGGATTCTTGAAGGACTTTGTAGGGGTTTCATAAGGGTTCCTTGAGGGTTGTTTAAGTGTTTCTGCATGGGTTCTTTCAGGGTTCTTTAAGTCAAGCGAGGATTTCCTCAAACTCTGGATGGACCTTTCCAGTGATATGATTTCAGGAGCGTTTAGTTTAATTAAGGGGTTTTCTGCGGTCTGGCTTGGGCTCTTTTTGTTTGGGTGCGGAGTTTGTGGAGCCGAGGTGGTGCCTTGACAGTGTGTTGCAGGGTGTTGATAATAGGGTGTTTGTTCTGTTGTTTAGGTTTTCGCACCGGAACTCGGACTGACTGGATTGTAAGCATTGTAAGGCATCCAGCCTTCCGGCGTCTTCCGAGGGGGTGGACGGCAGTTGCGTTGTGTTTGGAGAACTCAGAGGGATAGCGGAGCCCTGCCCTAAACCCTCAACCAAACCCTAAACCCTAAACCCTTAACCCTAAACCCTAGGGAAAAAAACCCTAAACCCTAAACTCAAGGCATAGGCCGCCCACCTACTGTGGGTGGGCGGCGCTTAAGCCCCTTGACCTCGATGGCGCAGAGCGACCCCATACACCTGCCCGCCTCTCCACAGCCATGGGGGCGGTAGCCCGGTACCGGAGCAGGTTGTCCTCGGGACCAGTACTGGTCCCAAAGTAATTACCCTAAAGCCCGCCCTGCCCCTGCCTCTGCCCCTACACCTGCCCCTCCCCCTCTGCCCTGCCCTGCCCTGCCCTCCCTGCCCTACCCCTTGCCCTGCTTCCTGCATCAAAACGGTTGAAGAAATAAAGAGAAGCTTGGAATGAGTTTAGGTGCTAAACCCTCAAAGGAATAGGTTTGGGTGGTCTGGCCGCCTTAGACAGCGTGGGGTGGGAGAGTCAAAAGAAAGAGCCATCCACAATCAGGCTCCAACGGGCAATCGTCAAAAGACGACACACTCGAAACTACACTGTCGCAAGATACTTCCGCTTATGCGCACTCTACGGCAAACCCTAAACCNAAGAAAGAGCCATCCACAATCAGGCTCCAACGGGCAATCGTCAAAAGACGACACACTCGAAACTACACTGTCGCAAGATACTTCCGCTTATGCGCACTCTACGGCAAACCCTAAACCCTTAACCCTAATTTCGTATTCGAGCTTGCTGTGCCAGGGCCAGGAGCGGCGGGAGACGGTCGCAGAGTGCGGCCCTGAGGCTTTATCTTACCTTTGGTTAAGTAGGGNAAACCCTAAACCCTTAACCCTAATTTCGTATTCGAGCTTGCTGTGCCAGGGCCAGGAGCGGCGGGAGACGGTCGCAGAGTGCGGCCCTGAGGCTTTATCTTACCTTTGGTTAAGTAGGGAATGGAGGAATGGGGTACAATTATGACTACTATTACTACCATTCTTCCATTCCCTACTAACCAAAGGTAGTGGGGCTTCCGTTTAGGGCCTCTCGGAGCTTGCAGAACTGTCAGAGCCCGGCATCGCATCTCTCATCGGGTTGTTTCAAGCCCCGTTCCGAGATCCCCCAGTTGGGATTGCAGTCTTCCCTGCGAGATGTCCGAGAGCCAAGAGTTCTGCACGATTTGCTGTAGCGCAGAAAGGGACCATAGTTGAGAACGGCCTCTCCAAGAGGCCTGCCTACAGTGTAGCTTTATTTTAGCAAGGATCCTTCCCTGACAACCGTAAACTAAACCCTAAACCCCAAACCCTCCCTATCTTTCAATTCAATCAACATCCGCTCGGGCCAAGGCGAAGCGAGCGCGAGGCGCGCTGGGCGGAGCGGGAGAAGATGAAGCAGCGAGAGCACGAGCAGGAGCCCTCGTGATGTATCCGAAAGCCGTTTCCCACCATGAAGGCTACGATATTGAACTCGATCAGGTTTTGTCGAGCTGAAGCAGCTGACTTGTGGGTTGTTTTCGGCGCCTAAACGGCATCTTGCCAGCTTGCTGCCTGCTTTACCTTCCAAAGCCGTCGAACTCTAAGGCCAGCATGCCCTGGTTACTGAGCTGACAACAACCGTCGACTTCTTGTGCTCTCTGAAGTTGAACGCACATGTTTGTTCGCCAAACAGTGCGGTTACACGAAGGGTTTCCAAGTTCTTACATCTTACGTTCAGTGCAAAGAGAGTTGATTGCGGGCGCCTGCGCGGCACCGTCCCCAAAACGGCTCTCCGCGTCGTCCTACTTGCCGGATGCGGTGCAAACCTGGTCCTTGCGTCCCATTATTTACACAGGATCTGTGCGGCGCGCGTCTCCCGCTGGGTGCGGTATTGTTTCGGGATCCGGTTATCTATAGCGAACCCGTGCGGCCTTGTGCCCTGGAGAGCTGGATTCATTGTAAAATCCACATGGTCCAATGGTAGATGGCTTTGTTGGCTTCGAGCATCTTGAATCGCAGCCAGTCGAGCGGGGGAGGCGTAAGCGCCGTGGTCCCGAAATGCACCAGTGCATGGGGGAAGGCATTTTGGCGCCTGGATCTTTCAGGAAAGCATGGTCTCCTGCTGGTCTCCTCGTAGTCTCCTCCGACTCTCCTGGCGTTCTCCTTGTGGTCTCCTTGTGTTCTGGTGGTCCTCGTGGCGGTGCTCATCATAGTCGTCACGGTCGTCGTGGTGCTCTTTCATTGTTCGGGAATCTAGAGTTTTGATGCTTGCTGAAATGCCGTGCACCAGCGCTCGNGTGTTCTGGTGGTCCTCGTGGCGGTGCTCATCATAGTCGTCACGGTCGTCGTGGTGCTCTTTCATTGTTCGGGAATCTAGAGTTTTGATGCTTGCTGAAATGCCGTGCACCAGCGCTCGAGTTCGTTTCTTGGGATCCGACCCTGTAGAATTATACTACACTATACCATACTATACTGCAAAACGTCGTTCTAATTGTTACGGCCTTTGGTTAAGCCCTATGAACTCTGTAGAATCCTCTGACAACCGTTTAAACAACCGTTTCCAAAGCCCTTAGATGTGGAAGATGTACCGGACACTCTTTCTAATGCACACTGAAAGAACCCCATTCTACGGCCGACTTGTAGAACCCAGTCCTACGGGCCGCATAAACTCCAAGAAACAGGCACCTTCCTTGAGGCCCCTCAAACCTTCTAAAGCCCTTTACATAACCCTTCTAAAACGACTCGAAACCCTCAACGCTAAACCCTTGACTGAACTGCTTGTGAACCGAGAGACCTCGTCTGGCGGAGCCCGAGTTGCGAGAGCCTANTCTAAAGCCCTTTACATAACCCTTCTAAAACGACTCGAAACCCTCAACGCTAAACCCTTGACTGAACTGCTTGTGAACCGAGAGACCTCGTCTGGCGGAGCCCGAGTTGCGAGAGCCTAGACCTTAAACCCCAAAGCCTAAACCTTAAACCCCTAAACCTTAAACCCCTAAACCCTAAACCCTTCCAGACCTCGCCTGGTATTGCCGAGTGTGAGCGTCAAAACCCTTAAACCCCTAAATCCCTTACTCCTAAACCCCTAAACCCCAAAACCCCCAAACCCCTAAACCCCGTAAACCCCTAAACCCCTAAAACCCTAAACCCTTTTAAACCCTTTAGAGACCCCCCCCCCTTTCTTTGCAGATTCCAAAGGAGCTCCAGGCGAAGATGGGCAAGANCTATGGTCTAGGGGCTCAAATAAGTACTAATACTATTTTGTGGCTAAGTATTCAGGGCCCTATATTGCGTGTTTCCTGTTTAGGATCATCGCGTCTGCCTTTATGGGTCATTCAATGCAATATATTGGCTTCCGGCAAACAGGGCCTAGGATCATAAAAGCCTCGACATTTGTTCTGGTTATGTGCTGCCATATGGGGGAATTGTAGTATCGTCTGCTGCATATTCGGGCCATCTACAACACCGGCTTGGTTCTAACAAGCCTAGAAGTTGCAGAAGTCAATGGCAGNTTTGTTCTGGTTATGTGCTGCCATATGGGGGAATTGTAGTATCGTCTGCTGCATATTCGGGCCATCTACAACACCGGCTTGGTTCTAACAAGCCTAGAAGTTGCAGAAGTCAATGGCAGAGTGAGAGCAATGATACTGTGCAAGTGGAAGTGATATCATATGGAAAATGTAATGAGTATTGCAATCTGCACAATAATCGTATGAATCCTGCGCAGGCAACAGTGCTACTAGCAGGGCGGATTGTCAAGATAGATCCCAACAACACTCTTTATGGTGAGAATAGCGGCAAGCCCAGTCGCGAAAGGCGGCAATCCTAGTGTGTGTAGATGTAGCAACCATGCTAACGGACGGCCCGCATAGTACCCGCCGAAACGCCCAAAGCCAGAAGTGCGCTTCGAGAGGGAAGGTTTCCAAAAAACCGGAACCAGAAGCCCTAAAGCCGACCTCGTTTGTCTGCGTCCGAGTTGCGAGAGCGTAAAGCCGAACCTCCAACCGTAAACGCTATTAAACAAGAAGTCGTGCTGAAAACTGGCCAGCACATTCCTAATAAAGCTGGAGCTCGAACTGGCAAGGATCAGACTGACTGGTGGGTAGGCAGTGGTCACCATGATAAATGGCATCAACGACAAACGCATCACTGGCAATGCACACAGCGAACCGCCGCTGTCAATAGTAAGGAAAGAAAGAGGAAGAAGCGCAAATGGATCAACGGCATCATTCTGAGGGACAGTGAATGGAACACAGACGGGTGATCATGGAGGTGTGAGTGTCGAAACCCCTCAGCTGTGGCAGTCGACACCCCAACAGCCGCTACACTGTAGCATCAAGTGGGGGTTCGTCCCCAAAAAAACTGCCATTCAAAGTTGATGCCTTTGGAACGGTCCGGTTGAAATACGTCGGGGTCCATGCACATGCTTCAGGCGAGTCCTGATCAAGGAACACCCCTTGAAAGCAGCGCGAAGCCGCCGAAGTTGCCAAGCCATGATAGAGAGCCGTCCGAAGGCTCTAGAAACTGGAACATCTCACGATCAACAGTCATACACTATCCCTGTGAAGCCATTTCGACATACCTGTACCTATGTACCTGTTTACCCATCTATCTATCCATCTGTCTANCCGAAGGCTCTAGAAACTGGAACATCTCACGATCAACAGTCATACACTATCCCTGTGAAGCCATTTCGACATACCTGTACCTATGTACCTGTTTACCCATCTATCTATCCATCTGTCTACCTATCGATCCATCTATCCATCCATCCATCCATCCATCCATCTATCTATGTGCTATCTATCTGTCCATACATACATACATACACACATACAGACACGGCAAAAGCGCACATGGGTAATTGTCTAAATTGGGGTGCCCTTTCGGTCACCAAAATATTACGGCACCCCTTATAAAACGGACCCTGAAGGGACCCTAATCTAGAGAACTACCCTTATAGAAACCCTAAAGGAACCCTTATACAGTAGATCCCTTTCAAGGACCCTACAAGGGACCCTAATTTAGAGAACTACCCAGANGGACCCTGAAGGGACCCTAATCTAGAGAACTACCCTTATAGAAACCCTAAAGGAACCCTTATACAGTAGATCCCTTTCAAGGACCCTACAAGGGACCCTAATTTAGAGAACTACCCAGATACATTCAAAGTCCCCAACGATGCTCCTCCGATTTGCTCAGGAGTCGGAAGCTCAGGACGCAAAGATCGAGCTCGTCTACCAAGAGCCGCTGTGCTGTCCTATTCTATTCCATTACGTCATCGCGTGGCCGAAGTGTCACATGCTGCCTGCAGAGACGCAGCTTTTTTTTGGGTGGGCTCGGGTCTCGGGAGCTGTGGAAGTGGAAAAGCAAGCTCTTTTCGGCACGAGCGTCCCATGTGTGGCTTGAGGGTTTCAACTACCCTAAACCACAAACCCCAAACCTTAAAAAAAATTGGCCGAAACCCCACGGGAGGAGTTTACACAAGCCCGAATCCAGAGAGTAAGCCTCAGCCCTGGCAAAAACTGCAGATATCCTCAGCCGCTTTTGCGTGATGGGATTGTGTGGAGCCTTGCCTGCCTTGTGCGAGTGTGACAGTCGACATCCCCAAGCCCGTATGAATTCCACTGCTCACCTTGCAGCTACGAAGAGCCTCAACTCGAGGTCTCGATTGCGAGAGGCACAAGGGCCTGTTGGGTTTCAGACGCGAAGAGACGAAAGCCTTCGCGCAAGACGGGACTAAATTCAGATCTGGAGCTCAGGTTTTCGGATCTTGCTTAGTCAAGCTATGGGGAGCCTTCTGTTGGAGGTTTCAGGCACCAAGGGTTGATGTTCAAACAGCAACGATCCGCTGCTTGTAGTCACTTCTGAAGCTGGCCTATTGAGTTTTGTTCTGATTGGGCACACCCAGACGCATGATAGTCCGGTCATAAGGAGCGTCGTCGCATCTCGGCTTTGAGAGCACAGGTGTCGTGAATCGTCAGCCGGTGACTTCAGAGAGCCTTCGGTAGATGGTCTGCCGCCCTAGGGCTTTTTTTCCAGGCATTTCTTGCCGTCCAGCTATTGAGGGTTTGAGTTCAGGACCTTTGATTATAGAAGTTCTTGCACGGCTTGGGAGATCAACGGCAAGAGTAGGAGTCACGCTTAGCACAGCGTCTTTGCAGTCTCGAAGAAGGCTCTCCCAGGGTTAGGGTTTGGGCCATATGGGTAGTTCTCTAATTTAGGGTCCCTTTGTAGGTCCCCAAAATAGTACGGCACCCGCAAAAGAAGGACCCTCTACGGGACAGAGAACTGCCCACATACTTGCACAGCCTCTTTGAAGCGTTTGAGAAGCCTTTGGGTGTCGATTCTGCTGGGAGGCCAACCTACAGCTCGAGCTCAAGAAGCATTTTCAAAGCAGGCGCCGCAAGCGTGTTCTTAGTAGTAAGTGACTCTTAACCTATTTGGGGTGCTATACTTAACCCTAAACCCCCTAAACCCTAAACCCCGACCAGGTCAACCTGTAGCTCCCCTGCCACACTGGAGGAGTAAGTGTTGAGAGGCGCTTTGGCCGTTTGGTTCAAGTAGAACTTGTGGGCACTCGTGATGAACTTTATAACCTCCGGAGCATTGTTGACGTTTTGGTTCGTTGAGATTTTCTTCCCGTTCAGTCGGAGGCGTTATGACGGGGTTCGTTTAAAGATGTTTCTAGAGACTTGGCTAGACTTGTCCGAGTGTTGCTGGGGGCTGTGGGCCTTCTCTTGATGACGGGTCCGTTGAAGTTGCCGCATTTTCATCAAGTCACACCTCCTCTCCAGAGAAGTTCGACGCCATTTCGGCTCGCAGCCGGCTGCGTCTGAAGACTGAAGATCCTCCGCTCGTACGAAAGATCGGCCCCGCAATGAATCTCAGAAGCCTTCGCCCCTGAAGCCAACAAGTTCAAATTTCAAATCCGGAGGCGTGACTCCGAGAGCATTCAGAGTACTTTAATATGTTGGAAGATCNCACTGTCGCGGGTTAAGTATCACTTAATCGGGTCCCCATGTTCCAACAGTCTTCATCATTTGATTCTTTTAGCAAAGTCAACGCAAAAAACGGAGCATGCCGCGGCCAGTCCCTGTTGCATCTCCGCCGAGCACGGAGCGGTCAGAAGCGCCGGGTTCTGATGCTGAGAAATCCGAGAACTCCGAGACGTCCTCGGTGGACACAAGCTCCACATCCTCGGAGGGGTCCGTTCAATCGGAGAAGATTCGAGCTGCGAATGTTGCAGTATTCGACAAGGACACTGCCGGAGCTGGCGGGGAGAACTTCAGAGCCATTGCCAGCAGACTCAGGGACCTGGTCGTTCCAGAGCCAGAGCCCTCCGTGTTGCGGGAAGATAAGTGTCGCTCCCTTGCGAGCAGGTTGCAGAACCTGCCCTTGGAGGAGCCCGAGCCATCGATACTGCGGGAGCCTGTGGCGCCCCCAGCGCCGAAGGATCCAGACGATGCCGTAAGTCTGCTGCCACCCAAACCTGGACCTAAGCAGAGGAGCCCTTTGATGGCAAGCAAAGAGCCAGGGCCTGAGCCCTGGGTCATTGGCAAGAGCATAGAACTGGATGATTCCACTTTTCGGGCCATGGAAGTCATCTCGCCCAAGAGCCCGCAACATGTTAAGGTTGAGATGAAGCCTGTATGGTTTTCAGGCGAGACAGACTGTGCAGAGGTGAGTTCACGGAATAGTCCTCTGTCCAGTGAGCCCACGAGCAGCAAATCGCCCATCGTCACCAATGACCTGCAGTCTCTTCGAAGGCTCTGGTGCGCTCTCGTTCTCTTGAGCCTCTTGGAGCTTTGCTTGATCTCTGGTGGAGTGATGGCTGACCAATGGACCAATCCCTGTCGAGAAGCAGTGGATCCATGCTCTCTCCATGACACCGACTGTCTGGGCCGGTCTTGCAGAGACTCTGCACCTCTCTGGGCTTCTGCTTGGCCCTTAGCGAGCTTGCTGTTTCTGGCGATGCCCATGCGTTGCCTGCTTGGCGAAACGCCTTCGAGCGGTTCATGCTCAGCAGGAATGCCTGTCTTTGCGCTGGTGTCGCTCGGTGTCCTGGGAGCTGGCGCCGCAGTCTTGGCCGAATCGGTCACCTCTGGCCTCCACTTCGCCGCGCGTTGCCCCATGCAGCGAGAGGACAGCCGCTGCACGACGGAGTTGTGTCCTATGCCGCCCTGCCGTCGCGAGAGTGACTTCTCGCCCTGCGTGTGCGGACTGATCGGGGAGGCTGAGCTGGCAAGAGCGTTGTTCTTACACAATGCTCCGGCATGCCAACCATACGAGTGGTACGCTTGGCAGATGAGCTCACTGGAAGACATCGTTCTGAGATACGAGGCTTTTGCCTGCTTGGCCGGGCCGCTGACGTGCGCTGCAGCAGCTGTGGGTGGAGCTCTTCTACTGGTCCAGATCGTTTGCTGCCCTCTTGTGCTAATTGGCCAATGGGGCGGCAGCGAGGCAGTCCTGCTAATGCTTGGTCGACTGGACGGTCTCCAAGGTGAGCCGCAGTTCACCCGCGTGGCAAACCCGGAACACGAGAATGCCTCTCCGGTACCTGATTCGCGCTCTGGCTACGTCAAGGCACGCAGTGACGACCCAGTCAACAAAGGCAGTGTCATCTCACAGCGGCGAACTTGGGATGGCGATGTTTCACCCGATTGCAGCTGCTAGCTCTACAATCGCCGAACAAGCTTTATAGGGCCTAAACCCTAAACCCTTGTAGGTCAACGAAGGTTGGACTTGCGTTTGGAGTTCTCCGGCGGGTTGTCGGTTCTGCGAGTTGGTGGAAGTTTCAGTCGACTTCCACAGACAGCAACAATTCTAGTGAGTATAAGGGTTCCTATGCGGGATCCCATAACAAATGACTAACATGGTTGCTATGAGGCTTCTGATTTGATGAAGGGTTTCCCCGAGGTTGCTTCAGATGACTGAGTCCTTGGCGGCGTCCGAACTCTGACATCTATCGGGTGATCCTTCGTGAATACTTTACAGACAAACGCTGCAGCCCCCTCGGGCCCTCCTAAGGCAGGCTCGGCATCTGCTTTTTACTCATTCTCATCAGTAGGCCAGAGCAATCTCTGATTTCTCAACCTTCAACTGCCCAAAACCCGGAAAGCTCTTGACCGGATGCAGCATGATAGAATCGCTGTTTCCCTTGAGCACTAATAGGCTAAGGCGTTCATCAACTCTATGTTGAGGTCCTCACAAACTACTACAAGCGCGCAGGGTTCGATGCTAAGAGAAGGAGCATGACACCTCAAAAGCCAAAGTTCAGAGTTCAGGAATCAGACAGGGCTGCCCTTCTTTCAAAATGTATTTGCTTGTTTTGGTCACGCATCTTATGCACCACGACGCCAGGGCGGACGTCACTGCTAGAACGCGGATGCACAATTTTGAGGACTCTCACCGAGTGTATTACGCTGACGACACGCTTACAATCACAACATGCACGTAGCTTGCAGTAACTTGTTGCACGAGACAGGAAGTAGAGAAGGTATGAGGTTAATGCGGCTAAGTTTGGACAGAGACCAACACGCTTGTGTTGCAATGAACGGTAACAGTGTCCTTAAGTTTGCTGGTGTCACATTCCTGAATGGGGTGAATGTGGCGGCTTATGTAGGGCATTAAATGGAACAATCTCACAACCTATGGTTCAAGTTGAACACGTCTTGGAAATCCGGCAACTAACATAGGCAGTGGTACTTACGCGTGACGGATGCTATTATGAGGAACATGCTGGTGTAACTCCTCAACAGTTCATCTGATGCAAGCTGCAACAAAAGTGAAAGTTTCAGCTTTGAGACCTGCGAAACATCCCCGGAATGGATGCCACTTGTGTGTGTGGGCAGAGAAAATACGAAAGCAAGAGTCATCGAGAAAGTTACTACCGCAACAGGAGGACACAGCAAAATTGAGCGTTTTCCAGAACTTGTGATGGAAGAAACTTGCAAAGCTTGGTGAACACATAGTGCAAAGGCCTCGAAAAGACCCTTTGCATCAAGTAAGCTACGCGCCAGATTCGGCACAAACTTTCCGCGTTGGCATAATCAGGACAACCTGGTTGTTCTATACTCAGTTCACTTGGAAAGCATAGACGTCACTTGGAAAGCATATCGTCGCATCCCATAACTCCTCATGCCAACACAAACAGACATTTTTCTTGATATACGAGTACGCAGTCAACTGCCAATTTGTTAGCCACCCCAGGTGCCCACGGTCTCACCATTATGCCAAAAGATGCAGACGACTTTACGACAAAGAAAAACACCCTAAGAAGCCTTCCAACAAAATGGCTACGGTTCAAGGCTCGAGTTTCAGAACGTGCGGACTTCCTTTTTCTTCGAAGCTTTTCCACCCAGCAAGCCATGCTTCGCGCACTCTTGCTGGCGTCGTCTCTCTGGCTCTCCCATGCCATGCCAAACACCACGGGCAAGATTTGCCAGTGGGGCTGCTATGATGAAGAGGACGAAGCTTGCCATCCAGGGCTTACCAACATGGCGTGTGCGGAGATCTACGGGCACGTAGAGTGGATCCAGGTGTGCGACTGCGTGGACGAGGCGACGGGCCTGCGTGACAACATCACGGTCGCGGCGCCGAGGCTGGCTCCTGCAAATCTGTACTTCTCGGTGCCAGCCTTTGTCGTCCTCTTCCGTGAGAGCTTGGAGGTGGTGATTGTCCTTGCCATCATCATGCAATTCTTGACCAAGATGAAGAACGACGGCCTCCTTGAGGTGGGCCTCTTCCTGAACCCTAATCCCTAAACCCTAAACCCTCGGTAGGAGGGAAAAAACTAAACCCTANCCCTAAGATCCTTGAGGTGAGTCTCTGAAACCCTGATCCCTAGACCCTAAGTTTATAAGTGAGCAACAACTGTGGTTGAGCGCGCGCCAAGAGACCTCGTCTGGCATGTCCGAGTTGCGAGAACGTAAACCCTAAACCCGAAAACCCTTAAAGCAACAAAAATCGAATCCCTAAATTCCTTGAGGTGAGTCTCTTCTACAAGTTCCGCCGCGAGGTCTACTTTGGAGCCTCCCTCGGCTTCTGGGTTCTTGTTAAAGATTTAATTTATGTTGCCGTAATAAAGAAACCATATTATTTACTATGGATCCCTATAGATCCCTATTTTGGTAACTTAAATTAGAACTCCTTAACAAGAACCCAGGCTTCGCTCTCTGCCTGCTCTTCGGCGTGGGCTTCCTTGCCCTGGCATCCTTGACCTACCAGCTTCTTTCCTGGGAATACTTGGGAACAGTTTGGGATACTTTGGGTTACTATAATCCCTAAGAAACAGGCTTCTTGTTGGGAATGCTTGGAAATAGTTGTGGATACTTTGCAGCACTATAACCCCCAGGACACACTGTGGTTACTAGAATCGCAGTTTCGACAGCCGAAATTCTCATTTTTGCCTTCGTGCCCAAGTTCAGTAGAGGCTCTTTGATGGGGACAACGAGCGGATCTTCCAGTTCTGCATGATGACCCTCACTTGCATCGTGCTCACCTTCCTCGCCGTGAACTTCTACAAGATGATCTACTCTAAGGAGGCCCTAGTAGCTGAGTGGATACACTTTACACTTTGTGGGATAATATTACCCACTATAAAACTGAAAGTGTACACTTTTTGGGGCTTATGAACTCAGCAACTAAGAAAAGGCCTGCTGAAAAAGCTTATTGAGGCCCCTATATCATAGAACCCTATCATAGATCCCTTATAGACCCCTTGAAGGATCCCTTTAAAGGGAAGCAACTAAGAGGCCCATGAGCGAAAGATGAAGAGACAGATGGAGGAGACACTCGAAGCGACCCAGGCGGCCACAGGTGGGGGTTTCCGAAAATTAGGGCTACCTTCTTTTGGGGTCCTTGTAATAAGGATCCTACTATTGAGGGTGCTATATTAGGATCCCCTATTTTCGGAAACCCCCAGGTGGGGGCGAGGTGGCTTTTGGAAAGAAGCACGCCTTCTTTGTCTTGGCCTTCACCACGGGACTTCGCGAGGGCTTAGAGTCCATCGTGTTCCTCGTGGGCGTCATCTCAGACGTGAAGGATCTCAGTGCCTTGCCCCTGCCCATCATCAGCGCCCTGGTCTTGGCCCGGCTCGTTGGGTGCTGTTTCTTCCAGGGAACAAAGGGTCTGAAAGTGGACTGGTTCATGCGAGTTTCCGCCGTGTTGCTCATGTGCATCGCGGCCGGCTTCTTCTCGTCATCCATGCACCAGCTGCAGGAGCTGGATGTTTTCGGTACATGGAGTCCAAGATCCGAGCGGCCCTGGCAGAATGTGAATGTTTGGGATGCCACGGAGTGCTGCAATGATAAGACGAATCGATTCTTCGTCCTGATGCGAGCTCTCTTCGGTTGGCAGGATCAGGCAACACCTATCGAGATCTTCGCCTACATCTTGTACTGGGTCGTGGCGACCATCATCGTCAGCCTCATGGTGTGGCATGCTAAGAAGAAGATGCAGAGGATGGTCGAGAAATGGCGCTTGGAAGATGAAGAGGCCTTGAAGAAGTCCCGTGAAGAGCCCACGACCATCGGCGTTCAAGCCGAGAATAAGGACGAGCAGCTCGAGAATTGAAGCCAAGAGTTTGGAATGTAGTCGGGGTGATGTCAGTTAAAGCTGTTCAGAGAAGTTTGTGGGAGCATGGGCCTCCACTACATAGGTATCATGACTTTTCAGTTACAAAAACTACTCTTAACTCGTCCAAAGCCCCCCGATGCCCGCGTTTCCGGATCTCTCTGGGCTGCTACGTCGCAGCCGTCGTAGCCCTGAATTTTTCGGGTACACTTCGCTTCCTGCTGGCCATGAGCTACCCATGGATGCCAGCTGGGCGGCTGTACTTCACAGTTTGAGTATGTTTGAGTTCTTTTCCATGTTTTGCATGCCGCGAAGGTCTTGTAATCTCCCCTGTAGGGAAGTATAGGCACAAGACTGCTGCCTGCTCCCCTTTTTATAGGCAAATTTACCGGTCCAGCTTCAGATCTACTCATCAGCAGAAGCGTCCATGCTGTCACAGTCATTACTTCCAGCGGATGCTGAAAGACCACCGCTGATGATTTTCCAACGTGCTGCAAGACGTCCTGCAGAGCGTCCATTGATCAACACTCTGTTGATAAAGACTTGTAAGGTGCCGGAAGGTTGCTGCAGNAGTTTGAGTATGTTTGAGTTCTTTTCCATGTTTTGCATGCCGCGAAGGTCTTGTAATCTCCCCTGTAGGGAAGTATAGGCACAAGACTGCTGCCTGCTCCCCTTTTTATAGGCAAATTTTCAGATCTACTCATCAGCAGAAGCGTCCATGCTGTCACAGTCATTACTTCCGGCGGATGCTGAAAGACCACCGCTGATGATTTTCCAACGTGCTGCAAGACGTCCTGCAGAGCGTCCANGCGGATGCTGAAAGACCACCGCTGATGATTTTCCAACGTGCTGCAAGACGTCCTGCAGAGCGTCCATTGATCAACACTCTGTTGATAAAGACTTGTAAGGTGCCGGAAGGTTGCTGCAGGGAAGCTGGCAATGGCCCCCTGAACCCTAAACCTTAAGCCCCAAACCCAAACCCTCAACCCTGCTTCCCGTGCAAGCAAAGCTTCCGGTCCAGAAGGTCTACTGCCTTCAGATTTGTAATGGTTTTCACGACGACTGAGCTGGCATCAACGTGCGAAAAATGGGGGTTAGACTTCAGGGTTTGGGGTTTCCGCACCGCTGTCTGTGTTTCAGTTTCTTGGACTTAATGTTCGGCCTCGTGGAGCATCACGTGCCTTACGACGCCCCTGTCGTGCCCGACTTCGAAGCACAAGACCTTATCTGGCTTGTCGGAGTTGTGAACCCGAAACATTAATCCGTAAACCCTAGCCCCTAGACCCCGGACCTAAACCATAAACCCTAAATCTTAAACCACAAAAAAGGCGAACCCCTAAATCTGCACTCCTTTACACCCTGAACCCAGAGAGCCCAGTATACCCCTTAATTAAGGAGTATGGCTTAAATTATATAGGGGCTTCATATTATGATTTACGCTTTATTCCTTACTTCCCTTATAGAACCCTTATAGCATCCCTTTAAGGAGCCCTTTCAGGAACCCTTAGATTCCTGAGTTAAGGGGTATTCGGCTCTCTGGGAACCCGTGTCCGCCAGCAGGTTCACAGCCCCGGAGTCGGGTCGCTTTCCGGAGGACTCGGTGGCGGCGCGCTGGGCCGAGGTCCCGTGCCAGTNAGTTAAGGGGTATTCGGCTCTCTGGGAACCCGTGTCCGCCAGCAGGTTCACAGCCCCGGAGTCGGGTCGCTTTCCGGAGGACTCGGTGGCGGCGCGCTGGGCCGAGGTCCCGTGCCAGTGGGGAGTTTCCGAAGATTGGGATAAGGATCCCACCATTTAGGGTGCCATATGAGGGATTCCCGGAAACTCCCAAAAAGATCCGTGGGGGTTGGGTTGGCTACTATAGGCCTAAATAATTACCATGACTATTTTAAGGGGTTCCTTATTATCCCTATTCTAAGTATTGCCTTAACCCTGAATAACCTACCTTTTTAGGGTTCCTTATTATGATTTCCTTATATAAGNGGCCTAAATAATTACCATGACTATTTTAAGGGGTTCCTTATTATCCCTATTCTAAGTATTGCCTTAACCCTGAATAACCTACCTTTTTAGGGTTCCTTATTATGATTTCCTTATATAAGTCCTTAAAAAGGTAGGTTATTCCGGGTTAAGGTAAGGCCCCTATATTAGGCTTTCGAGCGGGTACTTAGGAATTTCAGAAGCCCTGGTAGATGGGGCTTCTGCCAAGCTTCGGAGCTTTGTACAGAGCTTGCACGTCGGATCCACAACACGCGCTCTGGACAGCTCCCATAGGAAGCGTGAGGTTAACGGAAGCCCTAAGGAGCAAGACGCCGAATGTGCCGGCTGTTGATGGTGGTCCTGCAGCGTGTTCATTTACAGGTTTTTGCATTGCACGGAGCTGCAAACGTTCGANACCTGAAGCTGGGGCCGTGAGTGTGCCATAGCCGTGACAGGACAACTTGAAACGCTTCGAAGATGAGCTGCTGTCGATGCTGATGCTGGCTTCCCGAGAGGCTAGTGCATTCACCGTTGCAGCCGGAAAGGGGGTACCCCACGCACACAGGTCAGCGGTGCTGTCGACAGCGGCAGAGCTGCGTTTGATAGAGCACCACAAGCATTCCTACTAGTCTGCCAGTGGGCGATCACCCCTAAACCCCAAGGCCCAAACCCAAACCGCCAACCCTAAATCCCAAACCGTAAACCCTCGCCTGGATTGTCCGAGTCTGAGCGCCGAAAACGAAAACCCAGGACCTCAAACCCTAAATCTCAGACCTTCTTGAAGCCGTGCCTGCTTGAGCGAGTGTACCCTAAACCCTAAACCCTAAACCCTGAACCCTAAACCCTGAACCCTAAACCCTAAACCTCCTTTGCCAGGCATCGAGGCTTGGGAACGCTTCTCGGCCCGAAGGTTGTATGCAAGTAGTATTTGCTAGTATATTTATGTTGTGTTTTGAGTACAGTAGAAGCCAGAAAGTTGGAACATCATTAGCCTCATGCTCTTAAAGTAAAGTATAGGGAATCCCAGCATGAATCATCCTAAATCCATGTTCCAACTTTCTGGGGTTCACTATACAGTATATGACAGTCTAGTATCCTGGCTTCAAGTTGAAGGCCGGGAAAAAGGAGCCAGGGGAGAAGTTGCAGAGTTCAATCGTGAGGGTTTCCATGTTGTCAGCTCGGAGCCGGCTTGAAATGCCCCCAAGGCTTTTTTACTGAAACCCAACAACCGGAATCCTCCTGAAAGCATACAAATTTCGGATTTCAGAGTGTCCGGGTGCCCGAAGCCACTCACATTCCTGAGCCCTGAACATAGTAGTTCCTTTGTGGGGTTCATATTTAGAATCCTATAAGGTAGTCCCAAAAAGGAACTACTATGGAGCCTTTGGATCCCTGAACCACTCGACCGTTTAAAAAAGGANGGTTTAGGGTTTAGGGTTTAGGTTAGGGTAGAAGCCTAAAAGTTGGAAACCCAATAGCCTCAATCCTTAAGAGGAATGTATAGGGAATCCCAGCACTATTTGGCCTTAATCCGGTTTCCAACTTTATGGGGTTTACTGTAGGGCTTAGGGTTTAGGGTCCAGACTGCTATTATAGTAGTATAGTAACCCTCTTGTCACCCTGAGAGCAATCAAACCGACCCTGGCCCCCCAAAGGTACCCTTTTGCAGTGCTCCCCGCAGCAACCCCTATACTTACCTTTGGTTAGTAGGGAATGGAGGAATGGGGCACAATTATAACTACTATTACTACCATTCTTCCATTCACTACTAAGCAAAGGGAGGTATAGCCCTGTGGCAACCTTANTGAACCCTGACTCGCAGGGACCGAAACCGAAATGCACCGGCTTGAACCCTAAACCCAAGCGACACACGTGAGGCCGAACATGCCGCGATTCACTAGCAGTGCCATAGGCCCAGCCCCTCCCGACCGAGGTGGAGTTCCATCCCGAGGCCCCACTGCGGTTTTGGATTAGGGTTTTGCGTTTGGATGATTCTCGTGGCGGGCCACGAGAATCACCCACAGTAGTCCAGCTGCTGTCACTTGACGGGCTAGCCTTTCTGCCAAATCTTCCACGTGTGAGGTTTCTGGTCGGGCCCCAGGTTGTGGTGCAAATGTGGTGCAGACTTTCACATGGGGTAGACTTTAGAGCAACAGAAAGAATAAGCAATCCCGTATCGATGTGAGTTATGTTGCTAGTACTGAGCGGCTGCCAGCCATGCGGCGGAGCCGTGATGCACTAACACTCCCTGAAATGTTTGTAGGATCCATCAATGGATCTGAGTGTGAAGCCTGAATGGAAGTATTCTGCAGCAGTTGTCAAACGCCCCGTAGTTGGGAGAAAGCCTGAACCGTGCCTGTCCTTGTGCGAGTGTGTGCGAGTCGAAGCCCTACCTTACCCCCAAATAACCTGCCTTTTTAAGGACATACATAAAGAAATCATATTAGGGAGCTCCAAAAAGGTGGGGTATTTACCTGCTTAAGGACTTATATAAAGAAATCCTATTAGGGAGCCCAAAACAGGTAGGTTACTTGAGGTCCAGGTAAACTAACCATTGATATTGGAGGAGCTAAGGAGCCAGGGATGATGACAATCCCTACTAAATACGGAGCTGAAGAGCCGAGGGAACACCCAAAACCACTGGTTAGCTGTGGCGAAAGGGTTTCGGGTTTCTTTTTGAGGGCTCCATAAGGGTGCCGCAAGGGGTCTACAAGGGTTCCATAAGGGTCTCGGGTTTCTTTTTTAGGGCTCCATATGGCCTGGTTGGTAGACCCAAAGCATGTTGGAAGAAGACGTCAGCGTGGCCAGGCTGCCTTGCTCGGACTCTTCCGCTGCTCTAAGGGGAAGGCCATCTGTCACGCAAGCAATATGGTACAGTATAGCACAGCACAGTTTAGGGTAGTATAGCGTAATAGTAGTGTAGTATAGTATGGCATAGTTTAGTCTAGTGTAGCATAATATAGTGTAGTATAGTTTCGTATGGTCTAGTGTAGTATAGTATGGTATAGTATAGTATAGTACGATATGGTATAGTATAGTATAGTATATGCCATAAAAAAGAGCTCAAAGCTACGTACATAAGCACCAGCCGATCAATCATAAAGGGGTCTTCAACATGGTTTAAGAAGGTGTTTCACCCTAGCTGAGGGGTATTGCGCTCTCTGCATGCAGCAAATGACCGAGCATGAGTCCGTTTGTCCCAAGCTAAGCCCTACAACCCAGAGAGCCCAATACCCCTTAATTGAGGAAATATGGCTTAAATCATAATATGAAGCCCCTATACAATTCAAGCCATATTCCTTAGTTAAGGGGTGTTGGGCTCTCTGGGTAAGCCCTACCCCAACCTCAAAACTTAGAGCGGGCCTAGAGCAAGCATCAGGCACGAAACCAAAGTCCTGAACCTCACATTTTCCCAGCCCGGTGAACTCTGCAAAAAACTACACAGTTCCCGAACCGAAGGAGGCTTCTGAGTCCTGATAGAAATCCTAACAGCCCGATAATGTAGGGGCCGTAACCATTAGAATAGGGTTTTGGGGCCGATTACACTATAATCATAATAAGGGACTCCCAAAACCCTATTCTAATTATTAAGGCCCTTATATTAATCCCATGTCCGAAGGAGATCTGCCAAGAGGGCCTAGAGGAATCGGTGCGCGAGGTGACGGACAGGCCAGCCAGCGCCAGGTTCTCCAAGTATTTTCATGAAGATTTCCTAGGGTTCGTACAGCACTTACACGGAGTTCCTGTAGGGTCCCAGAGAGCCCAATACCCCTTAATTAAGGAATATGGCTTACATTTATTTCCTTAATTAAGGGGTATTGGGCTCTCTGGGGTTTGGGGTTCCGACAGGCAATGGACAGGCTTTATGTGGGAGTTTCCGCAAATAGGGGATCCAAATATAGTACCNGGCTTACATTTATTTCCTTAATTAAGGGGTATTGGGCTCTCTGGGGTTTGGGGTTCCGACAGGCAATGGACAGGCTTTATGTGGGAGTTTCCGCAAATAGGGGATCCAAATATAGTACCTTAAATAGTAGGGTCCTTATTATAACCCGTGTAGCGGGCTTAGTAACTTAGTATAAAGAGCTTAGATAGGGTGTTTATTTGTGCAAGGCGTGTTATGTAGAGTTTTGAGAGGGGTGTTTCCGCTTTTCGAGTCTCCGACACCTGGGCTTTAAAAGAGCCTATCCTGTTTCTTTGGCATTCGGGTCGGGTGGTGGGACTTATCNCAAGGCGTGTTATGTAGAGTTTTGAGAGGGGTGTTTCCGCTTTTCGAGTCTCCGACACCTGGGCTTTAAAAGAGCCTATCCTGTTTCTTTGGCATTCGGGTCGGGTGGTGGGACTTATCAGGAGTAACGGTCCGAAGCCGAGCAATGACTCCAGATGACATCTCCGATCCGTGGTATAAACCTGGTTCCTAACCCAGACTTCCGGGAGGATCTAGAAAGTAGATCCCCTAATTTGGGCCCTATACTACTAAGGGTACTTTATAGGAACCCCCAAGGGATCTACTTTTTGGATCCTCCCGGAGGTCTGGGAATTACAGTTTAATATTATAGCACAAAACACCGTTCTATCCATTAAGCCACTATGTTATGCCAACGTAAGGCCTGCGCTACCCAATTGCAGCACGGTAGAGCATCAGTGTGGCCATGACTGTCATGGCTTCTTCTCACGTATGTTTCTGCAGAGTCTGGAAGTATGTAATATTTACTCCCTACATGTAGGTGGCAAGACAGGTGCGCACCCTACACCATGAACCCCAACACGCTACTCCCGTAGTCCCTGACCTTCAACCCTGACCTAAAAACCCCCCCATCCCGTCAACCCTTAAGCCGCAAGTAGGGCCTAAAGCTTCGCAACCCGCAGGCTTAAAGCCCTTGAGCAAACACACTCCTAATGCCTCCTAGAAAGCGGGCACCCCAAGAGGGACAACACCCTTCCAAACCCTAAAACGCCCTAAACCCGACAAGCCCCACACCCCTAAACCCCTAAGGCCTTAAAAGCCCCAGAAGCCCCAAACACCCCGAGACCCCAAAACCGCTTCCTCTGGAGGTCCCGGAAGATCCTCGAGGCCTGCATCCGGAAGAAGGCGCAGGAGGCTTCCACCCGGAAGAAGCGGGTCTTGAATTAGAAACCAACAAGGGACATAAGACATAGGCATAAACATTTCATAGGGGCTTATGTGCTTGTTTGGGGCCCTATTCAAATTTATGGCTATGGGTTTATTGGGGTCAATGGCTCACCTTCCCAAGCCCGGATGCCAAAATGGTTCTGGTGCACAATTTTGGCGGCTTTCGGGTTCATGGCTTGGGGTTTGGGGTTTATGCTCATTAGGGAATAGGGTTCAGGGTTCGACTGCTTAGAGTTTCTGCCACGAGTGCGGCGACTCTGAGTACAAGCCTGTGCAAAAAGGGTTCGACTGTTCTGGTTGAGGTGTTGTTCTGGTTTGGGGTTCGGCAGTGTTGCACGAGTCCGCAGCACAGTTAGCACCCGGTTCCTGGCTTTGCATAGACCCGCGTGTACAAAGGCTTGTTGGCTTGGGCTTCAGGCTTCTTGGGGTTTCGGGTAGAGTCTAGTGCCAGGGCTTTGTGGGAGTTTCCGAAAGCAAGGGGTACAATAAGGATCCTACTATTCAGGGTGCTATATTAGGGTCCCCTATTTTCGGAAAATCCCATGTAAACTCGTTACAGTGTGTTCGGCCCGGCTCTTCGGCACTTTCGTGCCTAGAAGTATTCGACGCCCTCAGCATGAAGATCCATCAACAGGTGTCTGAATGAAGGGGCGGTTTGTCTGCACCCCCTGCGATTTGAGATTCCTGTGGGTATGGATGTGTTTGTTGAATTTTACGCCTCAGCTTTCAATGTTCCACTACCTAAACCCTAAACCCTAAACCCTAAACCCTCACCCCTTAAAACACGAGAAGATGCCCTGTCAGACAGGATGCCGACTTTGACTACGACCAGGACCTGGTTGTGATTCAACTCGCAAGCCCAATCCCCGCAAACGAAGAACCTCGACGCACTAAACCCTAACCCTAAACCCCTAAACCCTAAACCCTAAACCCCTAAACTTTACCCTAAACCCGAAACCCTCCCCGCGGTGCGACATTGTCGGCGGGGTGGGAAGAAAAGCACTGAATCGTAACTGCAACGGACTGGCCCGAAAGTACGCAGATGCATGGAGAGTTAACCTGAGATGAAGGGATCTGAGCCCAACTTAAGCTACCGTAATAAGGAGACCCTGTTATCTACTATTACTATGGATCCCTATGACGGTAGCTTAAACCAAAACATGCCAGACCTTGACGGTCTCAACCTGCTTGGGGTTCGACACCAGGGGTCCCAGAGCCCTGCAGGCTTTCAGAACCGCATCCCCGAGGATCTCCAAACGAACCTAAAGCCCAAAACCCCCCCGAAGATCCAGAATATAACCTTAAACCCCGAACCCCAAAACCCCAACACGCCCCCAACACCCCCCTAAACCCCAACACACCAAAAACCCCCAGCCCTAAACCCTAAAAACCCCTAAACCCCTAAACCCCTAAACCCTAAAACCCCGAAGTTTTCTGGAGCCAGGACCTGCCTTTCGCCCCGGAGCTCCGGAAGCTCCTGGAGTCGGTGGAGGCCCGTGTTTCCCATGGAAGCGGGGGTCCTTAAAGGGCTCCTATACTATAATGTAGGGGTCTAGAAGGATACTATAACGTAATGTAGGGATCTAGAAGGAAACTATAATGTAGGGATCTAGAAGGATACTACAATGTAATGTAGGGATCTATAAGGATACTATAATGTAGGGATCTAGAAGGATACTACAATGTGATGTAGGGATCTAGAAGGATACTAGAACGTAGGGATCTAGAAGGGTACTATAATAGGGATCTGCCTGTGTTTCCCATTGAAGGGCCTTTAAGGCCACCCCCAAAACGAACCCTTAAACGGACTCTTACAGGTACCCTTAAAGGAACCCTTAAAGGGGACCCCTAAAGGGGCTTAAGGCTTGAGGGTATCGGTGCCTTAAGAGTTAGGGTTTCCGTAAGTGTTTTTTACAGGGCCTGCAAAGGGGCCTAAGGGTATGTTTGGACTCTCAATCGGATATTATGAGCTTGTTTCCTGTGGGCTGTGGATATAAGCAGGTATGTCTGTCTGTCCGCCCGTCCTTCGCTCTGCCTGTCTGCCTGTCTGTAGGTATGCAGGTGTGTGGATCCCGGGATGGTTGTCCTTTTCTCCGGAATGCTCTACGTAGGTCGAAGCTTTTTTGTCTTGGCTTGTGTGTCGGCCCGGTTTTCACTCTGTTGGTTTACATAGGTGCTAAGGAGTTCCAGAGCTTCGTTTTCAGAGTTTTGTGCCTCTAGGTCTCGAGTGTTGGAGGCTGACTGTGGACTTTGCAAGCACCGAAGGCTTAGGAAGCTGTTGCCGAGACTAGCCACGTCCTCCCTGAAGCGTTGAACTGCAGAGCCTTCATCATTTGAAACCCAGAGGACACCCCTGCTTGGGGAAGACTAAGCTTTAGATTGCGAAGCATCTGAGATCTAGTCATGGTCACGGGGTTCCTCATGCCAGGTCCGAGCGGTGAATTCCGAAACCCTCATCAATACTGGGTGCGCGAATTCTGAAGCCTTCTGCCGAAAGCCTGAGCCCAGAAAATCCGAAATCCTAAATCCCTAAACCTTCAGCCCAAAATCCCCAAGCTTTCTGTTCAGGCCGAGCGAGCGCGGCTGCAGCACCAGGAAGCAAAGGTGGGCTCCGCTCGCGCTGAAACCCCAATGTGAGGATCACAATGTCTGCTTGTGTTCTGCTGTGCCCATGATAATTGCGTTTTTTTGCTTCGATTCGTCTTTGGAAATGTGTTGCTATTGTCATGGCTACCATCGTTGTTTGCATGCTTTGCATTTTGTTTGCTATCACCATTCCTCTCGATGTACATGCGATGAATGGTGGTTGTGTTGATGTTGATGTTAATGCCGATGTTGATGTTGACGTTGGTGATAATGTTGAGATGATGATAGCGGTGATTATGGTGATGTCATTCTAAGATATTCAAGATGTCGGCTTCCATGCACTGCCCGGCTGAGTCGTGTGGATGAGCATGGGCAAGTCTAAACCCTGAATGCTGTGATTGTGCAAGTTGTGTTGGACTCCGTGTATATGTTCACTCATTCTTCGCTACCGAACATGGCCACCCGTAAGCTGGTTTATGTGGTTGTTGGGTTGGGAGGCTGGGGGGATCACTGCGCATCATTTCTTCTGATAATCAGCCGTGATTGAATTCGAGTGCAGGTTCAGAAATGGTCATGCCAAGTTGAACCCTTCTCAAGCAAGCCTGGGCTTATTTAATTCGGCCCACGATCACATGTGATCGCGTGGCTTCCGTTGAGACCATTGTTACTCCGGCTTGTCCCAGTCATGAGGGTCGAAACCTGTAAGTGACGAGGGCTAGGAGACTTTCCGACGATTGGAGCCCTGCCTGAGGGTAACGTTCCGTAACTCCGCGCCTCCCTACCCACGCCCAAGCTAGAAACCCTTATCCCCAAACCCTAATCCCTAAACCCTAATCCTTAAACCCTAAGCCTTTATTATCCCTAAAGCCCAACCCCTAAACCCTAATCCTTAAACCTAAAGCCGTATCACTAACCCCTAAACCCTAAACCCGCTCCGAACGCTCGGAGGTGGGACACCTGGTGCTGGCGCTGACGGCGCCTCGCTTCCGGAAGACCTGGAGGCCTCTGGCCGCTGCAGGCAGGATTTATTGTTGTTATTCATTGTTATCATCACAATGTTGTTATTTATATTTCCAGTACTATTATTGTTCACTACTGTTTTTAATTAGGATTGTTGGCATTAGTGTTATTACTATCATTACTATAAGATTGTTACTATAAGTATTACTATTTTTATCATTGCTGTTATTGTTACTATCATGATTGCCATTATCTGTATTATCATCACTAGACTAGTTATAACTATTAATATTTTTTTATCATCATCGTTATTGATGCCTGAAGAGGGGCAATGGCGACAGACAGTCACCGCCATGGCCCTCAACCAAAATCCCCAAGCCAGAGGTGTGGAATCTAGTCATCATGGTCACTATGGCTGTTGGTATTATTTTCACTATTATGGGTATTACTATTTTAGAATCCTAAACCCTGAACCCAGAGTGATGCGTGCTGCCAAACCCTAAACCCAAAGCCCCCACCACCAGAAAACGCCTTCAGTCCCCAAGAGGTGTGCGCCCCAATCATTAAAAGTACTATGTTCATTCATTAGTATCATCATTTTAGGTGCCTGGCTCGGACTATACATCGTCCCTCCCGTTGGCGACGCCAGATGTTTCTGGTTAGTGTCATCTTTTTGGGCCAATAATATTCAGAACAACAACAACAACCACAATACTCATATTGGTTTATAGTAGAACCTAGTCCCTAATCCCTACCCTAACCCAGAATAACAACAATACTCATAAGAATTCAGCGTAGACCCGTATCCCTAATCCCTACGCAACATCCTACACCCTTAACCTAACCCCTAAACCTTGAATCCTAACCTCCTAAACCCTAAACCATAGGCCCCCAAAGCCCTAAACCTTAATCCCTAAGACCTTAAACCCAAAGTCTCGAAGAGGCGTGGACCCTAGTCATCATCGTTACTATGGTAATAGGTCTTGTTATCACTATCATTGGTATGATCGTGTTGGACCCTACTACTACCCGTATAGAGCCCTTTACAGGGTCCCCAAGAGGCGTGGACCCTAAACCTTAATCCCTAAGACCCTAAACCCTATAAACCCCTAGACCCCTTAAAAAGGGCCCTTGAGTTTCTACACCCTTATAGAGCCCTTTGACTGAAGGGACCCAAACCTTAAACCCTAAGACCCTAAGAGGCCCCCGCAAAGCCCTAAGACCCTAAATCCTAAACCCTAAACTCTAAACTCTAAACCCTAAACTCTAAACTCTAAACTCAAAACCCTAAACTCTAAACTCTAAACTCTAAGTCCCTAAGAGAGGCGTGGACCCGGAGCAGCTGCGCCCGGCGGCCCTTCGGAGCTTGGGCGGCTTCTTCGCTGCTGCGGAGAGTCGGGCCGAGGCTCTTGCGGGGGTTTTTGTGGCTTTAGGGGGTCCTTTAAGGGATCTATAGGGATTCCTGTAAGGGATCTATGGGTTCCCTTTCAGGGTTCCTTGAAGGGATCTATAGGGGTTCCGTTTAAAGGGCAGCCCTAAGGGTGTCCTAGTGGCTTTCGGAGTTCAGAGGTTAGGGCTTTGGAATGTTTGGGTTTAGGAATTCAGGTTTAGTGGTTCAGGGCTTTAGGAGTTCGGGGTTCAGGGTTTTGGGATTAGGGTTTTCGGATTCAGGGTTCGGGGTTTGCGAGCCTAAGGGTTCAGGGGTGTAGGCCCCCTAAACTCTAAACCTCGATAACCTGCATAGGGTTTAATGTGTTGTTTTTGTATGCTTCTTGATGCCCACATGCTCGTGTCAATGTGGTACACAGTTCTGGACTTTAAGATGGCCGCGTGTATGCACCAACATATATTGTGCAAGCACTCATAACTCAAGCCCCATAATACCTATACCCTAACCCCTAAACCCTAAACCCCTAAACCCTAAACCCTAAACCCTGAACTTAAAACAAGAAACCCTTTTCCCTAAACCCTACAGATCCCTTAAATTTAGGGTCCTTTGAGGACCCCAAAAGCCCCCCCCAAATACGCCCCTTATATCATTTTTCTGAGGTCAGATCAAGCCTTGGAAACCTTCAGGGGTTCCCTTACGGGTTCCTTGCAGGGATCTATAGGGGTTCCTCTAAGGGATCTATATAGGGGGGTTCCCTTTAAAGGGTTAGGGATTCCTGTTAAGGGGAACCCTCAGGGGAGATTCTGCCTTCAGGGGAGATTTTAAGATGTGCATAGCACGTCTGGTATGCCACCGTTCGACAAAGCTAAGTGCACCTCAACAGACCCGTCCGCGAAGCTGTGAGACGCAAAGTTCCTATGGGGGTTTCCGATAGTATGGGGTACCTTATGTTGAGGTCCTGATAATAAGGATCCTATTATTTAGGGTGCTATATTACGCTTCCCCCTGTTTTCGGAAACTCCCATACAGGATCCCTAGATTTAAACCCTAAACCCCTATTATTTAGGTTCCGCTATTTTCCCATATTTTCAGCCCCGTGCTCACGCTAACAACTTGCAGGCGGAGCTCCTTGAGCGTTGCGCGGTGCCTGGGCTCCAACTTACGGTCGCGGTTGGCTTTAGGGCTTAGGGCCCTAGGGGNCCATATTTTCAGCCCCGTGCTCACGCTAACAACTTGCAGGCGGAGCTCCTTGAGCGTTGCGCGGTGCCTGGGCTCCAACTTACGGTCGCGGTTGGCTTTAGGGCTTAGGGCCCTAGGGGCTTTGGAGTAATAATTACCGACACTATTTTGGGGGCTCCTTATTATCATTATAGTATGATGGCACCAAATTCTAACTAGTAGGGCAACTATATTACTTAGATGATCCAGGCTTGCGAGATTCAGCGAGGAGCTTGTTTCCTTTCGACGGTTCGAGGCCCCANTTATCATTATAGTATGATGGCACCAAATTCTAACTAGTAGGGCAACTATATTACTTAGATGATCCAGGCTTGCGAGATTCAGCGAGGAGCTTGTTTCCTTTCGACGGTTCGAGGCCCCAGCAGAGGAACTTGCGACAGTGACGTGACCGGGGCCTTTGGGGCACCTACGACGACCTAGGAGCTTAAGAGAACCCATGTTGTTTCAGTACAACATGCCGGTAGTCGCTAGCTACAGAAAGACGCCGTCGAATGGTCGAAGCCATGGTGGTGGCAATCTTTCGTCACTATAGTTTACATGTTTAGGAGGCAAGAACAACTTAAGAACAACAGTATTTAGGTGCATGCCAGTGCTTGACATGTTTCAGAGGGTAGACCTTCCTCGGAAAGGCCGTGCTGCCAAGCCGATCGGGCACTCCTCTGGCCGGGCTTGGTGCGGCTTTCAAGGCAGCATGCATGTCCCACATCCATCTGTGATTGGCACGGATTATCTGTCCGAAGCACGACGGCCACCATTGGTTAGCGACGATGGCGAGTTCTTGTTTGGTCCTATTGCAGCAACTAACACACCAACACCACCGACAGCAGGAACTACGGCAGGAACTACTGGCCCGCAAAGATGCATTGGTACTCGTATGTACTGTCGTGGTCTTGAACTCGCGTACTCTCGAACTCGCTTTCTTGCGTACTTGTACTCTCGTACTCCTACCACTACTGCTGCCACTGCTACTCACTAGAACTAGTCAGTGTTTCGGGCTGCTCTTCAGGTTCTGCATGCTGTTGTTCTGGAGTGTGCTTGTTTTATGCAGGGTGGTACTTGTTGGGTAAGCTTCTGTGCACATGCTGTGGTACACGAAGGTGTCCGAAGTTTGCGGCTTTTAGCAGTGATACTACGGTTACTACGGGTTACAGCCATTGTTACGGAAAGCCAGTCGCAGTAGTACTCTTTGTCTTCCAGATTGTATCACCAACTTCTTGGGACGAGATGTGTGCACCTGCCGGACTAGGGGCCCGAGCCAAGGGAGGTCTGGGATGCCGTGTGAGGAGGCTACCATGAGGGACGGAGTGCTGAAGCAGGTCTTGCAATGGGCATTCGTGCGCATGATTTGTGAGTTTTTATATCGCTGCAACTACTGCGACAAGATTCCTAAGTATGTTCTGCTTGTGCGTGCCTTCGGCCAGCCGGCCGAAGAAGAGAATCTTTCCCCAGCACGTCCCATACTCATGTAGTGGAAGACCCCCATAGCTTCGCAGGTGGTCAAGCCGACAGTACCTCCACCGTTGCATCCATGTACCCCGAAACCTCCCACTTTAATGCCGCCCCAACGCATCATGAGCACCATGAACCCCTGGGGGATGACCCTAGAACCTGTGGCTGGATATCGTCCGTCGAGATTCTGAGGATCGTGAAGACTGTACCGTGTGCTGTTGTAACTGCTTGCGACTTAACGTCCTCGCCTGGTCTTGCCGAAGTGCGAGTGGCAAAAACACCCCACAGCCTACCCTAAACCCCTAAACCCAATAAAACCCCTACACCCCTAAACCCCTAAACCCCAAGCACCCAGTAGCCTGACGAAGCCCCGAAATCGCCCGCGTTCCCCTTCGCCTATCGCCCTGAGGCCATCACCCAAGGCTTGGTCGAACGCTCCGTTGAGGCCAGGCTGCAGAGTTCTGCAGGGTCGCTCGAAGAAGCCCTTCCTTGAAATCCCTCGTAGAAGACCTCGCTTGAAAACCCTTGTAAAGGCCCTTATGTCATCCGTATACCGAAGCCCTTTGCACCCTTCATGGCTGAGCTTTCGGGGTGGTGCCCTTTCGGGTTCAAGATTTGCTTTGGGGGCCTTGTTTGGGCAGGGCATTGAGAATATAGGAGTTTGGGCTTCATGTTGGGTTAAGGTTGAGACCTTTTTTTTTGGGATGTGGGCTTGTCACAGCTTTGTAGCAGAATCGATTGCGAGGTTTGTTTATGTCATAAGTCTGCTTTACTTCTTGCTCACGTCTCGTGTATCCATCGGAAAGAGGATGTTTCAGTGGTCTTGCATTTGAGCAGATCAGGGTGACTGCTCGCCGCGCCGGCGGAAACCGCTTCGGTAGTTGTCGCTGATTGCGTTTCCTTCCTGGTGATCCCGGTGGTGGAGTCTCTCCCCAAGTAGCTGGTGGCCGCCAGAACATCCACCCAAGCCTAGCCCCAGCCCGAAGCAGTGAAGGCCTTCAGTCCTATGTTCTAATCAATCTTTGAACATGCTCTATCTACCAACCGTCAACCCGAAACCCCGAACCGTAGACTCTGAGTCAGGCAAAGCTGCTGCTACTGGCAGCCCTCTCAGGTGGGTGCCGTTTGAATCCATGTGCTTTGCGGCCAGAGAAAGGTCGGATTCTTCAGGTGTAAGCTGTGGTAAAAAGACAATTCAGCCTCTCCAAACCTCACACAAGGGCTGAAGGTGTTTGCTGCTGTTCAAAGGATTGCTTTGACGAGGCGTCCTCGGGATGAGGCGCCGCGGCGGCGGCGTAGGGTAGAGAAGGGTTTCGAATTGAATTCAACATCAAACAGGTGGCTGGATTTGTGGGAGTAGTTTTCCTACGTTGAGTTGAACCTGTGCTTCGATGACACGAGGGTGTACAGCACGATTGAACCTGCCAGGAATGCTGGTCCNTCCCCATCTGGGCCATATGGGAATTTCTTCCCCGCACCTAAGTCCCAAGCCGTCCGCTCTGCACTCGATCCCAAGTCGCACCATGCAGTCACCCAAAGTCCAAAGCCCGCAAGCTCCGGGGCACATGGACTTCATCCCGCCTTGCACCAGGCAGGACTAAACATCCAAACCCGGTTAAACCGAAAGCCCAAATCCTAAACGAAAGTGCCCTAAACCGTATGACCCCAAATCCTAACCTTTTGGCCCAACCCCCCAGTCCTTATAGCGCTTCGTAAGAGGAGAGCACCTCTTCCTCTTGGGCTCCCCGGGCACCGCGAAGAGCCTGCTCGCGCGCCGCCTTTCGCAGGTTCCGTGGCTGGTTTTTCGGGTTTTTGAGGGCTCCATGCTTTCCGGGCACGGGGTTATCTTTCTGGCCTCTGCGTGTTGGTGAGGAATCTTAACAATTTCAGACTGTAGGAGACGAACTGAGCCAGAGAAGTGACATTTTTTGAACGAAGACGTCTTTGCGGCTTCCAGGAAGCCTTCGACAAGTTATTGTTTTTGTCTTCCGCAAGGTCTGCGAGGGCAGCTTCTTCGAGCGCCTGCTCACGAGGTTTTCGGTCCCGGAGGACGGCCGGAGATCGCGAAGAGCATTCTGAAAACCCAAGTTCGCGTCGTTTTCCCAAACGCAGAAGAACGTCATGGGCATAGGGCTGAGCATTGCCAGGTAAATGGCCCATGGCTTGAGATTGTCATGCTACGCCCTGAACCCTGAAGCCTGAACTCCCCCCCAAGCCGGAGCCTAAAGACTTGGAATTGCCACACCTATAAGGCCCTAGACCCCAAAACCCTAACCCCCCCTGGTAGACAGTCTTCAAGGGCCACATGAGCCCCACGCCCACCTTGGGATAGCAAAGCAGCATTCTTTTGCCCCTCTATTACTTGGGTGGTTTCTTATCTATGGTTCTTGCTGTTGCTGGAACTGATATGTCCCTTGGTGTACCAGTAGCAAGCTCAGCGGACTTCTTGCCAGAAGCCATGCCAGCCTTGTGCGAGTGTGTGAGTCGAAACCCTCCCTGAGCCCTCAGCCCACAACCCCAAGCCCTCCCTGACCCTTCAATTTTAGAACCCTCCCGAAGCCCTCAACCCTCAAGCCTAAACCCTACAACCTTAAACGGGCCCCCCAAAAAGAGACGGGATCCGAAGCAGCAGCCCCTAGACGGCCCCTTAAGTGTCCCTCTTTTTGAGGAGCTCTTCGGCCCCTTGTCTTTGCAGGCCCTGGAGGAGGAGCCAGAGCTCCTCTAAGGCTGCTACTAGGGCACTACCTGTAGTCTCCATTGTAGTTCCTTTTTGGGGTTACCTTATAGGATCCTTATTATATATTTGGTTAAACCAAAAAAAGGAACTGCTACTACGGTTGATGGACAAAATCCTGCATGACCCTAAGGACCCTAAACTATGGGAATTATGGTATATTCCTTATAATGGGTAATGCAGGATTTTGTCCATCAACAGTAGGGCACTACGTGTATGGTTACTAGAGGTTGCAAGATGGCTACATGGTNAGGACCCTAAACTATGGGAATTATGGTATATTCCTTATAATGGGTAATGCAGGATTTTGTCCATCAACAGTAGGGCACTACGTGTATGGTTACTAGAGGTTGCAAGATGGCTACATGGTGGCTACATTTGACTTTTTGTTTTATATGAAGTATGGTTACTGTAAGGTTATATACAACAGAGGCATTATATTCGGGTACTATACAGTTACTTGAAGGGTAGTATATGGTTGCTGCAAGGCCACTGCATGGGCACCGTATGGTTGCTATACGACCTCGAGTTTGGGAGCTGAGAAGAACAACTCGTCGAGGTCGGGGGTTTGGAGTCTCAGGAGGTGTGCTGGATGTCGGTGGGTTCAGGGTTGGGCCGGGGAGTTGAGACAAGTTTCCAGATGTTCGTAGAGGAGTCGCCGGGGGGCCCCGTTCTGCCTCTGCGGCTTGATATTCCGCCTCCACGACTCGTGTCAACTCAGAAGCACCGAAACCTCGAGCAACTCTAGACCGTCTAGACCCCCTAAAACCCTAAACCCTAAACCCTCAACCCTAAACCCTCAACCCTAAACCCTAAACCCTAAACCCCTGACCCTAAACTCCAGACCTTCGAGACCCTGAGCTTCAGATCCTAGCGCTTGGACCCGAAGCCATCGAAGTCTTGATCCCAGACGAAAGGTTCCCATAAGGAGGATCAGGGTTTAGGGTTGCAAGGGCTCCTTTCAGGGTCCTCTTAAAGGGATCTATAGGGACTACTAAACCCGAATCCTGCACTCTGGTATGGTAGGCCCTACTAGAGGCCCTCATACCTCAAACCTCAACTTATACCCTGAACCAAGAAATCCTGAGCCCCTTACGCTAAATTCGTTTCCAAATCCTAGACTTTAGGATCAAAACTACTGAAAGACTTAGGCCACTTCTCGCACCCTGCGGAACCCTTGATGAGCCGTTATAGAGCCCTTATGGAACCCTTAAAATATTAGAACCCGTATGAAATACCCTGCAGAACCCTTCTCAAAAACCTTGTCGAACCATTGTAGATGCCTAAAGTCATTACAAAAACTCATAGAACCGCGAAAGATCCTATATAAGAGCCCCTTCTAGGACCGTTTTTGACCCATGATACAAGAAAGCCTTGTAGAACCGTTACTAAAGACCTTACAGATCCCCTATCAGAAACCCTATAGAGCCAGTGCAGATTCCGCAGATTCCTAAAGTTAGTACAAAACCTCATAGAACCGTTATAGACTCCATCCGATCCTATGGCCGCTTCCAGGACGAGTTGCGTCGGAAGACTCGAGGCTATCTTCCCGAGGCAGATGTGGCGTTCATCGACGAGATCTTCAAGGCAAAGGGGATTTTTGAAAAGGGATTCAAAAAAGGGAATCTATAGAGGATCTATAGGGGATTCTAAAAAGGGTCTGTAAGGCATTCTACAGGGATTCTGTAGTAAGGGATCCATAAGGGGTTTCGGGGTGGGGCCGGAAAAAAGTCTACGTGGTGACGGGGTGGGTGGGGCGATGGCCCGCTAAAATTCGGGGAGGCATCGTTGAATCTACTGAGGAGCTGCGTGCTGGGGGATGTGTAGAAGGGGCCCAAGAAGTTCAAGATAAGGTTTTGTTGGGGTGGGTGTCACCCCCGATCTTCAACAAAAACCGCAGCCCAGTGATTTCGGCACTCATTCTGAGGGCAGTCAATCAGGCAGCACTGGGCCCTCAAGAGCGTCGTTTGCTGAACCGTGCGAAGGCGAACTCTTCCATTCTCAACGCGCTGCTGATGATCTTGAACGAGCGCTGCTTCGACAACGGCGACCAGCGTGTGCCCATGCAAGACAGACGTGCTAGGAGTTTCCAATTTGAGGAGTGTTGTTTCTTTCATGGTCGTTAATGTTGAGTGTCGAAAGACAGGAAGAATGAGCAAGTAAGTTCTCAAGGTAAACGACTAAGGTTAATATAAAGCGCGCACACACACACACACTATCTTGCTCGCTGTGCATATGTATATGATTCTTCCAGAACATGATCTGCCAAGCCATGTCTGCCAAAGCAAAGCATGCGAGCCTATGCAGGTAGATAGATAGTTAGATAGATGGACAGATGGATAGGTGCACAGATGGATAGATGGATGGGAAGGTGGATAGGTCGGTAGATACATAGATGGATAGACAGACATCTACAGATCGGTAGGTCCATGGGTCGATAGATGGATAACAGATATCATGCGATTGGTCAGCCAGAACCGGGGGGGTCCGACTGCAAGAGTGCGCCCGAGCATGCTCTGGTTGGGTGAAACGCAGATCTCAATCGCTGTGACTTGAGGGCTTCGGGTTTGGACCCTAAACCCTAAACCCTAAACCTAAACAGGTTCCCGGCTTGAGGGCTGAGGGGTCTTGGTTTTTCTCAGCTGCTGCCTCGGGTTCGGAGCCTGGGTTCAAGACTCCATCGTGCGGAATTTGGCACGGACAGACCTTAGGATTGGCACTGTCATGATTTCAGAGCCCGAAGAGTTAAAGTGCAGAAACATCCCGAAATGAAGGAACCTGTTAAATAACCCTACGCGCCCTGAAGTCCCCAACCCGCATAGACCCCTAACCCTGAACTTGAAACCAGGAAGCCCTGAGAGCCTCAAAGCCCTCAGGTGCCCGTGCCGCTATGGTGCGCAGCAGCAGCGTCGAATGAGCTTCCGGACCGCTGCGCTTCGTGGGTTTGCTGGTTCGATCATGGCTTTGGAGCTAAACTTTTCAGGGGGGTTCTTGACATTGGGGGTGCCTTACTTATGGGCCCTTGCAGTAGGTACCCTTGTTGTTTAAGGTCTATGACAGGGCAGTGTCCCCTACTTTCTGAGACCGTTATACCCTGAACGAACCTCCACTCTAAATCTGAAATCAGCGTGCTGGCGAAGATCGCAACAACCACTGGCAAAAAGCCCTACAGCCCTAAACCCCAAACCTAAACCTAGCAAAACACACCCAAAAAGCCCTTACAGACTTGCCCCTAAACCCTAAACCCTGGTTCCCCCTAACCCTAGACCAGAAACCCTAAACAGGACACCGATGAGCTGGATGCACTCTACGACCGCTTCCTCCTCCGCCGGTGCGTGAACCGAATCTCAACGAGGCTTCTTGGATTAAGGAAATACAGTAGAAGCCAGAAAGTTGGAGCATCATCATCCTCATGCCATGAAGGCGCATTGTAGGGGATCCCAGTATTATTCATCCTAAATCCATGCTCGAACTTTCTGGGCTGCACTGTAAGTCCCCTAATATGGGTTATAACTATAGTTATCCTACTTCTAACACCACTTATAACTTGAACCGGTTAAGGAACCGTGGTTTTGGAGGGCGAGGTTGTTTTTCTGAAACAGGGCTCAGGAGCCTCCATAGTTTTTGTTGGTGATTGGGTTTTGCAAGGGTTGTCGACGATGTTATCCATAGGGTGTGTACAGGAATCAAAGGGTGCTTTTCAGCTGCGCAACTCAGCACCGCAGTCTGTACCAAAACAGCACAGGTTCTTCAGTTCCTCTGTATTACGGTTACTATTACCGCTATTACCATGATGATTAAAGTTACTATCTTTATTGTTATCATTATAACTGTTCTTATGCTATGATTGTTAATGTTACTATCTTTATTGTTATCACTCTTATGCTATGATTGTTAATGTTACTATCTTTATTCTTATCACTATATAATGATACTATCTTTATTGTTATCACTATGACTCATTCGACGCTACCTGGTAACATCAATCGCTGTGGCAGGTCAGTGCAGAGCTTTCTCCGGCTCACTCTGGACGAGGACTCTCTTTTTTGCGATGACTGGAATTACTATACTTTTTTCAATATTACTATTTTTTCAATATTACTATTTTTTCAATATTACTCTTCTTTCAATATTACTATTTTTTCAATGTTACTATTTTTTCAATATTACTATTTTTTCAATATTGCTATTTTTTCCATATGACTATTTTTCAATATGACTATTTTTCAATATTACTTCCTTTTTCAGTATTACTATTTTTTCGATATTACTATTTTTCAATATTACTATTTTTTTCAATATTACTATTTTTCAATATTACTATTTTTTCAATATTACGGTTACGGAGTAATATGACTATATACGATTTCAATCATTAGTTCATTAGTATTATTACTATTACACTTCCTACTCTGTTATGAAGTTTCGCCTCCACCGTTCCGGTTACTGGAAGCCAAAAGTCGTGAAGTTCAGCTTGCGTGTCATTGTTGTGTCCAAGTCAGTACCATTCTTCTCCTCTCTAGGCTGAGGGACTTGACCCGCTATTGCCAGTCGGAAGATCGCTTCGCTTGGGTCAAGAATCATCAGTCAGGTAGGCTCTGCGAAGTCAGAACTTCGGCTTAGAGCCTAGTGCCCAAGGTCGCAAACCGTGATCATACAGCAATAGAGGTGCTTCGTGTCGCTGACCACAAGAGTTAGTACCTCGAACATCGCTGCCGGCTGCTGTCCCTGCCTTCAGTTGCAGCCGTTTTTTTTCTGCATGATCTAGTGCGTGACCGTTCAGGCAAGACGCCAGGCCACAAAGCTGCCTTCTAAGGAGATTGTTTTGCATTTATTAACTCTGGAAGCGATTGCGGCGCTGACCGGGGGATGAACGCCCTTACACTACAACCCTAGCTGCCCTAGCTTGGCACTGAAAAGCCACTCTCCAGACTCTTACTCTGTATTACGGTTGCTAGTACTACTATTACCATGATCATTAGTATAACTATCTTTATTGTTATCATTATTATTGTTCTTATTGCTATTGCTATTATTGTAATGCAATGCTATCACTAGCCTTCTTTTTTTGGCAGTTCTCCTGCGGCTCAGGGTTTCGGGCTCGCGGGCTGCGCGCTGGGATGCCAGGATACCGAGGATGCCTCCGGCGATGCCGAGCCGCACATGAAGCCCCTGCTCTCCATGGAGGCCTTTCCTAGGTCCTAGGTAGTAGGGAGACCTTGAGAGGGTCTATATCCCCAAGAGTTCCCTTAATCCTACTCCAAGCTTCAGTCACAGCTCTCGCGCAGTCCTTCTATTCGACCGAATTTGACCCCAAGCCGTCATTATTCTACTTTAGGGGCCTTCATAATAACCAATACTGTTTTGGTGGTGCCTTATTATAATTACAGTATAATGGGCCCCTAAACGAGTGTGAGCGCCGAAACCCTATTCTAATTTTAACGCTACGCCGCCCAAACTTTCGGACTGCACGGCGGAGGATTAGGTGGAGGGTAGCTGAGAAGCCTGGGCCTGTGGCCACGGCGGATATTTAGACCCCTATCTTGGTTTCATCGGGGGGAGCTTCGAGGCTGAAGCATCGGAGAGCACCGTGGCATCTGGGAGTTGGCGCAAGGAAGCCTAGCATTCTACAGCAGATTATACTTCGTAGAGATATTCTGCTTCACCGTGAGACCTCGTCTGGTATGTCCGAGTTGCGAGAGCGTAAACCTCAAGCCCCCAACCCTGCAGTTCTGTGCTGCCAGCAGGACTCAGTTGACCTGCAGAAGAGGGCGAAGAAGGCAGACATTAGCGGCTCAATTCTTTAATTAAGGCGTTGCAGCATGAAGGTAATGATTGTGATAATGGTATCGCCGATAGTGATGTTGCTGCCACTGCCGCCTGCACTAGCACCAGGACTAGCACTAGCACAGGACTAGCACAAGCACCAGCTAGAGCACTAGCACTCACGACCACTACCAGTACCACTACCACTATCACTATCATCACCACCGCCACTACCGCTGCCACTGCCGCTGCCACCGGCACTGCCACTACCATTACCACCGCTGCCGCTGCCACTACCGCTGCCATTACCACTGCCACTGCTACTGCTACTGCAAAGACGACGACTACTACTGCTTCTGCTACTGCTATTACTATCGCCACTGCCACTGCTACTCCCCTACTGCTACTGCTATTGCTACTGCTGCTGCTACTGCTGCTACAGCTGATACCACTTCTTCTGCTGCTACTGAACTGCTCCTGCTACTGCTGCTGCGGCTGCTGCTAGAATGCTACTACTACTGCTACTACTACTACTACTACTACTACTACTACTTCTACTACTTCTACTACTGCTACGACTACTGCTACTACTACTACTACTACCACTACCACTACCACTACCACTACTTCTGATTCTACTTCTGATTCTACTTCTGATTCTACTGCTACTTCTACTTCTACTTCTGCTGCTGCTGCTGCTACTGCTACGGCTACGGCTATTGCTACTGCTGCTACTACTACTGCTGCTGCTGCTGCTACTACTACTAGCACTAGCACTAGCACTACTAGCACTCGTACCAGCACTACCACTACCACTACCGCTACCACTGCCACTACCACTACCACCACTACTTCTACTCCTACTAGTACTGCTGCTGCTACTGCTACTGCTACTACTACTACTACTTGGACCGCCACCACGACGACGACTGCTAGTACTATACCACCACTACCACGACGACGACGACTACTACTTCTTTGATGAGAATAGTACTGCTACGTGCTGGCACCAGTACTAGCACTATTACTGTTGCTTCATGTTGCTTCTGGGTCTTCTGCTCCTCGAAGTAAATGTGAGACCTTTGGAGGTGGAATTCCCGGACTCATTGCTGGAGGTCGTGGCCGAGTTGCGTGAATTTCTGGCAGAGGAGTGATTGGTCCCGTCCGTACTTGACTGGCTTGATCTGAGACGGATGGATTCTAGTCATATTTGGTTTGCTGTGCGTATTGATAGTTTCAGTATCTTTCGGTCGAGTAGACTTAGGGCTCGCTGTGACGAGCCTAGCACCTGCGAGGCTTCCTCTAGAAGCACCCTTCTCGATCCTGAGAGCCCATGAAACACTTCCAGGAGTCTTTGCTTTGTATATCTTGATTCATGCAGACCATGGTATGACAGGTACATGTGGGGGTATGGGTTCTTCTTAAACGGTTTTTTCAAAAGTATAGTGTGCTTATCATCACAAGAAACGAAAGCCTTCTAATGTTGACGGCCCTGCAGTCCAGGAGGCAGAGCCGCGATTCGAAGTCTCTGACCGTCGCCTTGCCAAGGCAACTCGCAATAAGAGCGCTTTCGTAGTAATTACAACGGTCCTCTGAGGGCTGCCCTTAAAAGGGGGCATCTATAAATGCTCCTAGGCAGGGGTCTGAAAAGATGAAGTCCCTGCCGAAAATAAGCGCCCGATGCCCCTGCGAACGACTAATTTGCTGACTGAGTTTAGCGCGAGGTCTTGCGGGATTTGGGATGTGGGATTAATTTAGGGTTAACGAGGTAGTATCTCATCCAGAACGACAAATTACATAGCTTCACCGTTTTTGTATCAGAGTAAGGTGCATGCATACGTTCATGCATACATTCATACATGTATACATACATACACACGCACACATGCATGCATGCGTACATGCATAGATGCCCACATGCATGCATGCATGCATGCATGCATGCATGCATACACATATCTCTATGTATTCCATCCAAATCTATTTCAACGCCCGACTATTCCGTTCGCTTTGGCACTGATCGTGAGTTGCAGGCCGCACGCCTTCTCCGCATCGCAGCCGCCGCTGCAGGAAACTTGGCCCTTAGCAAAGATTGCTGCGCTCGGGTGCCAGGGAGGCTGTCAGGGGTGCCTTTTCCACGAGGCCGAAACAGTTCCGGTTATCGAGGTCCGAAACAACAGGGGAAGTGATGAAAGTCAAGAGGCTGTAAATTTCGAGATGCAAGGGCCTGCGGGAAGATAATGAGGATAGGGTTTTCGGACCCATCATACTATAGTCGTAACAAGGAGCCCCAAAATAGTGTTGGCAATTATTAAGACCCATAAATTGTCCTCCTGTGCAACCGAGGGGGCACCAGGGTTATCGAGTCCGACCTCCTTCTCCTTCGGCACGTCTTCTGGGATCGGGAACCAGCCCAAGGTGGGGATGTCAGGGAGCATTGATTGAAATTCGGGGTTTGAGGACTTAATTATGGGATGTGAAGTAATGGCAGGGGTTTAGAGTGATGGAAATTTCCAGCCAATGGTTTAAGGTCGTTCAGCAGCCTCTAAGAGCCCAGTGAAGCCTGAGCATTTGCGTCGGAACTGCATGTCAAGTTGGGTGACGGGAAGGCCTCAAGAACGCAAGACCCTAAATCGCCTGCATCCCGAAATGCCCCCAGACCTAAGCTACACTGTGTCCTAAACCTTACACTCTAAAACCCTGAGCCCCAGCCAGCTTCGACCACCAAGCTGCTACGTACATTCGTTTCATGCGTAGCCTGGCGGGCCTCATCAAGGACTCTACTCGACGCGATGAGGCTTCTTTTGCGCGTGAGCATCTCCAGACTGCNGCCAGCTTCGACCACCAAGCTGCTACGTACATTCGTTTCATGCGTAGCCTGGCGGGCCTCATCAAGGACTCTACTCGACGCGATGAGGCTTCTTTTGCGCGTGAGCATCTCCAGACTGCACGCCGCGAGGGGCCTGAGGCCATGGCTACTGCTATCCGCTCCGTGCTTCGGCACGGCAGGCGGTTTAAAACACCGCGTCCGGCCATCACACTGCATGTCCAGGGGGAAACCGTCACTTCTGAGGCCGACGTTATGCGTGCCTTCGGGCAGTCGTTTGCTGAGGCGGAGCAGGCCACCTGCTGTGACTTCAGTGATCTGGTGGCCCCCTCGGCGCCGGCGCTGCCGGCTAGCCTTGTCATACGGGATACTCCCACGCTCGTGGCTCTTGCAAGCCTTTAGCGCCCTCAAGATCTGCAAAGCTCCCGGCCTCACCGCCCTTCCGGCCGAGCTGTTCAAGGCCGCGCCACTTGAGGCGGCATTGCAATATATGCCGGTGATGCTGAAGGCTCAGGCTATGCAGATTTTCCCAGTTATTTGGCGGGGCGTCCACGCGATCCCTCTGCTTAAGCCAAAGAAGCCGGCGGCTGACGTGAAGTCCTTCAGATCAATTGCGCTGATGGATGTCCCTTCCAAGGCTGTGGCACGTGCCTGCCGCCCGGCGCTGGCCAGCGCCTTTGAGAGCATCACTGGCGAAGCCACAGGCGGCTCGCGTAAGGGTATTCCCCTAGAGCGGCCCTCCATGGCTGTTCAGTCACACTTGCGGCTGCTTAAGCATGGCAACCACAGCGGAAGGGTTTTGTTCCTCGACGGCACCTCCGCTTTCTATGCGGTTGATCGCAGCCTGCTGTTTGCCGCTACATCTGCAGAGCAACAGGCGCGACTTTCTGCGCTCGCTGTCGAGCCGCAAGTTGCTGCCCACTTTTGTGAAGCTGCTGGTATAATGGGGGCGTATGCCCGGGCTCAGGTGTCTCCTGACCTCATTGCCTTTCTGCGGGCATCCTTTCGGGATACTTGGTTTTCCACCTGCCCGAGTTCTACGGAGGCCTACCACACCACCAAGGGCACGCTGCCCGGGGCCCCGCTTGCGGATCTAAACTTTCAGTTTGCCGCCCAGGCCGCGCTTGCCGCGCTTCAGACCCACCTGCAAGCCCTAGGTATTCAGGCCACTGTTGCTCTGCGGGACGGAGGGGAGGCACCAGCGCATCCTGCCACCTGGCTGGACGATGTGGCGCTGCTCGTGAAATGTCGCGAGGCCTCTGAGCTCACCGCTTGCATGGCGCAGGCTACGGCCTTGGCAGTGCAGTATTTCCGGATTCTGGGCATTCAAACCAACTTCCAGCCGGGCAAATCGGAATGTATTCTGGTTTTTCATGGGCGTGGTTCTGATACGGCACGCCGTGCTGCCCTTCTCGGTGGCAACACCAGCACCCCTGTCATTCAGGTGCCACTGCCAGTAGAGCCCGGTGTGAGCGTCCGCTGCGTGGCGCAGTACACGCATCTCGGCACTATCAGGACTACTGATGCTAGCATGCTCCCGGAGCTCGCAGCTCGGGCGCGCCATGCGCGGGAGATCTTTCAGCCTGTCAGGGCTCGGCTGCTGCAGAATCAGCATTTGAGTCTGGCCGAACGGCAAGGCTTCCTGGTGTCCCTTGTACTCGCCCGTTTTTTGCACAATGCAGGCACGTGGGACCTGCCCTGTCAAGGCCATTACCAGGCTTTTGCCAAGCCGTATATGGGCTTTCTGCGCGGCAGCGTTCGTGCACTGCACGGTGTGCCTTGCCGACGGCTCTCGCATGATCAGGTGTGTGCGCTGACCAATTGTCTGTCTCCTTCGGAGGCCTTGGCGTGCGCCCGGGTTCGCCTTTTCGCTAGCTTTTCTTTGCGTCCTGATCCCTTTGTGTGCGCCGCCCTGGACGCCACTGAGACATGGCTGCGGCAGGCTTGGGATGATTTGCGCATGATCTGTTCGGTGCTACCTGCCTCTTCGCGCTTTGTGCGGGTGTTCGGTCCGCTTCTGGCGGCCAGGACGGACCAGTACACTTTTCCCGTGTGGCCTCTCTCTTCAGCTGACACCCAGGCCATGCTCCGTGCCTACCGCAAGCATGTGCTACAGGCTCGGCAGGCACTCTGTGAGCCAGCACTTCATAAAGCGCGTGCCCATGAGGCGGCCGCGTTAGAAGGGGTGGTTTACCTTCGTCTCCCTGCACCAGCTGCCGTTAAGGCGAAGACTGTGGTTTGCCCCACTTGCCGCTCCTCCTTCAAGGGGCAAGCAGCTCTTGCTTCACACTGCTCTAAAGTGCATGGGCAACCAGCTCCCTCAGCGGCTGCCGTCGGACTGCTTGTCAGGTATGTATGAAGCAGTTTTGGAGCACGCGAAGACTACGACAGCACCTGCGTCAGTCTGATCGCTGTGCCAGAGCCTTCGGTGGAGCCGACCTTGACCCCGAAGTGCCACAAGCCGAGGAAGGCAGCAGTCGCCTTCCCGCGACGCCCCTTGTTGGTCCGCAACCATGGTGGGCCTCCCTGGTGCCGCCTCCCGCTCCTGGCATTGTGCAGCCTCCCCGCGGTCCCAGACTTTTCCAGGTTCGCTGTCAACCATAATGGCTCCCTGGATATGGCTTCGTTTCTGCAACACTGGACCAGGCAGGTTGAGGCTTTCGGTCAGCCCTTGGTTGACTCAGTTTTGTGCACGCTGCCTAGAGGGGACGAAGCTTGGTGTTTGGCCAAGCAATTGGTCGCCGCANTTCTGCAACACTGGACCAGGCAGGTTGAGGCTTTCGGTCAGCCCTTGGTTGACTCAGTTTTGTGCACGCTGCCTAGAGGGGACGAAGCTTGGTGTTTGGCCAAGCAATTGGTCGCCGCACTGGTCGAGGAGCGGAAGAGGGCAATTTCACCGTAGGTGCGTTGTCAGCCCGTCTCCATCATGGAGCTATCGCCTTCGGGCCAAAGCGAGCTGTGCTTTTGCATGCTCCGCTGCTTTTCTCTGTATAGTTTAGCACGACGAATTGAAGAGCGCGTCGCAAGACACAGGCCGCACCCGCCAAAAACCTCACACCCCTGAACCCTAAGGAGCCTGACTTCGAGTCCTGGTCCTGCATTGCTGATGCCCTCCAAGCGACCCTCTCTCCCAGCTGCAGCTACTTGGCCCGGTCTTTTCGGGGTCCTTTAGGGGTTTAGGGATTAGGGTTTATGGGTTGAGTAGTGAGAGGGTTCTTTTGTAGGTTTAAGAATGTATGAGTTTAGGGTTTTTTAGGCTGCAGCTCCTTCGCGCGGAGTTGAGGTTGTAGGCGGGTTGCTTTAAGTTCAGGTTTTCGCATTTGGGGTTTGGGTCTTGAGCTTTTAGTGGGGTTTAGGGAGTACGGCTTCAGGTGAGGCTTTAGGGCTTAGGGCTTACGGTTTCAGGGTTCAGGCTTGGGGTTTGAAGTTTTGATGTTTCAGGGCCTTTTAGGGTTTAGGGCTTCGGGTTTCTGGTCTCAGTTATTGGGGTTGAGGGCCTGGGGTTTCAGGTTTTGAGGGTTCAGGGTGCAACTATCTTATCCTTTAAACCTTTGTTCCAGCTTCCGAACCCAGACATGTCTTAACGTAACTTGCGTTTCAAGGAGTGTAGCGCTGTGGGGTTTTTCTCCTCTTTTGGGAGGTTTTAGGTTTTGAGGTTTAGATCGGAGGGTTTGAGATTTTACCTGAAGGCCCCATGGCTCAGTGTTGGGGTTTAGGGTTTAAGGGTTTAGGTTGAGGGTTTAGGGTTTAGGGTTTAGGGTTCAGGGTTTCAGAGTTTGAGGTTTAGGGTTTATGGCTAGGGGGATGTCAGGGTTTGAGGTTTTAGGGTTCAGGGCTTGGGGTCCCTGGCTTTGAGGTTTCAGCGTTTAGGGCGTGGGGTTTCATGTTTTGAGGTTTTAGGGTTTCGATTTTCAATTTGAGTTTTTGGGTTTTGGGCTAAGGGTGTATGGGTTTCAGCGTTTTTTTGTTTCGGGCTTAGGGTTGTAGGCTTTGAGGTTTTGAAGATTAGGTCTTAGGGTGTCAGGTTTTGCAGTTTTACAGGGTTTCGGGCTTTGAGATTGTAGGGTTTAGGGTGTCAGGTTTTGAGGTGGTAGGGTTTGGTGCTTAGGGTTGCAGGCTTCGGGTTGTGAGGTTTTAGGGTTTAGAGTATCAGGATTCGAGGTCTAACGGTGCAGGGCTCTGGGTTTCAGCTTTTTGAGGCTACGGGCTTAGGGTTTCAGGTTTTGAGGCTTTAGAGTTTTGGATTTTGGAGGTTCTAGGATGTTGGGCTTAGGGCTCCAGGTTTTGAGGCTTCAGGTTTAGGGTTTCAGGTTTTGAGGCTTTAGGGTTCAGGGTTTTGGATTTTGAGTTTTTTGAACTTCGTTTGGAGCTTCAGGTTTTGAGGTTTAAGGTTTAGGGCTTAGGGTTTGAGGCTTAGGGTTTAGGGTTTAAGGTTTAGGGTTTAGGGTTTCAGGTTTTGAGGTTTCACCGGTGGTTTCCCTAAAAAGGGTGCAGGGTTGAGGGCTTAATGTCTTGAGGTTTTGGGGTTTGGGGCTCGGGGTTTCAGGTCTTCAGGTTTCAGGTTTTGAGGTTTCGTCAAGTTAAGGATTTGTGGTTTAGGGCTTGGGGTTTCAAGGTTTGAGGTTTTTAAGTTTAAAGCCTTGGGTTTCGAGGGTTTGGCGTTTATGGCGGAGGGTTTGAGGTTTTGAGGTTGTGCGGATCAGGGAGGGCGTAGGCTTACAGGAGCTGGGTGTTTAGGGTTTAGGTTTAGGGGTTGGGGGCTAAACCCATGGGAGGGTTGTTGGGGTCGGGGTTCGTGGCTTCAGGTCGTGCTCCCGCCGTTGATGCGGCCTTCTCAGCCATCGCATCGTTCCTGGAGGACCTGCGGCGGGATATGTTTCATAGGTTTCGGGTTTAAAATCTGGGGTAGGGCTTTCAGGGTTTAGGGTGCAGGTTATAGGTCGTTTCAGCTCCTGCTTTCAAGTGACAGCACCAGGCATGCACGCTTTGTACGCTTGTCGCATGTCCGGACAGGAGCCCGCTCGCGGAAGGCAGGAGCGAAATGCAATGCCCCAAACGGAGGACAGCTTTCCCTAAACCTTGAACCAACCCGAAACGCAAAATCCTCAACGCCCAAAACCCTAGAGCCCTAAACCCCGACCCCTAAACCCTAGGCCCTAAACCCTAAACCCTAAACCCTAAAACCCTAGGCCCCCAGAAGCCCGAAGCGCACAACACCCCAAAGGCTAAGCTCCACCTCCCCGCCCTGGCAGGTCGAGAGCACACCGCAGCAGAGCCTGGGCTCCGGTTAACACTCCGACGGTCTCACCAAGACTCCAACGACTGTCTGGTTCTTAGTAGGGAATGGGGGAATGGGTTATGGGCACGATTATAGGGGATTGTATAGGGACTACTATAGGGATCCATTCCCCCATTCCCTACTGCAGTAATTTCGGTGTTTAAGTTCACCATCACAAAGCCCCAACACCCTCAGCCCCAAGCCCTCAATGTACGGCTTAACTGCCCTAAGCCCGAAAACCCAGGATTGAAAACTTGGCTACCCTCAACCCCAAACTTAAAACTTAACGACCCTAAAACCTGAACCCAAAAAGGCCTAAATGGAAGCAGAGCCCCGGAGTCCCATCATATATAGCACCCTTATCGAAAATCTATCGAAACCCTTATAGGTCTCTTTAAGGAACCCTAATTTGGAGAAGCACCATCATATGGTACCATTATAGAAACCTTATAGAGACCAAACATGCTAACTTTTGGACCCGAAGCTTTTCGATCCCTTCAAGGAACCCTAAACCCCAACACCCCCAGAGTCCCTAGGACTCCATCATGCTTTACTCTTTGCTATAGATCCCCAGTATGGTAAGTAACTACCTAAAACTCTAAACCCTAAACCCTAAACCTGGTGAGTGATGGCTGTAGAGGGTTCAGAGTAGTGCATGCATCACATGATGCAGACCATTGGCAGGAGAAAAGGTCAACCTACACGCTAAAATACCCCAAAACCCTAGATTTCATGAGAGACCCGAGGAGTCCATCATGCTGGACAACATCGTTTGGAGCCCACCAGGGGCTCAGAAGGAGCTTCCCTCGGAGGTGCGCGGGAGCAAGGAAGAAGCCTCCAGCCGTTTCGGGCCTTTAAGGTTAGGGTTTAGGGTTTAGGGTTTAGGGTGTGTTGTCTTCTGGGTTTGAGGGCCTTAGGTTTCTTTTTTGCTTAGTTTTGGCTTGAGGGCCTTTAGGGTTTTAGGGTTTGTTGTCTTCTGGGTTTGAGGGCCTTAGGTTTCTTTTTGCTTATGTTTGGTTTGAGGTCCTTTAGGGTTTTAGGGTTTGTTGTCTTCTGGGTTTGAGGGCCTTAGGTTTCTTTTTGCTTGTTTTTGGCTTGAGGGCCTTCAGGGTTTGAGGGTTTGTTGTCTTTTGGGTTTGAGGGTCTTAAGTTTCTTTTTGCTTATTTTTGGTTTGAGGGCCTTCGGGTTTTAGGGTGTGTTGTCTTCTGGGTTTGAGGGCCTTAGGTTTCTTTTTGCTTATTTTTGGTTTGAGGGCCTTTGGGGGTTTGAGGGTTTGTTGTCTTTTGGGTTTGAGGGCCTTAGGTTTGTTTTTGCGTATTTTGTTGTCTTCTGGGTTTGAGGGCCTCAGGTTTCTTTTTGCTTATGTTTGGTTTGAGGGCCTTTAAGCTTTTAGGGTTTGAGGGCTTCAGGGTTTTAGGGTTTCAGGGCTTATTCCACTTTGGGTTTAGGGCCTGTAGTGTTTAGTTTCGGGTCTAGGGCCTCTAAGATGAACCCTAAACTGCCGAGAGCGCCGCTGACCATTTGCATGGGCGCTCGAGGCTCCGACCGAGGCCCCCGGTTGAGCGTCTCGACAAGACGGTGAGGGAGGGTAAAGCGCTGCTGCCCTGCCCTGCCCTGCCCTGCCCTGCCTTGCCCTGCCCTGCCCTGCCTTGCTGCTTTCGCCCTCTTGTCCTGGTCTGCCACTTCGAGCGACCCTTGCAGGGTGCAAGGTGTTTGATGGAAACCCATGCTTGTCGTCGAGCGGCCCGCACAGGCCGCGAGGACCCACAACCCGACGCCAATCCATCTCAGCAGTGCTTGGTTGTGCAATGTGGTTGTTTATGTGTCGAACAGCGAAAGGAGGCAAAGAGCAAGAAAGCCCCCCTTGAGGGGGGTTTGGGCGGTGAACCCTAAACCCTAATTGAGAATAGTTGGGGTGGTTGGGGCGGGACTACATGCTGACGCAGGCGCGCGATAAGTGGGTGCGCCCCTATTCCTAAAGTAAAAGGCGCACCCACCGCGTGCACACTGTATACACACCCTAAACCCTAAACCCCAAACCCTAAACCCTCAACCCTAAACCCTAAAAAACCCCAAACCCTAAACCCTAAACCCTAGACCTTTCGTGTCGGGTTTAGCGAAGTTGAGGGCTGTAGGGTTTTAGGGTCGAGGGCTTTCCGGGTTTGGGCTTTGAGTTTTTTTTCATTTAGGGTTTCGGGCCATTCGGGTTTTATCAGGTTTGAGGGCTTTGGGTTTGAGGGTTTGAAGGTTTTTGTAATTTGGCTTTTAGGGCCTTTACGTTATTTAGAGCCTCAGGGCTTTAGGCTTTTAGGGTTTGAGGGCGTTTTCATTTGGGGTTTAGGTCCTTTACGGCTTTTAGGGTCTGAGGGCTGTAGGCTTTTGGGGTTTGAGTTTCATTTGGGGTCTAGGGCCTTTAGGGTTTTAGGGTTTGAGGGATTTAGGGTTTTAGGTTTGTGGGGCTTCTCAATTTTTAATTTAGGGTTTAAGGCTTTTAAGGTGAAAAGGTATAAGTGTTCAGGGAAAAGCAGCTTAGTAAGATGCTGGAAACACGCCTATGCTTCCTGGGAGGGGTTTTCCATAAACCCCCCTAAACAAACCCTAAAACCTGAAATCCTAAACCCTACACCCCAAACCCTTAAAGCCCTAAACTCCAAACCCTAAAAACCCGAAAGTCCAATCTGCCTTAATCCCTAAACCTTAAACCAGAAGCCCCAAAACCCTGAACCCGAAACATCTCTCTCCAGAATCCTAAACCCCCGCGATCTGCAGGAGAAGACGATCAACCCTAATTCCAAACCCTAAAAACCCTATAGGGTCCCCACACCCTAAACCCCTAAACCCTAAACCCTAAACCGTGGGAAGGAGAAGACGATCAACAACGTCAAGCCCAAGTTCGTGCCCAAACGACGGCCAGATGACGAGCCTCTTGGAACCAATCTTTCGCTCATGGTGTTTCAGGGATTTAGGCACTAGCCCTAGCCCTCTAAACTCGGAAAGAGGAGCTTAAACGCAAAAACAGTAGAAGTTTAGGCTTCGTTTTTCGGGTTTCAGCTTCTAGGGAGCTGTTGGGAATCCTGAGAAAGTTTTTAGTTCTTGGAGGTTTAGGGTTTTAGCGAGACAAGGTTTCTGCAGACCCTGAACCCTAAGCATCCCTGAACCCCAAGCTCCTGAAGCCCTGGGTCCTTAAACCCTTGGACCCTGAGCCCTTTCTCTACATCCTATATGGGAGTTTCCGAAAATTAGGGAGTACCGTATTTTGGGGTCCGTACAATAAGGATCCAATTATTTAGGGTACTATATTAGGGTCCCCTATTAGGGTCCCCTATTTTCGGAAACTCCCATATAATAGCAACCAGATCCCTTATCGCAACTCGCAAAGGAACCCTAGTCGGAAAGGTGACCCTCATGTAGTACCCTAAATAGTACCCTAAACAGCAGGATCCTTATAAGGACCCCGAAATAAGGTACCCACCCCCAATTTTCGGAAACTCTAAACCCTTATAGAACTTAGCTACTATCCTAAACCCAAGTACCTAACTATTGGGTCCTTTGGACCCTTAGGGTTACCCCTCAAGCCCCAAAACGGCTACCGAGGCCTTTGCTTCCGCCCTCAAGCTCACCGGGGTCTGGTCTTCCGGCTGCGGATTGGAAGAGGGTTTAGGGTCTATAGAAATTGTTTAGGCTTCTTCAGATTCAGATCCGGAGTCTTGGGACCGGGTTTTGGGCGGCTTTGTGCGGGTTTTGCCTTTTGCTTTCTGGGCTGGCTGGGCTGGGCTTGGCTCAGCTGGGCTACTGCGGCTGCTCAACAATTTCTATTTATCCTGGGCTTGAGGGTTTAGGGTTTGGGGTTGAGGGTTTAGGGTCTAGGGTTGAGGGTTTAGCGTTTAGGGTTTAGGGTTGGTTGAAGCGTTAAAAAATTTAAGGGTTCAAGGGTTTCGGGCTTAGTACTATTGCTATTGCTGCTGCCTTGCTGCTTCGAATACGACTACGGCGACGACTACTACTGCTACTACTGGTATTACTGCTACTGCTGCTACTGCTTCCACTACTGTCACGGCCATGCCGAGCACCAGCATTACAACCATATCACTGAATCGCCGCAGATCGTTGTCCTGGTCCACCTTGTCGTCCTCTCGTGCTTGCTGACGTCTCGTCGAGCTTAACATCCCCATCCCTATCCTCCTCCTCCTCCTTCTCCTCCTTCTGCGTGTTTTGGGTTTAGGGTTCAGGGGTAAGATCATGAGCTTGGTCATGGTCATCCTTATCATAACTGACATTTTGTGGATATGGCTGCTAATGACCGACGTGAGAGATGAGCGTTATGAGTCTCACCGTCCTCATATTTCTTATGCCGTTTCTAACGATTGTGATCATGATTCGTGCTAAAACCCTGAACTCTAAAACCCTACATCTCCGGATGAGGCCCGGCACAAAAACGGTCAGCGGAATCCAAGGCCGCCTGAGCTGAAGTCCCGGGATGTGCAGAATACTTGAGGCATTAGGCGTGTTCTGGGTGGTGTTCTTATGAAGCTTCGCCCTAAACCCAAAGATACCCTGAGGCATAAAGCCCTAACACCCTAAAGCCCTGCAGCTTAGTTCCGTGAGGGCTCTGACACCTCTTGTGATAGTGTGTTTCTGACAGGAGAATCGTGGAACCGCTGCCAATGTTCCATCGACGGAGAATGATCAAAGGGCGAAGACTGCAGACAGTGGCCGCTATGCCTGCGCATGTCGAACTATCATTGCTTTTTGGTCGCTGCATGCTTGATCTAGTGCAACGAGCTTTCTCATATGAGGAATGAAATCTGCTGCAGCTTCAACGTCGAACTCGAATTCGTACTCCACTTTCATTGGTATGTCAGGCTCATTGCAATGACAAGGGTGCAGGGCAAGCAACGGTGTCGGCTACGAAACTTACGTTTGCTTGCAGGCAAGAAAGGACAACCTGAGAGCAGAACCGAGGTGCGGCTGTTCTTCATGTGGCCCAGTTCCGAAAATTGGGGGTACCTTATTTTGGGCTCCTTATAATAAGGATCCAAATATTTAGGGTACCATATTAGGGTCCCCTATTTTCGGAAACTCCCATGTGGCCCAGTTTGGAATCTGTACCTTTCCGTGCCAGGTTCGTTCTCATCCGCAACTCCGCGATGCAGGCTCCAGACTCTCCGCGGAACAAATTCTGAGTAATTAGGCCGAGCCCTAACACCCTGATCACACAAATCCATAGAAATCCTAAATCCCTGTCCGTCCCCGTCCCAGATGTTCAGGTGGGCCTGAGCGGACAGTCTTTCCAGTTGACCACAACGGTGTTGCTTGGCTTTCTTGATCCCCACCCCCAAGACGACAAGCAAACCGAAACTCCACCGTCTACGGCTCTGTCGAGTTTCCTAAACCCAAGAAACCCTAAACGGTCGTCTGGATGCCTTTGGTGAAAAGACACGAGGGTTCAAAAAAAAACAAATAAACCCTAAACCGTAGTGCTTCCTTCCTTGCATCCTAGGTACCTGATCTGGACAGGCAGGGGAGGGAGAGGGAGGGAAGGAGTGGGAGAGGGACCACACATGAACCAGATTGCTTAGTTGCAAGGCCAGATAAGCCCGGAGCACGCCTTCGCCGGCGCCCAATGCCGCTCGATTCAGTTCAGTAAAAAAACATATTAAGGATCAACCTTCGTGCAATTTGTGCCCTGCTTCCGAGGAAGGGTGAAGAGGTTTTTCCGGAACGTGCCGGCCTTGGCAGACAAGCCAAAGGAACTGAAGAAGCAAGTTTGCGAAGGGTTGCCTGCACTGCAGGCCGTCGAACCGATGCGCGTCTCCATCGAAGGCTCAGGGGCAGGCATCGAGTCACAGAGAGATCTGCACTCACCGGCAGGAACATCATCCGAGCCTATGGCTGACCATTGCGCGAAGCCTTGCGCTCCCGAATTCGTGCAGGGACTCGATCACTCCTCAAGGGATGGCTAAAAAAGAGCCTTGAAAGCGAACCCCGAAACCCCCTACCCTAAACCCTATTTAAGAACCCTGAACCCTCACCCCGAAACACCCAGTTCCCACCTAAACCCAACCCTTTTGAGCCCAGCCTAGGAGCCCCTCAGCCCAAGACCCCGGGGGCCGCCAAAACCCAAAAGCCTCAAAACCCCCAAAGCCTCTGGCCCAGGCCCTAAAACCCTAACCCCTAAACACCTAAACCCTAAACCCCTAAACCCCTAAACCCTAAACCCTAAAACCCTAAACCCTAAAACCCCTAAACCCTGAACCCTAAACCGTGAACCCCAAACCGTGTGAAACCTTGGACCCCAAGCCCCTTGAAGCCTCGAGCGCCTGCTGCCCTCGCCACGGTTTCGTACAAGCGTTCTACTAGGGTGTTGAAAGGGTCTTGCGGGTTTAGGATTTTGGGTTTTGGTGTTTTGGGGTTTAGGGTCTTAGGTCTAGGATTGAGGGTTGCGTTTTATTGTTCAGGGTTTAGGGCTTCTACTGGAGTTGTTCATGGGATCGGGACTCGAACTAAATAAATAAGTAAATAAATACACATATATACATATATATTTACGTATATATATATATATATATTCTATATGCATATACACACATATGTGTAGTTTTTGTTTTTGCTAGTTTTCCGGAGGGGGCTGGGCGGGTGGGGAGGGTGAAGGGAATTGTGGTGTGTCGTTTTGGGCATCCTTTTCCGCAAAATCTTCGAATCGGATGATAGCGGCATCAATGTGGCCCCCGATCGACATCCTTATCTCTTGCAGGGGTTTAGGGTTTAGGGGTTTAGGGCTTAGGGGGAAGTTTCGGCACTTATGGACCTTGATCTTAGTCTTAGTCCTTATCAAGGGAGGGGGTGTTTCTGTCAGGGAAATACATGTGGCCGTCGTCCCACGCTGCGCGAGTCCGCCGGATGCTTTTCTTGCTCGGCCAGGAAAATCAAGTTTGGCGTCATGCCTTTGATCAATAAATGAGTCGTTAAGGGTCATGTTGCTTTCTTCGGGCAGGAGCGATGATGACAATCGTCAAAGGAGACCAAATCTTCCCATAGGAGTGGGGATTTCATTGCGCAACCCCTGAGCTCCGAACTCCTTATATAATTATAAAACAACCCCGTGTAAACCGCTAAGCAAACCTTGAAAAACCCTTGTAGAAGCTCGCAAAATGCCCAAAATCCCATGTGAGTTGCTTCCTGCGGCATTTCAGCCATGGGTGTTTCAAAAAGGCCGCCTGCTGAAGGGGGGGAGCTCAGCGGGTTCTAGGTTTCAACGGGTTTAGGGTTTCTGGGTTTTAGGGTTTAGCAGTTTAGCATTTTAGGGTTTAGGGTTTAGGGGGGTTGAGGGCTGGCTTAGGGCGTGACGGACTGATGTGTGAAATGCATGTCACTTCGGCATGGCATCAGTAGCTCCATGTGTCGGGGGCTTTCCTTGGCGACCCTCGCATTCGCGAGCATGCCTGTCCCACAGCTTTGGCTTCATGGCTTCCCCTTGTAGTGGCCCTCCCAGAACCCTTATAGTAACGCTTGTAGTTGCCCTGACAGTAATCTTAAAAGTACCCTCATAATAATCGTTATAATGGGAACCCTGGTAGCAGCACTTGCAGTAACCAGCATAGAAGCCTTTATAGAACCCTGATAGAACACTTAAGGGCGCACTCTTCGAAGCCATGGCCGCAGGGATTCTTAGCTGGGACCTTTTCTCGACCTGCACGCGTGAAGCTACCGATGAGTTGCGGCAGGAGCTGAGGGAGCTAAGAGGCCTGAAAGCGGCTTTGCAGAAAGACCGACGAGTGGTTCGAAGGCTTACAAAGGCCTTACTCAGGCGTTCGCGGCCTGCCGAAGTAACCGTTCGCTTCCCAAGGGCACGATCAAATCGGCAAGTAGACATGGAAGGCAAAGCAAACCCTAACTCCAAGGGAAGGAGCATCACCACCAGTACGTTGAGCGATGGATGCACGCCGACCCCGGAACCCGTCTCCCCTCGGAGCATCGACGTGGCTGTCGCACAAGATGTCCAAGCAGAGCCAGACTGTGAACAGAGCCCGACGCGTCATCGCAGCCCTGTGGAGGCCGGGGCTGGCATGTCCTCGTTTTCTCGGGTCCTGGTTTTCTCTACGTCGTTGTACAGGGTGCAGGGTTTCAGGGTTTTCGTGTTGCTGAGAGTAAAGCGATCACTCTTGTTGTGGATCCAGGTTTGAATGCACTAGGTCTTGTGATGATTGTTACTGACTTGCTTTGCGGTATTGGATATCCATCTACTAGAAGGCAGCCCTCAGCGATGATAGCACTACGTACCTTCATTCTTCGGGTGCTCAATGTCGTGTTCGCGTGCTCATATTCTCATTGGAGCTCGTTTCTTACCATGACAACAATGGAGAGACTGCAATGTTGTACATTTTTGCGAAAAGTTTGTTGGACAACAACAAGCGACGCTGCTACCATAACCATAAGCACTACCACTACCCCTACCATCACGGCTACTGCTACTTCTACTGCTGCTGCTGCTACTACTGCTAACCCTTAAACCCTAAACCCTAAACCCTTAAACCCTATACCCGAAACCTTGAACCCTAAACCCTAAACCCTTAAACCCTAAACTCTAAACCCTAAACCCGAAACCCTAAACCCTAAATCGTGACTACCACTCAGAGGAGTCCGGCGAAAGAGGGGAAGACCAGGCCAGCAACCTCGGGGCCGGTGGAGGCTGCGGCGGCTCTTCTAAGTGGTGGGTGGTACGGTTTAGGATTTAGGATTTAGGGTTTTGGGTTTAGGGTTTAGGGTTTAGGGTTTATGGTTGCAGGAGTCGTAGTAGCAGTAGTAGTAGTAGGAGGAGGAGGAGGAGGACGAGGAGCAGGAGAGGAGCAGGGGAGAGGAGCAGTAGCGGTAGCAGTAGAAGTAGGAGTAGGAGTACCAGCATGTGCATCAGAAATTAGTATTAGTGTTGGTATTAGCATTTTATTGTCATAAGTTAAGTATTGGTGTTAGTATGAGCAATAATTGTAGTGCATGAATCCTTTTCGTGTTACTGGACTTGTAGCATACCTTCGATGCCGTAGGCTGCAGCAGTCCTTTGATGCTTGGCCTGGGAGATGTTCGCGGCGACGGTCGTGACCGCGACAAGGATCGCCAAAGCGATACTGATCGTGACGCTGCTCGCCGCAACAGTGATCGAATGCACGCAACGGAGCAGCATTTAGTTGCGTCATGTTTGCATGGGCTTCCATGGCACTGATTTTCAGTCCACAGTTCCAGTCCTTCGCCGAGCCGACAACAGTTAGAGTTCAAACGGGCGCAAATGGTAAGCCTCCTACTAGTAACCAGCGCAGTCTATATGGAGTCGTCTTTCTACCCAACAGGGATCGCAACAATACTAGGCACATGCGTTGATTTTTTCGATTTTCCTACGGGGTTGAGGGATTGTCAGCTTAAGTTCGTGTTCTTGCTCCTGTCGCTCGCAACCTCAGGATGTCACGCAGCTCAACTCTAGCGGTTCTACGGAGCCAGGCTGCAGGGGGCCAGGAATGGATTCTACATGCATGAGCTGCGCCGTCATCCTGCTGATCGTGAGCAGCATGGTCCTGCTTGCCCTGGAAGCGGATTCCTGCGCGCGCTACGGCCTGCACGATGTTCCCGACTTCTTTGTGTGGGCGAATCTTGTCGTGTTCCTTCTCTTCACCCTTGAGATGGGTGTCAGGTTGCGCAGATCTCCGCGCCCAGACGCGCTTTTAGTCTCGGACCTGGTGGTGATCTGCATGCAGGGAGTAGATGTTGGCGTCTCTATGGTAGCCCGGCTCGCAGCTGGGAGCGAGGTTCGTGCCACAGCTTATTTGCGCATCGCGCAGTACCTGCGCTGGTTTCGCATCGTGCGCTGCCTGCGATTCATCCCTGCCTTCGCAAGCATGAAGGCAGGCGCTTTCTTGGACTTGAAAAGCTGTTCTCGGTGCCCCCTTGTGTAATCATGGACAGGTGCAGATGGACCTCATCAAAGGGGCCGTAGTGCCCCTCCTGTCGGCAGTGTTCGTGCTGTTCTTCTCCATCTCCACTGTCGCCACTTTGGTGACCGCAGTGGTTGCAGACGCTTGTAGGCAGCAGCCGGACGTGGTCGGGTCCTGCGGGGAGCACTTCGAATCGATTTGGGAGAGCATGTACAACGTCTTCATGGGAACGTTCGGGGGCCTTGACTTTGATGACCTGGTCAGGCCGATTCGGTCCGTCAGTCCCCTCGCCTGCGTCATCATCAGTGTGTACATGACTCTGATCTATTTGATGATGATGACGGTGTTGACGGCTCACCTGTGTCAGAAAGCCGTGGAGACAGCCAGCGCAGATCAGGTGGAAGGGCGACTTAAACGACTCTTCCGGGAGATGCTCGATCCTTGTTAAGGAAGTCAGTTTGTGACAAAAATCCTCATCACATCCTATAATCGCTTTTGCACCTCTTAACCCCTTTCGTGAAACAAGAGCAAGAGCCCAGGGAACCCTAAACCCTAAGACCCTAAACCCTAAACCCTAAACCCAAACAATAGCAAGAGCAAGAGCCCAGGATAACGGATGGGAGAAATCGCATCAGCTTGGACCGGTTCACGGAGGCCCTCAAAGATCGCAGGCGATATCGGTGTTCTCTTTTCTTGACGTGATGGAAAGACAAACTAATGATTGTGCCGGTGATGATGTTCATGAGGATGAGGACGACGGATGTGATGTTGAATGGGTGATGCTGACGATGGTGAAAAGGACAAACTCGAAGCGTTTGCTGCTGATGCCGATGCTGATGCCGATCGTGATGCTGATGCGGATGACCATGATGATGGCGAGGAAGCGGACGTGTTGCTTTGCGGCATTGCAAAGCACCCTGTAGTGTTCGTAGACTTCCAGTCGGTCGGTTTTTGTTTTTCCCAGAGGATCAAAGAGCTCTTCGAGCAGCTTGACATTTCGACGGAGGATGTCCGGAAGCGAGCTCGCCGTTTATTTAAGCTGATCGACGAGAACCTAGGTGTTGATTTAGTTTAAGCTACTCTCATAAGGATACCCTATGATTTTGCTGTAGATCCCCCTATTATCACAAGAACTGAGCTATCATACTAAGCATGCCCTATTATTTACTGTAAATCCCTATAATGGTAACTTCAAGAGCCCAGGAACCAGGACAAGGATGTGGAAGAGAGGGAGTTTATCCAGGGCATCATGCGACTGCGGGGTCCGGCGAAGAATCTGAAGCTTTGGGAAGTGCAACCGGGGTCCGATTTAAGTTACCAACAACTATAGTATCATGGGCCCCCTATATTGAGCTACTATGATAGGAATCTAGAGTAAATAGTAGGGTTTCCTGATTATGGTAACTTAGTTCTTGTTAACGGATCATAGCAAACAATCTAATTTCCTCATTAGAGTGACTTGGTTGAGTTCCTTAACTTTAAACCCTTATAGGACTTGTATAGGACCTTCAAATTATGGTAGCTTAAATTCAGTTCCTTGACAAGAGCCCAGGCAGTGGGAGATGCAGAGTGAACTGTCTCGGATTCGGCATGACCAAAGCCAGATCCGGCTAGAACAGAGCGAGACCCGTAAGATCTTGGAAAGAGGGTTCTGCAAGATTTTGGAGAGATCTTGACCTATGACCCTCAAACCCTAAACCCTAAATCCTAAAACCTAAACCCCCAAACCTTCGCCCCCAAGGCCACTCCTTTCTGCCGGCTGATGTGGAGTCACGAGTGCTTCACTTCCAGCTACAGCTCCGTAGGCCGTTTAGCCTACTATAGGGGCCGAAATAAAATTACCAATACTAGTACTATTTTGGGAGTTCCTTATTATGATAAAAGTATCATGGGCCCCCAAACCCTATTCTAATCATTAAGGCCCCTATTCATTACTTTTTAGCCAGGGCATCAGTCCGCAATGCCAATGGTCGGAGCTCCGACCCGTTCCCTGTTTCGAACCTCTAAGCCGGCTTCCCAAAAGGTGTGCGGCTCGGAAGGTAACGTGGCGCGAAGGCCATGTTCGCAGACTTGCATTTCAACTTCCCCGAACAGGCCCTAAACCCTTAACCCAGCAACTGCTCATAGTATTTTGCCTTCCAGAGAAGTGTTACTGCGAAAACCCGAAGGCCCAAAGCACGGTAATGAGAACGCGGCTTGCAGCCCACTCGCGAGGCAGCTTACAGTTCACAGCTTGTGCATTAGTATTATGATTCTCCTTCCTGATATGATTGTTACTATTATTACTGTTGTTGGTATTACTATTGATATTGATCTTCTTAGTGTTATTACTACCAATATTAATAGCATATTTGAAGGTTAGAGTGCTGCGAGCCATGCCCGCATCTCAGCCTGACCTAAGCCAACTCGTGTAGGATTTAGTTTTTTAGTTTAGGGTTTAGGGTTTGGAGTTTAGGGTTCGGGGTTTAGGGTCTACGATGACAGTAAGAATGAGAGGCTTCAGTTGAAATGGTACGTGGTCTGGATTTAGTTTTGTACATATGCTGACCGTGGGCGCAACTTTCTGGCCAAGCGGTGTAAAAAGGCTTTGCGTCATGTGACAGTGCGGTCATAACGCCAGTACTCATCCTGATCGTGATTCCGGTTCTATGTCTCCTCCAACCAAATTGCAAAGTGAGGTGCCAAACAGCTGAGGATGAGGAAGAGTAGGGGGAGGCAGCGGCAGTGGTGAGGCGGTAGATTGTGATGATTGTGATGCTGATTGGGTTTCGAGCCCGGCAATTGAGAGATCTGCAGTCTGCAGGAGCATCATCCGTGCCTACGGCTGAGCATGGCGCTCCCGAATTCGTGCCGGGACTCGATCACTCCTCAAGGGATGGCTGAAAAAGGTTGCCTTGAGAGCGAACCCCGAACAGCCTAACACGCCCTGAACCCTAAACCCTAAACCCTGAAACCCTAAACCCTGAACCCTAAACCCTGAACCCTAAACCCTAAACCCTGAACCCCAAACCCTAAGCCATAAACCCTGAACCCGAACCCTGAGACCCCATGTTCCCAAAAGCCCAAAACACCCCCCGGAGCCCAGCCCCTAAGCCCAGCCTCGGAGCCCCCAAAGCCTAAATCCCGGGCGCCAAAGCCCAAAAGCCTTACCCCTAAATCCCTAAACCCTCAACCCCCTAAATCCCTAAACCCTAAACCCTCAACCTGCATGATAGGCCTGCCTCAACATGCTTTGCAGACGGAAAAAGGCCCTAAAACAAAACCCTCAACCTAAACCCCTAAACTTCTAAACCCCAAAGCCAGTGCTGAAGCCTCCAGCGGCTGCTGGCTTCGCCTCTCTGGGAACCTGGCTGGGTTCTCTGTTGCAGGCTTACAGGCGTTCTACTGGGATGTTGAAAGGGTCTTTTTGGGTCATTTAAGGGTTTAGGGTTTAGGGTTTTAGGTTTAGGATTCAGGGTTGCGTTTCAGTGTTGTTAGTTTGGGCAACTCAGGAATCTTCATTTCGGGGGATAGCGGGATCAATGTAGGCCCCTGATCTAAAACCGTATGTCTTGCAGGACAGGGGTGTTCGGATCTTATGTACCTTCATCGTGGTCCTTATTGTGAAGGAGGGGGCGTGTTTCTGTCAGGGGAATACATTGGGCCGTCGTTCCACTCCCGGCGGATGCTCCTTTCGCTCGGTCAGGAGAATCAAGTTTGGTGTCATGCCTTTGATAACTAAATGAGTCGCTAAGGGTCATGTTGCTGCGGAGCGATGATTACAATCGTCCCCGAAACAAGATCTTTGTCTAGGAGATGGTGTTTCATTCCATAGGCCCGGAGCTCGAAACCCCTTGTAAACCCCGTGCAACCCTTGGAGAACCCTCGTAGAACCTCCCAAGCCGTCCTAAAGTTGTTTTCTGTACTCCAATATCCCTTAATATGATTTAAGGTACGTTCCTTAATTAATTAAGGGATAGTGGAGTCTCTGTGGCGTGCGAGCCATGGCTGTTTCCACGGCCGCCGGCTGAAGGTGGGAGGGCTCTGCTCCTTCAGAGCCGGTTTTAGGTTTTAACGGGTTTAGGGCCTAGGGTTTACGAGTTTTAGGGTTTACGGGTTTTAGGGCTTTAGTAGCATTTCAGGGTTTAGGGTTTAGGGCCCGGAACCCAGGGATTAGGGCGTGTCGGACTGATGCGTGAAATGCATTTCACTTTGGTGTTGCTCCATGTGTCCGGGGCTTTCCCTGGTGACCTCTTGGCTTCAAGGCTTTGCCTGCATTTATAAAGCCTTGACACCACTTCAGGACGCACACTCTTCGAGGCCTTTATAGAACCCTGATAGAACGCTTAAGGGCACTCTCTTCGAAGCCATGGCCGCAGGGATTCTTAGCTGGGACCTTTTTTCCACCTGCACGCGTGAAGCTAGCGATGAGTTGCGGCAGGTGCTGAGGGAGCTAAGAGGCCTGAAAGCGGCCTGGCAAAAAGACCGGCGAGAAGTTCGAAGTCTTACAGGGGCCACAAGGGCCTTGCTCAAAGTAGCACGATCAAATCGGCAAGTAGACATGGGACGGAAAGCAAACTCCAAGGGAAGGAGCATCACATCCAGTACAAGGAGCGATGGGTGCACGCCAGAACCCATCTCCCCGCTGAGCACCGACGTGGAGCCAGACTGTGAACAGAGCCCGAAGCGTCATCGCAGCCCTCCGGAGGCTGGGGCCGGCATGTCGTCATTTTCTTGGTCCTGGTTTTCTCTACGTCGTTGTGCAGTACCTCAGGCTTTTCGTGTTTGTGAGAGTAAAGGTGTGAGTCTTGTTTTACGACCACTCTTGCTGTTCGTCCAGTTTTGATTGCATTAGGTCATGTGATGATTGTTGCTGACTTGCTTTGCGGTATCGGATCTCCAGCTAATAGAAGGCAAGTCGCACGACTACCGCGACATCTACCACACAGGACCTCAGCCCCGGTGCAGGCTGCGGCTGCTCTACTGATAGGGGTGGTGGTGCTGGTGAAGAGAGCCCGACACACAGCCCTCCGGAGGCCGGGGCCGGCATGTCGTCATTTTCTTGGTCCTGGTTTTCTCTACGTCGTTGTGCAGTACCTCAGGCTTTTCTTATGCGATGATTTGTTTGATTTTTCTGCTAGTTGAAGGACTTTTTGAGCTTAAGATATTATGACTAGTATTTCTACCATTATTTATTTGTACCAGGATTACTACTACTAGTGTAGTTGCAGCTTGCGCTTCCCTTCAGGCTGTCACGCAGCTTTACTCCGGCTGCCAGAAGGGGCTAGGAAGGAGGGTGGGAGGTGGCAGGTGGCAGGTGGCAGGTGGGAGGCGGTGGGAGGTGGGGAAGGTTTGTACATGCGCCGCCCACATCGCAGTCATCCTGCTGATCGTGAGCAATCTGGTCCTGCTTGCCGCGGAGGCGCACGATGGCCTTCACGATGCTCCCGACTTCCTTGTGTGGGCGAAGCTTCTCGTGTTCCTTCTCTTCACTCTTGAGCTGGGTGTCAGGTTGCTTGTCAGGTTACGCCGCGGTCTACGCCCAGACAAGCTCTGGTTCTCGGAGCTGCTGGTGATCTGCGTGCAGGGAGTAGATGTTATCGTGACGAGAGGTCGTGAGGCTGGAAGCGAGGTTCATGCCACGGCCTACTTTCGTATCCTTCAGTACTTGCGCTGGTTTCGCATCGTGCGCTGCCTGCGCTTCATCCCCCTCTTCGCAAGCATGAAGGCAGGCGCTTTCTTGGACCTGAAAAAGCTGTTCTGTGTGCCCTCTGTGTACTCATGTAATTGGCAGGTGCAGATGGACCACATCAACGGGGCCTTGTGGCCCCTACTGTCATATCTCCTCGTGCTGTTCTTCTCCATCTTCATTGTCGCCACTATGGTAACCGCGGTGGTCGGAGACGATTGTTGGCAGCAGTCGGACTTGGTCCGGTCCTGCGGGGAGCACTTCGTGTCGATTTGGGAGAGCCTGTACAACGTCTTCATGGCGACGTTCGGGAGCCTTGACTTTGATGACCTAGTCAGTCCACTTTGGGACGTCAGTGGCTTCGCCTGCGTCATCCTCTGTCTGTACATGCCCCTGATCGATGTGATGAAGACGGTGTTGTGGGCTCACCTGTGTCAAAAATTTGTGGAGACAGCCAGCAAAGATCAGCTGGAAGAGCGACTTGAACAACTCTGGAACAAGATACTCGGTCCTTGTTCAGGAAGTCAGCTTGTGGTGAGGAAATCGTCGTATCATGCTAGAGTCGCTTGCGCCTGTTAGCCCCCCGCATGAAACACGAACACGAGCCCAGGATGACAGGTGGGAGTGATAGCATCAGACTGGACCTGTGCAAGGAGGCCCTCAAAGATCGCAGGCGAGATCGGTGCTTTCTTGCTTATGTTTCGAAATGATGGAAAGACAAACTGATGATGATGGTGCTGGTACTGATGTTGATATGATGAGGATGAAGATGACGGATCTGATGTTGAATGGGTGATGCTGACGATGGTGACAGGGACGAGCTCGCTGATGCTAATGCTGATCGTGACGCTGATGCTGATGACCACGATGATGCCGTAAGTGGACGAGCCTATGGTGGTTGATTTGCAGTGCGGTAAAGCACTCCGTAAGATTGATTTGATGGGCTTTGAGTGGTGCGGATTTTCTTCTGGTCTCAGATGGATCAAAGAGCTGTCCGACCAGCTTGGCACTTCGACGAGGGCCTTCTGCAAGGGAGCTCACCATCTCTTAAAACTGATGGACGAGAACCTGGGTGTTAATTTAAGCTACCCTAATGTGTATACCATATCCCTGTTATACCAAGAACTGAGCTGCCATACTTAGGCTACCCTATGATGCGCTGCAAATCCCTATTATGGCAACTTCTTGAACTAAGCTATCAGACTAAGGACACCCTATTAATTACTTAAAGTATTATCACAAGAACAGCGGTCATACTAAGGACACACCCTATGATTTACTTCAAGAATCCCCAGTATGATAACTTCAAGAGCCCAGGAACGGGGACAAGGTTCTGGAGAAAGGAGAGTTCATCCGCGGCATGATGCGGCTGGCCGGTCCGGCGAAGAATCTGGAGCTGCGCCTGGGCTCTGAATGTAAGTTACGATGATAGGGACCTATAGCAAACTTAGTTTTTGTTAAGGAATCATCGCAAACAATCTGGCTCCTTTTTCGGGTAACTTGGTTAACTTCCTTAACTCTAAACCCGTGCAGGACCCTTATATAATCTTTTGCCCTAACAATATCGCACGTGAAATTAAATTCGTTAACAAAAGACCAGGCAGTGGGAGATGCAAGAGATCGCTAAGATGCTTTCTGCCCTACGGTGGCAAGACCTCTACTGCCCAGACAGCAGGCATCGACTCAGGGGCAGGTGTAAATGGGCGGGACAGCGCCGGATGCGCTTCAAAGTTTGCAGGGTTCTCTGCACTGGGGATTACAAAAAATCCCGCATATCGCTTTAGCTCTCTAGGCCGCTTAGCCTGTCGGAGCTCGTTTCCCGGGTGGGGCTTCCACATGGTGTGCGGCCCGCCCGGAATGTTTCAAGCGTCGGGACTCGCGTTTCTACTGCAGAACAGGCCCTGAGCCCTGTCTGGTGTGAAGCCCAGAGGCCTAAAGCTGACCTCCGCGCGCGCGCACGCACGCACGTGCAGAGTTTCGTGAAAGTCACAACGAGACGCTTTAGTTGAGACTGTGGGCACAACTTGTGCAAAAAGGCTTTTGCTTCAAGTGGCAGTGCTGTTACGAAGCATTCATCTTGATTGTACGTGCGGGCTCCCGGTCTCCTCCAACCAAATAGCAAAGTGAGGTGCCAAACCGCTGAGGATGAGTAGGAGGAGGCGGCAGCAGTGGTGAGGCGACGAATTATGATCATTGCGATGCTGATTCGGTTTAGACCCTTGCAATGGCAATTTCACCAACACTGGTCGATAATCGTAATGTTGACAGTGGTGACAATGCTGCGCAGGTCAGATGCCGTGGTCTTTGAGGGCCCAGGGCCCCGGAAATTGCTTAAACTCGCTTCGGGTCCATATGGGCGGCGCCTGAGGTCAGAAGTCACTGCCCGAGAACGAGCTGTGCCGAGGTGGTGCCGGTGGGGATTCCGGGAGGATTTTCGAACTTCGTCACTGTGTGGATGCGCTGTCATGGGGTTGTATGTTCTTGGGGCATAACGCGGCCCGAACCGAAACCCAAAGCCTGAAGCCCGCCCAGACAGGAAAAGTCACAAACCCCTATGCCCAAAGTATCACAGCCGAGGGGTCGAAACTTCAGAAACCTTTGAGAGAGGCAGACCACGTCTTTACTGCGACAGGGCTCAAGACGAGCCTGGCCGGTTCCCTGCCTTGTGAAGCAATGCACGGCCGGCCTCGCGTCTACGTGCGGTTTCGGCCTCCGTCGGAGGCCAAAGAAGCACCGCTCCAACAGGGTAGAAACCTTAAAATTAGAAGTAAACCTGAAAGCTGCTTCAATTCGTAAACCCTCAAGCCCAGACAAACCCTTAAACCCTAAGCCGAAGAAATGCCTTCCAGCTGCCTAAACCCTTAAGCCCCAAACCCAAAATCCCATGTCCCTTTTGCGGGGCCCCCTGAGCCCTAAAGCTGCTCAAAGTGGCCTGAACCCTCAAACCCCAAACCCTAAACCCTAAACCCTAAACCCTAAACCATGTCCTTTTTTGGGGCCCCATTTAAAGGAGCCCGTCAGGTGAAGCTTCCGGCGCTGAAGGGGCCGGGCATCCCAGCGAGCGACACCGAGGTGCCTGTACTTCTGGGGCGCCGCCGCGACCAGGAGGAGCCCTAAACCCTACCCACTTGTTAAGGAATTAGATGTAAGTTACCATAATAGGGATCTATAGTAAATAGTATGGTTTCCTTGTTATGGTAACCTAAAAGTAAATTCCGTAACAAGAACCCAGCCTACGTAGTCGTAGACCCGAAACAGCAAAGAGCAGAGTCTAAACTCTAAACCCTAAAGGAGAGTGGGACATGCTGTCCTTTGCTGACCCTAACTTTAAACCCTAGACCCAAAACAGAAACGTCCCAAACCCTAAACCTTAAACCCCAGACCCAGAACAGCAGAATCCTAAACCCTAAACCTTAAACCCCAGACCCAAAACGCCCTAAACCTAAACGCATCAGGAGGAGCCCGCGTCCCGACGGATCAGCCTCGTAGGGGAGCACACCATCAAGTTCCCCTGGAAGTCCCAAAGCAAGGAGGAGATGGCGGCCTAGGGTTCAATTAATTAGGGCTGAGGGATTAGGGTGCAATTCGGGTTTTCAGATTTAAGGTTCGGGTTTAGGGTTTAGGGTTTAGGGCCTAAGTTTAGGGTTTAAAGTCCAACTAGGGTTCAGGTTTAGGGTTCAGTTAGGGTTTAGAGTTTAAAGTCCAACTAGGGTTCGGGTTTAGGGTTTAGTTAGGGTTTGGGGTTTAAGGTTTAATTTGAGTTTTGGTTTAGGGTTTAGTTAGGGTTTAGGGTTTAAGGTTTAATTAGAGTTTGGTTTAGGGTTTAGGGATTCGGGTTCATTTCGGGTTTAGGGTTCAGGGTTTAGTTAAGATTTAAGGATTACGGTTCGATTAGGGTTTAGTTACGATTTAGGGATTAGGATTCAATTAGGGTTTGGGTTTAGGGATTTAGCAATGGTTTAGGCATTACTGTTCAATAAGGGTCTAGCGTTAGGGTTTGGGTTTAGGGTTTAGTTAGGATTTAGGGATTAAGGTTCAATTCGGGCTTGGGGTTTAGGGTTAGGGCTCAGGGCTTAGGGTTCAATTCGGGTTCAGGTTTTGGGGTTTATGCAGGGTTTACGGTTCGATTGGGGTTTGGATTTAGGGTTTAGTTAGGGTTCAAGGATCAGGTTTCAATTAGGGTGTAAGTTTAAGGTGAGGGTCCACTTAGGGTTTAGGTTTAGGGTTTACTTAGGGTTTAGGGTTCAATTCGGGTTTAGGACATTGCTGCACGTATCAAGCGGATTCGTAGCAACCCTGCAATATACAAGCCGTTTCCAAAGGTGCAGGCTGCCATTGACTGGCTTCGCCAGTTCGACTGCGATGCGTTGCGTTATCNGGACATTGCTGCACGTATCAAGCGGATTCGTAGCAACCCTGCAATATACAAGCCGTTTCCAAAGGTGCAGGCTGCCATTGACTGGCTTCGCCAGTTCGACTGCGATGCGTTGCGTTATCCGATCTTGATCGTGCTTGGCCCTTCGCGTGCCGGTAAAACAGAATGGGCGAAAAGCTTATTTGCCAGCCCGTTGGAGATCAAAATTGGCAGTCTCACTTTCTTCCCAGACAAATTGCNTCCGATCTTGATCGTGCTTGGCCCTTCGCGTGCCGGTAAAACAGAATGGGCGAAAAGCTTATTTGCCAGCCCGTTGGAGATCAAAATTGGCAGTCTCACTTTCTTCCCAGACAAATTGCAGGAGTTCAAGCGCGGCGTCACAGACGGCCTGGTGCTAGATGACGTACGTGATCTGCAATTTATCGTTGATCACCAAGAGAAACTGCAAGGCAAATACGATTGCCTTGTGGAGTTCGGCTCAACCACAGGGGGCACGTGTGCCTACAGGCTCGATCTGTTTCGCATCCCTGTGGTCGTGACAGTTAATTATTCTACTGCCAATTTGCAATGGTTGGAAGAGCACGATTGGCTGGGAAATCCTGGCAACCGTGTGGTTGTGAGATTCGGCGAAGCATCTGCCACAGTAAATTCGTTGTTTGTGCACGCCGTAAATGCCCGGATTTCAAGCAGAGTGCAACAAATTGGATGCTCAGAGCGTGGAGTTCTCGCTTCAGAAGCATGGAGTTGGAGGAGCCGTTGGGGGGAGATCATGTGGCAAGCTGTTTCAGCCTGCAGATTGCAATGTTCTTTGATGCGAATAAAAGTCGTGTGAGTTGGCATCCTATCCCCTCGCAAAAGTTGTTTCTCAACTGTTGGCCAAAATTGGAAGGGGCAGACGGAGGGAGTGGTGAGGATGGAAAGCCCAGTTT
>BGNK01000744.1:66078-81719 GCA_003297005.1 Symbiodinium sp. clade A Y106 | reverse complement strand
TGCAAAATAATCATTCAGCAGGCTCTGAGTAGCAAGAGCGTGTTGAAAGAGGATAATACGCGCTTAGAACGAGGTTTGTGGCCAGTTCCACGACAATTTTTTTCGCACGTCGGAGGCCTGGAAGGTTACGACACTGAAAACCGTTCTGCTTCCTAAGGGCCGTTCTGCTTCCTAAGGGTCGAGGTTTATCCACAGACATGCCGTGTTGTGGAGCTGCCGGCTCCCAGACGGAGGGGGGCCTGTTTTCGGTGGCCACTGGCTGAGGTTTTTGCCCTCCAAAAACCGTTCTGCTTCCTAAGGGCCGTTCGGCTGCCTCAGGCGGTGTGAGGGAGTCAACAGCCGTGCTGCAAACGCTGTTTGCGCATATGGTAGCCAGAATCCGGAATCGTACCAGGCTCTAGAGAAGGTGCCAGAATTCGTGCGCACCGCTGAATCAAGTGGTCCAGGAGTGATGAACATTCGGATCAAAGTGGGCGTGGGTTGTGCTGTGTTGACGGGCAGAGTTTCAGGCCCGGAATTTGGGCTTGGGGCAAGCCGCGCCTGCCTGAGCCCTAGTGGATGGCGCTCATGAGCTGCATCATTTCGTGTGAGATGGGCGACAATGCGTGAGACCGCGGATGTAGAGAAGACGTTGTTCCGAGCAGCGTGAGCAAAACGTGCGTATGCTGCACTTGGCCACCAAGAACTTGGCATGTCGGTCTTCGTCACCTTCGTGTCAAATTGATAACGTGAGCTCTAAGCAGTGCTCGCGCAGTTCGGTTCAAGCATACGGTTTGGAGTACTCACGCTCCATGGCTTCTTGTGCTAGTTGCGTGTGTGGACCAGGCACTGGCAACCCTTGTCTCAGTTGTCAGGCGCATTCCATAGTGCAGCTGCGGGAAAGACTGGCCGTCACACGGCGTGAAGTCAAACAGTTGTCCGGGCAGCGTCTGCGTGTGCGAAAGCAAGTCAAATACAAAGGTTTGGGCCCGGTTGGTGTGAAAGCTGTTGCGTTGGCTTTTTGGTGCAGCGGTGAGCGAGCAAAAACTGCTGCAGTGCTGGCTTACCAGCTTGCGCTACGATGCAGGTTGCGCGCGGGCAGAACCTACCAGACGCAGCATTTGTACAGAAGCTCGTAGGTGAAGTTGATTTGTCGGATGCAAAGACCTGCGCAGCAGCGGACCGTTGTGCCAGACGCTATATCGCGTCCGTGTGCCTGGCGGTGTGGATTCGGAAGCGCAACTTGGCGCACGGAGTTGCTCCAAGTGCGCAAGATGCCTTTCATACCTACCAGCAGAGCAGCTGCTCCGCGACTGACTTGCAAGCGTTCCATACACGCATGGGTAAAGCGCTGGAGGAAGCGGTGGCGTTTCCGACGAGGACAGCTGCGGCTGCGAGAGGATTTAGATGCGACAACTATCCGTGCAAAGGTGGCCGGTCTTGTCAGAGCGCGCAGGGAACAGTTTCTCACTGTACGAGAGCAGGTTTTTCGGCTTAGGGGATCGGTTTTGGGGGCCGGATTTCGGGCCTGGAATTTCGACTTCGGCAATTGACCTTAAGCTAGGCGGTCCTAAATTAGGGCCCGTTTTTCAGGCCCAAATTGTGGACTACGAATTGAAACCAGGTGGCAATGTTTTGGAGATGGCTAGCGTATGCGCGGGATCAGTGTCCGCGTGGCAAACAACCACTCCTGTTGAACGTGGACGAGACTGCTGTGCGGTATGTCCCCAAGTCTCCGCCTGGTTCAATCTGTCCTCCAGAGTTCTGGCCGTCACTGCTTCTTCGTCCGTGCAGCTTAGCAAAGAAAGGTGAGCTGAGAGGCTGTTTCACCTACATAGGCGTGATCTGCAACCAGTCCGACATTCAGGGACATCTCCCGCACATCATCATCGCGAACAAGTCCCACTTGAAGGCTGCAGAGTGTCAGAGGATACAGGCTGGACTGAAACGCATTTGATGGTACGCGTGCGCTAGGCACAGCCCTGGCATCGTTTAGAGCACAGTTTGAGTTTCATGTTTTATTGGACGTGGCACCATCGTGCCTGGAACCCGGCCGTCTGGGTGCTCATCGCGAAGCTGTTGGTGCTTCCGTTCAAGCCAGTGACAGCCAGTGCTTGAAAGCACTGTATGCATGAGTATCCAGTGGCTGTACAAGCGGACTGAGCCTGGCCGGTACGAAGATCAATCTGATCTTGTTAGCACGGGCTGCCCTCAAAACTTTTTCGCACAAGTGGCTGGCTTTTGAAGGCACCAGAGGCTTTCTTTAATGGCCGACAGTGGGCACCTGCTTTCGAGGCAGTGGGAGCTACTGGCCAATTTGAATGCATCACTCGTGTCCGGCGCCAACACACAGAGCCGCAGGACATGCTGTGTAGGGAAGCGCCGTCGGCAGAAGACTTGGCCATCGTGTGGCCCAAGCGACGTCGCATGGCTTATGCGCCTTCGCTTCTTTTTAGCTAAAGCTTTGGCGCGGAAGCATGTGCGCTCCTCAGAGTGCAGCGGCACTGTTAGGGAACGTGCTCGAGTGGTCTGAAATGGATAGGGTTTTGGGTCCCAGATTCCGGTCCAGAAGCTGAACTGTCAGCATTGTGCTTCAGAGCCACAGGCAGCCACTGGCGCGCTGGATTTTGGTGTCTTGGCTCAGCAAACTGCTGTAGCTCTGCAAGCCCCCTCTCCCGTGCGTGTGCGGCTGTCTGTTCTCATGGACGACCCACTGAATAACTTGAAGGCTCAGCGACAGGCTCTCAAAAATGCTCTCAAGCTCGCCACGAAGTCGTTCCGAAACGAGGCAAGGCTATTGGCGTTTATTTTGTTGTCATGTTTTGTCTGTTGTTGTGTTGTCTTGTCTTGTCTGTAGTTGTCTTGTGTTGTCTGTCCGGTCTGACATATCTTTTTAAGTCTTCCATGAAGGCCGGTTCGCCGGCCTCGGGCCGTCAGGCTCGCAAAAGACGACGCCTCCTTAAAAAGGCAGGCAACCTAAGCGAAGCCGACCTGGTGTGGCTGCTGCGATAGTTCCTGGGTAGTTTTAATGTGCAAGTGGGGCATGACAGTGTGCCTGGGTAATTCAAGAAGTGGACCGTGTCTGGAAGTCATGTAGTTCCGAAGTCTGCAGGCCGACCTGCGCAGCATCTTGAAAACCACAGCACAAACAGTAGCTGCANGCATGACAGTGTGCCTGGGTAATTCAAGAAGTGGACCGTGTCTGGAAGTCATGTAGTTCCGAAGTCTGCAGGCCGACCTGCGCAGCATCTTGAAAACCACAGCACAAACAGTAGCTGCAGATCCAAGCCCCTTTCCGTGCTTTTGTGGCCATTCTTGCCGCTGGCTTTTTCGTCACATGGAGTGATACTTGCACTGCGCCCAACGGATCCGTCGTGACCTGAGATTGTTTTGATCAGGTTGAAGACTGTGCTGGCCGTGTTTTTTCGGCCATTATTGCCAATAGCGGTGTCGTGATGTGGTATAGGCAGTAGTAACCACCCACAAGCACTTACCGCGTGTTGACTTTCAGCACCAGTCCATATGCATGCATGAACCATATCAACTGAAGAATTGTCGTCTTGATTCTTTAGGTAGCAGCGAAAGCTGTGCAAGATCAGCTGAAGACTACTGTGCAGATCCAAGTTTTTGTCTGCGCTCGCTGTATGCTGCAGAACTTCTGGTAGAGACAGCAGTGCAGTGCAGTTTGAAGCTGAAGTGTGCATGTGGTGACTGTGTCGGGTTATCTTGGCGACGGATCCGTCGTAACCACAGATTTTTGCGAGTTGCTTGTGGCGAGGTGCAGATCCCAGCCCAGCTTCGCTTTTGCTGCCATTCTTGTCAGTGGGTCTGTTGCGTGCTGCTAGGAAAGACAGTAGTGCAGTGCAGTTTGCAGTGCCAGACAGACTCAGCTGAAGANGTGCAGATCCCAGCCCAGCTTCGCTTTTGCTGCCATTCTTGTCAGTGGGTCTGTTGCGTGCTGCTAGGAAAGACAGTAGTGCAGTGCAGTTTGCAGTGCCAGACAGACTCAGCTGAAGACTGTCTTGCGTCAGTTAGTCGGGTAATCTTGGCGACGGATCCGTCGTACTCTCAGGATATCCGTGCGCTCGTGATGGTGAAGTGCAGCTCCACTTAGGGTTCAGCTAGGGTTTAGGGATTAGGGATTTAGTTAGGGTTTAGGGATTAGCGTTCAATTCGGGTTCCGGTGTAGGGTTTACTTCGTTAGGGTTTAAGGATTAGGGTTCGATTTGGGTTTAGGTTTAAGGTTTAGTTAGGGTTTCGGGGTTAAGGCTCGATTTGGGTTTAGGTTTAGGGGTTAGTTATGGTTTAGTGTTAAATGAGGGTTTAGGTCCAGGCGGGGACGTCAGAGACCCACGTTTTTTGCACAGTTCAGCTTTGCTTGGTTGAGTTTTCTTGCTTCCGGCCATTGCTTTGTCACTGCAGTTTTTATGTCAAAAGTTTCTTTTTCTTTTAGGCATCCGCAAACTACACTGGTGTTTGTGGGTTTTCTGCACGGTTTCACACTTTCGTCGTGTACGAAACTAAGGCCCCTTTTGCTTGCATCCGCTTCTGCCCAGCTCTGGGTCTAAGTAACACGTTTGATCACAATAGTTATACCAGGAACAATACGATTCCTTCGCAATATCTCTCACAGAAACATGTACATCATTGCCGCAATGGATAGACGTGCTCTGATGGACCAGCGATACGACGCCGTGATGATGTCCATGGTCTGATCCGTTCTGAGAAGAGGGCAGCCATGGCCCAACCATGATGACGTCCATGGTCTACATGGTCTAATTAATCGTTTCTAGAGGGTTCAACCTTCTTGGCAGAAACAAGCCGCGAACGGCGTTTCTGGATGTTTGCACCGGCGGGGGGGGGGGGCCTAGCGATTACTTGCATGGTTTTCGGGACTTAGTAAGTAGTTGGTCTTGTATCATAACCCCCAATTAGGATCCTCATTCAGGGTACATATGATTGTGGGGCTGCTTACTACCTACTCACTACGCCCCCCGACCCTCCTAGTATGAGGCACATCTCGGGTGTTTAGGCCGTAGGGGCTTGGTTTGGTTCCTTATCAAGGGAGCTATAAGGGTTCCTACAGGGGTTTCTACACGGTACTATGCGGGTAGTTCTCCAAATTAGAGGGGTTTGGGGCTTGGGGATTGAGGGCTGATGGGGGTCAGGGCAGTGAGATTGGGAATGTGGGGTTTAGAACTCACCATAATTAGGTTTTGGGGTTTGGGGTTTGGGGTGTACATAAACCCTACATCCTAGACCCCCCCCCCCACTACCTTCTCTTCTAGACTATCAAAGCTCTTTGATGGTCAACTTGGCCACCGCAGGTCACGGTAATCCCCAGATCTATTGGTTTGCCCTCTAATGCGACCAGGGTCGCCACAGATCCGTCGTCCAGGATCGCAGCAAAAGCATTATACGCAGCCTGGATCTGCTTGACGTTCTTCCTTGGCTGGTTTGGGCTAGGCGTTGAAGCTGTAGGGCATACTGGTGGTGCACACATTCCTGGGCTGCTTAGGCCTGCATGGATTGCAAGATTCGGTTCCGTGCTTCATCTTAGCAGTTACATAAATGCACAGAAAAGCGCTTAAAGTCTGATTAGCCCTGATCCCTAAAAACTTGTCCCATCTTCTCCCTACACACTGCTCTCTGATACATGAACCCTAATAATTCCCATCTTATCCCTATACACTGCTCTCTGATACATGAACCCTAATAATTAGCCCTAATCCCTGAACTCTAAACACTTATCCCTAAACCGCCTCTCTGATACATGCACCAGGTTCAGGTCGTCTGGCACAGAGTTCGAGGAAAAGCCGGTGGTGCCCCAAGAGACGACGGACCCATCACCTTTGCTTAGCGCGCATAGGGTTTAGAGTTTGCAGTTTAGGGTTTCGGGGTTAAGGTTTTCTACAGGGGCCTCTGGGGCTTGGTGGCATATTGTACTATTGCACTATAAATATAATGAGGAGCCCCCGAAACCCTATTCTAACTATTAAGGCCCTAAACCCTAAACCCTAAACCGTTAAGGCCCCTACATTAGGGTTTCGGGAATCTGCTTACGCTCTGCATCTTCAGGAGCCTACGGCAATCCTTCCTCTGAAGCCCTGCTCCAAGCGCCGCTCAATTAGGGTTCAGGGTTTAGGGTTTAGGGGTTTACGGGTTTAGGGGTTTATGGGTTAGGGTTTAGGGCCCTACATACCGTTAAGTTCTATACTCCGAGCCTCCAAGCCAGCACCAACAATCACGAACACCCTAAACGGCTTATATGACGACCGAAGCTTCAAAAGATTTTGCAGATGCGTCGCCAAGAATTGCAGCGAACGCATCGCCGCTGGCTTGGATCTGCTGCACATCCTTCAGCTTGTGCTGAACAGCACTGCAGTCGCCACCCGAGCTCGCCTGGGTCTCTCTTTGTCTCGAGACCCGAACAAGCGGCTTTGGGTTTCGGGTTTGGCATAAAGGTGCTGGGTCACGCTAGAACTTGAGGAAGGTTTCTCAGCTATAGAGCCACTGAAGCTCCAGCATCATGCCCCAAAGCCCCATTTTCTGCATCGTCTTGCAGGATCGGGCAGGCACTTAAGGCAAGGGGTATGATTGCGTCCTAGACATGGGTTGCCTTCTGTGTCCCAGCCCCAAGTAACATACATATATACATATATGTTTTCATCTTTAAACTTTAATGCTTGCTTCGAAGACTTCCATACCCATCACAGTGCCCAAGCCGTAATGATCTCATGCCCTGAAAAATAAATCAATCGTCTATCCCAGTCCTTCATCGGAGTTGCCGAAAGCATTAACATTGGAGAACAGTTCTCCAATGTTGATGCTTTGGGCAGCTCTTATGAAGAACTGGCCTAGCAGCTACCACGATTGGATTTAACCTTCAGGGCATGAGATCAATACGGCTTGGGCAAGCTGTGTTTGATGGGTATTGAAGTCTTCGGAGCAAGCTTTAAGATAAACAAGGTTTACATAAGCTAGGACAGTTAGGACACGTGGCATCACCCCAGGCAACGACCGATCTATCGGCAAGGATGGCCGCGAAGGCCATTCCAGTAGCCTGAATGTGCCGCACGCCACGGAGACGAGGCTGCACAGAGTTGCAATCTCCACCACCTAAGGTCAAAAACTTCTTAAGAGAGGAGAGAGACTCTGAATCAGTGTAGTAAACCCCCTATTGTATATCAAAACATAGTTTCTTGGTATTGTAACAAGGTGGGGACCATTTTCGCAATTACAAAGTACGGCGTCGATCTCGTCGGCCCCGAACCCCCGAACCCACTTCCTATTCCTGTAAGTGCATCGGACCGTAATCAAGAACGACAAGTTATCCACCGAAGGAAGCTATTGTAAGTCAGGGTCTAGGTCGGGGTGTGCGTTTGAAGGTTTTGGGTGCACGGTTTGGAGCCTCGAAGAAGTCTGAAAACCACAACGGCTCTGGGTTTAAAGTTGAAGCCCGCACAGATATGTGTGTATATATATATACACACATGTATTCATGTATTTTTTTTATTAATATTGTACAATATTAAGCAGTAATGGTGATATGCTTAACAGTAATGATGATATGCGTTAGTATAAGCTATACCAAAATGATGATGGTAACCATAACACTAAGGACAATATACTGGTAGTAGTCCCGCAAATATGTACATATACAGTGTGGATATACATATATAGAGTAATTTATTTATTTATGCATCTGTGTAATGAGTATGTCTATGTGTATATATATATATACACATATATATATATATGTATATATATATATATTTACATTTACACAAACCTGACATTGAACTCAGTGTATGTATATAGTATATACATATATACACGCATACATACCGTTATTAGTATCAGCAGCATTAGTTATTCTTGCAGTAATGTAGGGGCCTTGACCCCCCAAACCCTATTCAAATTATTAAGGCCCCTATAGTACCCTGGCCCAAAAGGTAATCATGGTAGGTCTCATTTTCTGTTTTTAGTATCAGCATTATATAGGAGTTTCCGAAAACAGGGGACCCAAAAAAAGAAACCCAAAATAGTAGGATCCTTATTATAAGGATCCCAAAATACGGTACCCCTAATTTTCGGAAACTCTCATAATATAGTTATTAGTCCAAGTACCTAATTATCTCTTACTCTCCAAAATAGTAACCTACATAACTACTATCCTAAACCTAAATACCTAATTATTGGATCCTTTGGACCCTTGGGGTAGGCTTTAAAAGAAGTCATGTTAATATACCTAATATATACCCTACTTGTACCCTTTAAGGTCCCTTAAAGGGGCTTAGGGCCCATACTAGGGGCCCATGGCTTCAACCTTAGAATATAGTTATTATTCATATAGTACCCTAAATAGTAGGATCCTTATTATAAGGACCCCAAAATACGGTACCCCTAGTTTTCGGAAACTCCCATATAGTTATTATTACAGTATGTTGAACCACAGCCTGTCAGAGAGGCAAGCGACACCAAGGAGCTCCCCAGGTCACGACCTCGGATCCCCAGAAGCCTAGGGCTCAAAAGGGCCCTCCTTGTGGGTATTGCGAAGTTTTAGGGTTTCGGCTTTAGGGTTTAAGGTTTGGGGTTTAGGGTTAAGGTTTGGGGTTTAGGGTTTAGGGTTTGGGGTTTAGGGTTTGCGGTGGGTTTTGCATAGTTTTATAAGGAACCCAAGACCACAAAAAGGGAAAACGAGCACACTGAAAGACCAAGCTACCGATCCATCCGTTCGGAGGGCCGCAAAAGCACCGCCAGAAGCTTGGATCTTCTCAACACTCCTGGGCTTTAAGGATGTAGGATACTTTAAGTAAACTTTAAGGGTTTAGGGTTTAGGGCTTCTTTAAGGATGTAGGATACTATAAGCAAACTTTAAGGGTTTAGGGTTTAGGGCTTCTTTAAGGATGTAGGATACTTTAAGGGTGTAGCGGTTCTACCTGGGTTCCCTCGAGGATGATGGGGTTCTGCTTTTGAGGTTTGTAGGGTTTGGAGATTGAGGGCTTTCAAACTACAGTAGAAGCCCAAAAGTTGTGAATATAGGGTTCCTTTTAAAGGGATCTATAAGAGGGCTTCCATAATTTGGGGGCTTTAGGGCTTAGGATTTAGGGCTTACAGCAGAAGCCCAAAAGTTGGAAACCCAATAGCATGAATCCTTAAGAGTAATGTATAGGGAATCCCAGCACTATTTGGCCTTAATCGGGTTTCCAACTTTATGGGGTTTACTGTAGGGCTGCTCCGTCGAAATTTTTGGCTCACACTGCCCTAGAGCCAACAGAAACCACAGAGCAACTGAGATTCTTCAGCTGTTCATGAACACTGTCGCTGTCCCCGCCAGCAACGGCATCACCCCAGGTCACCACAGATCCGTCATTCAGAACTGCAGCAAAGGCTGCCTTCGATGCTTGGATGTGCCCCACATTTTGCAGTTTGTGCTGCACCGCGCTGCTATTACCCCCACAGCGCTCATCACCCCAGGTCACGACGGAGCTGTCCGCGAGAAGAGCTGCAAAAGCGCCATGCGAAGCTTGAATCTGCCGCACGTTCTTCAGCTGATCCGTGAGAAAGCTACAGTCGCCTCCGCAGTCGGCTTTCCCCCAGGCAAGTACAGATCCGTCGCTCAAGATCGAAGCTGCAGCTGGCAGACCTCTTGACATGAAGACCTCAATATGTCCGATATGAAATGTCAGTACATCACCATCCCTCAAGCAGCATTCTTCGACAGTTGATGCTCCATGCAGCAACTTCCCTTCAGCATTCAGCAAACTTCCCCTCCTTGAAGCCAGCGCAACCTGTGCGCGATCGCTCAATGACTGTAGTGACTTTCCCAGCTCAGCATCCAAGCAAATGGTTCTTCCACTTAGCAGGCTAACCTGGAGAGATATGGACATGAGCGATGCGCGGGGCGGCCAGTGTCGGTTCTGACCTACGCTAGCTGGGCCGATGATTCTAATAAGTAGGCCCACTTGTGCCAAGGTGTCCTTATTGTCAGTGTAGCCCGACATCTCTCTGCTTAGTGCACGCCACATTCTTCCAAGTCTTCACAGAGCCTAGGAATGCAAGTTACATCCTCAACGGCTGGGGGATTCAACCCCTCACAACACCGAACGCACATAACATCCCTAAACCCTAAACCCCAAACGGTTTTATACTACTTAGTCTGTGAACCCCAGAACCTCTTAGGTGAGCTCGCTGATATCGAAGGCAGGCCCTTAAGACTTCAACGACACAACTAGTACCTACGTTGGCCTCGAAACTCTATAAATACTACCTACTTTTGGCTGTTCGGAGTCTTAAGACTTTTATGCTTCTTCTAAGATTCTACTCATGGCACAGCTGCGGTGGCTTGAGCCGAAGATGCGGCAGATTCACGTAACAGGAATCCCAGCACTATTTATCCTTAATCCGGTTTCCAGCTTTTTGGGGTTTACTGTAAAGTCCCACCAAATTCCCAAATCTTAAACCCTAAGACCCTAAACCCTAAACCCATGCACAAGGTGGGGCAGCCACGCCTCGGTGCTGCAGGTTGACGTGGCTGGGGGGCCGAAATCTTTGTGAAATGTTTGAGGGGTAACCCAAAAGGTCCAAGTACCATTATAGTAGGAATTTGGTCCCCAAAAGTATATACTATACCATAGCTACTATACCATTACTTGGACCCTTTGGGTAAGCACACCCACACACATCGTTGAGTCACTGGCGCATCATGTGGAGAAAGACACTGTACGCAGGAAACCCTATCCGGGAAAGGATCGCCCCGAGTATATCCGTCGACAACTGTAATTTAAGTAATTAAAAGCCACGTGATCCTTTTGATTATGTGCAACTCGTTGTTTGAAGTGCCCTTTTTCCAGTTTAAATCATGGCCGCGTGGTAAAGAAAAGGCCCGCTTGGCGCATGGCTTTCCGTAGCTCCCTCGCAGCTTGTCTGGGTTCAAGATCTTGTACCTGGCTCTTAGGGTTTAAGGTTTAGGGAAGTTTAGGGCTTGTAAAAGGTCTATAGGGTTAATAGGGTTTAGGCTATAGGGTTTGGCATGAACACGTCTTCGTATTTGGGGACTACTACAGTAGGGTTCACCAACACCCAACATCCTGGAAGTGCTAAGATTCCCTGAAAAACTCTATACCCCCGACACCTCAATCTTGGACATGGCGATTTGGGGACCTTCAGGAATCAAGGCAGAAAAGGTCAGACAACCCCCAACCCCACACCCTAAACCATAATAGCCCAGAAGTCCTAAACAGTAAGCCAACATTAGGACCCACCCGAGGCACTCAGGACCCAAGACCCAAACCCCTAAACCCGTGAGCTCGTGGGGCCCGAGATGGCTATCGTTTATTCTATTTAGGGGTTTAGGGCTTCAGGGGCTTTGGGGTTTAGGGTTTGAGGGTTCTCCGAGCCCAGACGCTGAACACCGGCTAACTTGAAACACAGGGTGTGTGACTTCGGGTGGGGTGGATCACTAAGCCTTTCGTACGTTCTCCAGTCGAAGCGCCCTTACACAATAAGGGTCGGGTTTAAGCTTTGGGTTTGGGATGGTTTGGGTTTCAGGCTTCACAACCCTGAACCCTAAACCACCAAGTCTAAGCCCGGCACCCATGAGATTCTAGCTTTGCGTGCCCCTGATCCCAAGACTTCAGGTCCGTAAGCCCTTAGACCTTCACCCTAACATAGGGGCTTTAAATTAGAACAGGATTCCTTTAAAGTTTTCCTTTAGGGTCCTGGATTCTAGAAGGGATGAGTAAGCTCTCTCTCTCTCTCTTGTACGGTCAACATACAAAAACCTCCGAATAACGCCCTTTCACTCGGGTCAGTAGGGACCTCAACAACCGGATGCAGAGATATGGAATAGCTTATTATAGCTACACTAAGGAAGCCTGAAGACAACATGTGTGATTGTTCAGGCTGAACCCCAAAAAGAAAGGTCTTTGTCTTCCTTAAACTACCAGCATATTGAGGTCCCGCTATATTCCCATTGTACCACCATTGTGCCGAGGCCTAACCCTGAACCCCAACAGATAAACCCCCCGACACTGCTAAACCCCAAACCCATAAACCCCAATCCTAAAGCCAAATCCTCAAGGCCTTAAGCCCTAAATCCCAAACCCCCAAACCCTAAATCCTAAATTTTCTAAAACCCCTAAACCCCATATCTCCTGAGAATAGGAAACCCAAGGCCGGATCAGTCTCTGCACAGCTTTTGTCCTTTTGTCCCACGGGGAGCGTCTTTCTGCAAAGGTTGCACCAGGGGCCCCGGGGCTTTTTTGGCTTCGTGAGGGCAGTGTAGCGGTTTTAGAGTTTAGGGTTTAGGGTCTAGGGTTTAGAGGTTAGAACTTACTTACGGCTTAGAGGTTTGTGGGCTGTATCTCCTGGCTTCTGGGATTTCCAGGTTTGGGGCTTTTAGTTTAGGCTTTCCTTTCGTCTATAGTGCTTGTCGCGAGGATACTGAATACCCACAAAGCATAAAGCCTGGCATAGAAGCACAGGTAATCACAGCCGTGTTTGCACCTCATAAATTCTCCACGGCGCAGACCACTGGGAAAAATGCTAGAAGAGCTCCATGTACCCATATGGTATATACTCAAGCCTTAAGCATAAAAAGGGTTCCTATATAGGCACCTTCAAGACTAAGTATGTACTTTATAGGTACATGGGAGTTTCCGAAAATTAGGTGTACGGGTGATTATAATCAGGACCCTACTATTCAGGGCTACTATATTAGGGTCCCGATTGTCGGAAACTCCTATGTAGGTACATGGAGCCCTAGGGTTTACGGTTTGCCTGAGTTTCAGGAGGTCTGGATCATCTCCAATACTTGCCTTTATCAGGGCACAGGCTCAGGGCCCTGGGTCTAGGTGCAGGGCCAGCTGTTTAGGGTTTAGGGTTCAGGGTTTAGGACTTAGGGTTTGGGGTTTAGGACTTGGGATTTAGGGTTTAGAATTTAGGGCTCAGTGTTGAGGATTCAGTGTTTAGCACTTAGGGTTTAGAGTTTAGAACTTAAGGTTTAGTGTCTAGGATTTAGGGTTTAGGACTTGGGGTTTAGGATTCAGGGTTATGTTAACACATGTAAAGACCAAACCCTCCCGTGGGGCCTCCCCAAGAACATGAGACATGTGCAGTGAGCCAACTGTTTAGGCTACCATAAAAGGAATCCTTATGTGTAAGGCCCCGAATCAGGGGCTTTACCTTGGGGTTTGGGCCATTCCGGTTTGGCCCGAGGGGTTTACCGCTGAATCGGAGGCCCTGAATACTAAGGTCCTGGCATTAGTCCCTCGAGACTTGCAGCTTGTTATAGGGCCGTGAACATTTAGAATAACTGGGGTTCTAGGGCATAATAAGCAGGCCTAATGTTAGGGTTTCGGGGTGGGCACTTGGATGTTTGAGTGCCAGGGTCAGCGCAGAACCCTGCGCCGTGCGCACGAATCCTTCATGTTGAAATACGTGCATAAGTGAACATAAAAGCCCTAAACCTGAAACATCATCGAATCATACGCCCAAACTCTTCATCGCTACTAGTTTGCAGGGCCCTGAACCCATAACCCCAAAGCCGTGTAGCGAGTGTATTTCGCTGTGTGACTGTTATTTCGCAAAAGCTGCCACTCTTGTTCAGACGACTGGGGGCCCGGGTTGTAAGGCTGGGGCTCATGAAGCGCCTCGTGCTTTTAGGCTGTGTGGTTCTCATGCTTTGGGACTCGGCTTCTGTAAGCTGAGAGCCCCGACGCTTTCAGTGTTGTGCTAATCTGCACAGAATCAAAAGCCCTGACTATGCTACTGGTAGGTGTTGCTTTGATGCGGCTCGATGCATTGCCTTCACGCTGTTTTACAACATGCCGCCCAACCACCATGCCTTTCTTGCATAATTGTAGTTTCTTGGTTCAGAATATCGGAGTTTCCCCAGAAACGGACACAACTCGAATAGAGTATAGACCCTATGTAGAGAATAGATTCCTTGTTCTCAAGACTCGAAAGCTCAACATGAGGCCCAACATTCCCCCCAACTTCATATGGCCATGATGCTTGGGCGCCCGGGTTATCCTGAAGGACGCAACGTCGATGCACACGCAGGTCACCACAGCGCGGGCGACTGTGATGCCGGAACCTTCACTAATACCACCCCTAAATACAAAACCCCTACACCTTGAAATTCTCAAGCTCTGCATCAGTAAGCTGAGACCGTGAACTCAGACTTGGCAAACCCTACATACTACACCCCTGAACGAACCCTGAATTCATCCACGATTCCTTCAACCCCAAACTCTCAACCGGACATGTGACCCGTGGCTCTCGCGACCACAGATAACGATTCTGCCACTATTGTGTCGGATTCGGAGAGTCAAAAGCTCGCCTTCTTGCGACCCAGCAAAGGCCACCAGCCGCTCATCGCAGAACAGCTTGCTCCGAGAAATCTTCACTTCGCTCCTCGGCCGGACTTTGGATTTCGAGATTTAGGGTTTAGGGTTTAGTAGAGGTGTACAGTAAACTCCATAAAGTTGGAAACCCCAGAGCCTCAATCCGTAAGAGTCGTATAAACGGGATCCCAGCACTATTTGGCCTTAATCCGGTTTCCAACTTTATGGGGTTTACTGTAAAGCTTCAGGGCCTCTGGTCTCAAGGGGCTGTAGGCTTCAGGTAGAGGTGTACGGCTTTAGCTTGGATTCGGGGCTTCGAAGCTTGAAGGTTAGACTTCGAGTGAGGTGTTGTCCAAGTGTCCATCTCCCAAAGGGTCCAAGTAATGGTATAGTATATACTTTTGGGGCCCAAATACCTACTATAATGGTACTTGGACCCTTTGGGTCTCTTTTTTATCGGATCCATTGACGCCACCCTTTCCCTGGGCATCAAAACAGCCCAAAAGCCTTATATAGTATGGTCTTTGGGCCAACAGCCTTAATATATGAGTCCTTAGATTCCTATGGTTTTCTTATCTGACTCGAAAAGCTTGCATTGCCTTTTCCCAGGGTCGGTCTCGTGGTTTATGTAAGGCTTGAGGTTAAGGGTCCGGGGCTCGTAACATGGCTTATTTAGGGTTGTTTAGGGTTTAGGGGGGAGGGTTTAGGCTTTAGGGTTTAGGGTTGTTTAGGGTTTAGGGGGGGGGAGGGTTTGAGGTTTAGCCGCAGCAAGTCGTGCGGGGTTTTGGCGATTTTGGTTACTACAGCTTCTAGCTATGGGGAGCAGAATGGACTGACTGTATTGAATGAGGCTACCACATTAGGCTCGCACCCACAAGGGTTCGAATGTGCAGCCACCCGACTAGTGAGAAGACAGGACTCCAAAAACGCGGTTGTTCATGACTCTGCTGGCTCAAATGGAAAGTCACGGACACTGCCAGGCCGCACTACTGCGATGTCGCCTGGCCTCTTCCGCAGGGCCATGGGACATAAACGATTCGCCTTTGTTCGTGAAATTTTCTCCATGCCGTCCTGGAATGTGAAGCCTCGATGAACGCCTGAATCCCACAGTAGGGCCAGGGTGTTTTTTTTTTTTGTGGCCCCTTTTTTGCTCGTGCCCCGCGTCATTGGTTTCGAGAAATTTGTTTGCTGTCGGCCCCGGGTGTGCAAAGTTTTTTTTTTTTTGTTGCGCTCCGTTGGGCGCCGCGACCTTTCGGCGGGGCCAGAGCAAAAAAAAAAAAAACACCACCCAGGGTGTTTTTTTTTTGCTCC
>BGNK01000744.1:44900-65941 GCA_003297005.1 Symbiodinium sp. clade A Y106 | reverse complement strand
TTTTTTTTTTTTGCTGCGGCCCCGCCGGGTCTTTTTAGACAATAACAAAAAATGTCTGGGGTACTACATCGGGTCTAAAAAGACCCGGCGAGGCCACAGCAAAAAAAAAAACACCACTTCCCCACAGTAGTGATATCTAGTAAAGCCCTGAACCCTAAATCCCTTTATTAGAACTTTGGTTTCTGTTGCTTGGTTACAGGAGCTTGACTTCGGTTGCCAGACCAAGTAAATGAATACACTAGTCTCTCTTCTTCAACAACCGGGCCCCAAAGAGTTCAAACTTTCTATGATAGAGCTATTATTATAAGGCCAAAAAGTTTAAAGTTCCCCCGTTCACTATCTAAGTAATTTCTGCAATATACACCAAGACCGCATGCGAACTATCAAGGCTCCAATATTAAACAAAAGCACCTTAAGAAGCCCTTGGCAACAAGTAGAAGAAAAAGCACGTCCCTAAACCCCTACAGTAAACCCATAAGCCTTAACCCTCAGAACCAGAAATCAGCCGAAACCCCTAAAGCCTACTCCCAAACCCTCAACCCGAAGCTCCCTAAACCCTAAACCCCCAAAACCCTAAATCCCTAAAACCCCAAAGCTTTTGGATTCAAGGAGCTGCACCTCCCAGCTCAGGCCAGCACCCTGGAAGCACCGATGTGGGGCGTTCCCGAGTTCAGAGTTTAGGCTGCAGAACAAGACGTACCTACTATGTAGGAGCCAAAAAACCCTCTGTCTATCTATCTATCTATCTATATACATATATATATATGTGAACCCCTATGAGGCCCATACCGTATGGGTACATGGCTCTGGGCCCCTGCTTTGATCTACATCCCAATCTGCAGCGAACCTCCCAGATACCATACTATCTACCCGGAACCCTAGACCTTAGATGGCTATTGCTACCGAAAGCCCGACATACTTGGACCCCGAATGCAACCCGGAAACTGAATCCACAACCCATCTAAAGGCTGTGTACAGGTCCTGACCTTTCCCCAAGGGTCCAAAGGACCCAATAGTTAGGTACTTAGGTTTCGGATAGTAGTTATGTAGGTTACTATCTGGGAGAGTATATGATTATTACCCCAAGGGTCGAAGTACCTAATAATCATATACTCTCCAAAATCCTAACCTACATAACTACTACCCTAAAACCGAGTACCTAATTATTGGGTCCTTTGGACCCTTGGGGTTAGGTACTTGGACCCTTGGGGTTTGGCCCATGCCCTGATATCGGCCTCCGAGGCTTTGCTGTCCTAAAGTCTTAACCTGTCGGCTCACCTAGTCCCGGCTCAAGAAACCCAAAGTCCCGAAACTCAGAACCCGAACCCGAATGTAGGAACCTGATTGAGCAACCTTGGGCCTTTGTTAGGGTTCTGTATATGAATCCTACTATATTGGGGGTTTTAGGGCCAGGGTTTCTTAATCAGGTTCCTGCATTAAGCCCTAAACGGAATTGAAGCCTCAGCAGGCATGAGCGATGGGTTGTACTCGAAGTCGTCGATCCGCGCGACCACGATCAAGATCCCCATGTCAACCACTTTTTGCAGTGCGCCGGGCCCTGTCCGAAGCCGATGTGTGCACGGTTTTGGGTTTTAGGGATTGGGGTTGTAGAGGTTTAGGATTTAGGGTTTAGGGTTTAGTCCCTAAAGTTTAAGGGTTTCAGATTTTGGGTTTACAAATTAGCGCTTAGTGAGTTTTAGGGTTTAAGGATTCAGCGGGCTAAGGTTCTCAGCTTTAGGGCGCTCTTACCACCGCCAAAGAAAATCATTGGGCAAAGGACGGTTCAGGGTTCGTGGGATTGGGTGGAAGGGTTATTTAGATTCAATCTGCATCAGAGGTACAGGGCCATTTCCAGGGATAACAATCTAAGAACAGTCTGCAAAAACCTAAGGCTATAGTATGCCTAATACAGTGTCTAGGGCTTGTATGGCCTAAACGCTGGTCTAGTTGCCTAGAAAGTCTACAGGTTAACCTTTGGGAGTATACAAGGGGTGTAATTGGATTTGAAGTGTTCCACATAAGGGTTGTGTATGCGTTGGTTGAAGGGCTTGCAATGCTAATCCTTGCTAGAAGAGTATGTAACGTTTAAACTTCTCATGGAGAACCCCTCCTTAAACCCTAAACCCTAAACCCCTAAACCCCCTAACCCCCCTAAACCCTAAACGCTAAACCCTAAACTCAAGAAGCCGCTGCAGGGTTGCTGCAACAACCACGCCTCCCAGAGAATCGCTTCGGGAGCGTTCGAACCAGCGCATGATATCGTGCACCTCAGAGCTCTGTGGGAAGAGGTTTGGGGTTTTAGGGTTTAGGGTGGGATGCTTAAAAGGTGTTGGGGGAGTTACCAAAAACGATCGTAGCGAGTTACACAGGATTGAGTAGGGTTGGGAGTTTTGGGTTTTCAAGGCCGTACGCCTATATAAGAGTTCAATAGGTCGGCCTGAGAACATGACCAAAAGGGTCTAAGTACAGAAATTACAAACAAGCACATGTACTGTTGCAGCCCAAACATCTACTACCTTGATGTGCTTAGATCCTGTGGCCTAGGCTTGTTTCAGGATATGAGGAGGCACTAGGCTTGTTTGTCGCTATATCTCTATCTATCTACCTTTCCCGGTATCTGAGTATCTACTTTCCTATTACATATATGTACAAACTAGTAAAACAAAAGCCAGTGTGTGTATGCTGTATGTATGTAACCTAGACCCCGAATGCAGCACAGAACCCTTGCCCCAAATGCATGACACCCCGAAGCCCTAAATCCACGAAACCGCTAAACCCTAAAAAACCCTACACCCCAACTCCATGAAACCCCCCAAAAACCCTAATAGCCCTAAATCCTAAACCCTAAACACCTAAACCCTACCATGAAACCAAAAATTAAATATGTTCCTCCCTTTTGGAATATTGGCACCCTTTTAAAAAACAAAGGGTGCTTCTCAGGAGCCTAGTTAAGATGCCCACCCTAACCCCTAAACCCCTAAACCCGTAAACCCTAAAACCCGAAACCCTAAACCCCAAAACCCTAAACCCGAAACCCCTGAACCCTAAACCGCTGAACCCTAAACCCATGAAAACCCCCTTTCGGGATGGCCCCGACCAAGGCGCCGAAGGCACCGGGGAAGTAAACTCCTCCTCCGCTCCGATCCGCGTGATCAGAGGCTTTCCCTGGAACTTTGGCCACCTTTGGCGTTTCTTGGCTTCCTTGAGCGGTTCAGCATTTAGGGCCTAGAGATTGGGATTTAGGGATTTTAGGATTTATAGTGTAGGTGCCGGCCATTGATTCTGGCAGCGATGCACGGCATGCAGCAGACCGGGCAGTGCAAACTCAAGCGGAGTTGCCGTTCCTTGCGCCTGAAGTGTGCAGACCGTCGTTGCGCCGCTCCGCTCGGCTCAGGGCGAGACGTGCAGCTGAAGTACCAAGGCTTCAGACCCTGCAGCAACTGCAAAACTTGCTTGGCGACGTCCTCCGTTGAGGGAGGCATCTGCTCTGCGTTGAAATCAAGGGCTCGTTGCTCAATGGGTTCCGCGGCACTACCAGCAGCAGCAACACAGGGCAAAACAACGACACCAAACGAGTAGGGGCCTTAATAATTGGAATAGGGCTTTGGGAGTATATTATACTATAATAAGGAACCCCCAAAAGAGTATTCTCATCATGCCTTGAACAGCCGCAGACTACGCAGGAGTCTCACGGGCATGAACATGTGAGGAGTAAATGCTTTGCTGACTGGACACTGTACAGGTTGAGATGGGAAATCATAGCAACCTGACTGCTACAACTACAACCCACGTCCCACGCCAAAAACACCCGAATCACATCCAGAACTGAACCATAACCTTCGAAACATGCCTACCCCGAAACCCTAAACCCTAGACCCAAAACCCTAGACCCAATCCCCGAAGCCCCTCAAGCCCTGAAGCTCCGAACCCCTGAACTATAGGCCCTAAACGGCCCTAAACCCCTGAAGCTAAAAGTCCGAACCGCAATGCACATATCCCTGAAACCTCAACCCACGAAGAGGCTAGAATGTTGCCGACCTTCCCTTAGGGGTTTAGGGGGGTCTAGGGTCTAGGGGTTTGGGGCATAGGGTTTAGGAGTTTTAGGGTTTAGGTTTCCCTGCGTTGAGGGACAAACTCCTGCATGCGTCCATAACAACGAACGTATTTAGGAGTTAGAGCTGAGGGGTTCAGGGTTGAAGGGCTTCGGTTTGGGATTTAGGTAGGGCGTTGCGTATCATGTTCAGGAACAGTCAAAGCATAAGAAAGATGCTCCACAGGGAGTCGCTTAATGTAAGGAACCCCACAAACCTAAACCCCCACCATCAAACTCATGCAAAACACAAGAGGCACCACAATGACTCACAAATTGTTATTTTTATCATTGGATATCACCTAGACCCTAAGCAGTAAACCCTTCCCAGCAGGGTCCAAGTACAATTACAGTAGGCATTTGGGGCCGAAAAGTATATACTATACCATTACTTGGACCCTTTGGGCTCACTCACACTGAAGATCAGGTGCCATCACGTGGAGGCCTGGAAAGAGGCTGCGGGAGGCCGGTTGTGACGAGGATCTCCCCGGAGACGCACTCCTTCTTAGTTTAGGGTTTAGACTTTAGGATTAAGGGTTCAGGGTGTAGGGTATGCATATGTATATATATACGTATATATATATATATATATATATGTATATATGTATATATATATATTCATTTATTTAATTTAATATATGTATATATGTATGTAAAGGGGTTGAGGGTGTACGGTCTAGGGGTGTAAGGTTGGGGGATTGTGTCTTTGCTTCATGCTCCCTTGTTTCACAGAATCCGTGCTAGCTCTTCCGACAAGGGCCGGCTATAGGGCATACGGGTAGGGTTGAGGGTTGACCCTTGGAGCAAAGGTTCTTGAACATAACTGGTGTGGTTTGTCTTTGCCGGCTCTGTGCGATCTTTCGCAATAGAGCTTGTAGTTCAGTGCATTTGGAATATGTTCACAGTCTGGGTTTTTTTGTCCCTGCAGATTTTGCATTTGAGGGTCTGGGATTCGACATAGGGTCGTTCTTTGGGGGTTTGCGGCTTCTTTGGAGTGCCATGTTTGAGTATCAGCATAGTGCTCGCGACATGAGTTTGGGTAGATTTGGGTGGTAGTGCCTCCACGTTTGTATTTAGGGGAGTATGGGTGTTGGCGGCTACTGGGCAGGTAGAGCCTCGAAGGTTGCTGTGAGGTTGGACTCCGAGGCAACCCTAAATTCTAAACCCTAAACTTCTCAAGAAGCACCTTCATCATTTGGGTGCCCAGTGTGTCAAGGTTTGGGGTAGTAGGGTTTATAGGAACAGTGAATTCGGAATTTAACTTATCTAAGGCCTAAATTCACAAGTTAGCATAGAAACCCGAAACTTACACCCCAGACACACCTGAAATCCCCAAACAGGACACATGTACCGAATCATATCAAGCCGCCCCAACAAATGTAGGCTCAGAGTTTAGGTAAACCCTGAAACCGTCTTGAACCAAAAAAAAGCCAGAGACCTGAACCCACAACCCAATGGCCCGATAGTCTTAGGCGCTAGGTACCCTAGCCGCAAAACGGCTAACTTTTCAATTATGGTAGGATTATATAAACCACAAAAGGTTAAAGGTTACCTACTCAGCTACTAAGTAGTTCTAGAGCCTTAAACCCTAAACCTTGAACCCGAATCCGGTCCTTGAGAATTTTTGTTCCCAAGCCCTAAAGTCTATAGAACCTGAAACCTGATAGAACCTGCCCTATTCCCTAAAGCCTAAACCCTAAACCCCTCAAACCTCCACCCCACCAGGGCTCCGCTGTGGTGGCTGAGACCACTTTCCAACGCGAGGCTTCTGGTGGCAAGCCGTCGTCCGGAACCTTCTGGAACCAGGGTTTAGGGTTCAGGGTTTAGGGGTTAAGGGTTAGAGTTTGGGGGTTAGGGTTTAGGGGTTATGGGGTTAGGGTTCAGGGATTAGGGGGTTATGGGTTAGGGTTTATAGGGTTTAGGGGTTTAGTAGGTTACCCAGAAACCCCTTCAGTAATGAGGGTACCCTCTTTCCTACTATTTGGTTTTAAAAAGAACCCAACGCGGAAAAGGGCAAAAGGGTACTGCTCGGGAACCTATTTAGGTTTTACCTATAGTCTCCATTGTAGTTCCTTTTTTTGGTTGACCAGTTTTATGGTTAGGATCCTATAATAGAGATTTTGGTTGACCAAAAAAAGGAACTACAATGGAGACTCTAGGTAGGGTTTAAGGCCTGAGCGTGCCTAAACCCCGGCAGTCATGCGGCTGTGAAGTTGGGACCGGACCCTCCCGGTACATCTTAGTTGCTGAGTTCATAAACCCCCACAAGTTTCAGTTTTGAGTGGGTAATATTATCCCAAAAAGTCTAAAGTGCACCCACTCACCTACCAAGTCAAAGCATTGAAGTATATAGGAGCTCCCGCCAAAAGGCTTGCAGCTCAACGGATCAACCCTCAGACCTCTCAGTTGTGAGAGACAAGTTGAATGGTATCATAAGCGTGTTAACCTAAACCCCAAAAGTCGTGTCTTAATGGCCTAAACCCCAAACCCTAAACTGCCCTCAACCCTCAAAAGTCGTGTCCTAATGGTTTAGAACTGACCTGACCCAAACCCGAACGCTGAACCCTAAACCCAGAACATGTTTCTTTAAATTACAGGGGGTCTGTCTCACCATTTGGGAGTTTCCGAACATTAGGGGTGCCTTATTTTGGGGCCCTTATAATAAGGATTCTACTATTTAAGGTACTATATTCGGGTCCCCTATGTTCGGAAACTCCCATTTCCGTTTCAGGTATATTTCGGAATAAAGGGGCGTAGCTCCCGCTGGCTGACCCACAATCCTCTCTAAGCCCCCAAACCCCTGATTCTACAGCACTATGATAGAACACTTAACTCCCATATTCCTTGCTGTGAGCTCTCTGAGTACAGCTTGAGCTATAGGAAACTCAGGCTCCATACTCAATTGGACAAAAGTATGTGTGTATATATATATATGGGTTACCATATATATGTACGTGCACACACAAAATATCTATGTATGTATTTGCTTAGTTGTATATACATGTGCCTGAATTAACTTAAAGGGTTTAGTCCGGCACCCCCAACTACCCTATACCCGAAGTACCCACTATTAAGCACCATGGACCATAAGGGCTCCATTAAAGGGTACTTGAGGGGGCCTCCATAGTAATGTAGTTCCTTTTTGGAATTACCTTATAGGATCCTGAATATAAACCACAACAAGGAACCTATAGCTAATTAACTTAAAGGGTTTATGCATGAGTACCAGATCCTCGGGGGACCTCATAGAGGCTCACCTGAAGTTGGTCGCCGAGCTTTGCGGCGCTTCGATAGCGCATGTCCTTGGGCTTCAGGGCTTTGGAATCCGTAGTGCTGCGGGTTGAATTGCGACTCAAGACACTGGAACAGCATGTCCTTGAGCTTTAGGTCTTTGAATTTGGAGTTGAAGACGAAGAGTTTAGAGTTTTAGTTCAGGGTGTAGGGTTTAGGGTTTAGAGTTTTAGTCCAGGGTTCAGGGTTTAGGGTTTGGAGTTTAGGGTTTGGAGGTTCGGAGTTTGGAGGTGTGGGTTTGGAGCTTACGGTTTAGGAAGGGTCTCCGTAGGGCTTAGGGTGCCGTGCTTATTGATTTCCTCAGGGCTTCGGGCTTGGGGACCTTTCTGGCTCTTCTAGAGCAGGGCTTTTAGGATCCAGTAACCTAGTCCATGGTTGGGATAGGATTAAAATTTACTTTTTTTTCTTCCTTATAGGCTTTAAGTACCTATAAAAATCTAAAATGTTACCCAACTATGACAAAGTAACCTAGGAATATAAGGGCTCCCTTCTTGGTACTGGGTATGTAGTTCTATAAGCGACCTGAGACCATGACTAAACCCTAAGCCCTAAACCCCTAAACCCTAAACCAAACGAGCCCACTGGTAGACCTAGCCCCAACAGTCCAAAAAATCCAACAATCGGGTATTTGGGTTTAGGATAGTAGTTATGTGGGTTACTATTTTGGAGAGTATATGATTATTAGGTATTTAGACTACTTAGACCCTTAGGGTACGGCATGGAGGTTTGAGAAGAAACCGGTTTGCTTGAATCTCCAAAGTCTAAATGCAAGAATCTTGGAACCCGGGCCGACCGGATAACCGTTTCCTTAAGGGTCCATGAAACCATGTACCTTAGGGCCTTAGGGTTTGGGGTTGTGCCTATATAGTTGAAGGGGTTCGGGTATACGTACTACAATGCCGTTGTATACGCTGTGAAGGTAAAGGTGTAGCTGTTAGAACTCCTGTACTGTACAGGAAGACGTGCAGAGGGGCCCTGTCATGTCTAAGAAATATTTTCCGGGCACCATTCCGTTCCAGTGAGTCACAACTATTAAAAGAAGCCTGAATTCACTACCAATAATATCCTTGTACAACCCTATTCTATCAGTGCAGATGCCCATATTGCAGCTGTCCAACCCTATTCTACTACTGCAGACGCCTATATTGCAGCTGTCCTGTCAGGTTGTAAGTGTGCTCGGATAGGGAACAGGATATAAGATCTTAGGATTTCTTCGGTTTCGAGTTGATAATAGAGTGTAGGATGTCTGGCCGAGAACTGAGCAGCATAGTAATCACCCAGTTGTCGACCTGAATCGTTAACTCACCCCTGAATCCGTACTGCTGCGGTTTGAATTAAGACACTAGCAGAACAGCTTCAGGAATAGTAGCATGGCCGCAGACTGCAGCCATTTCAGTGGTTAGAGATCCGTAGAAGTTAAACACAAACAACGTATCCACAACGAAGGAATCACAATCTAGTGAACCCTAAGGGGCCATGTACCCAAATAATACATACATTGACCTTAAAGTGGTCCCTTTGTTTAGGTACTTTGAGGCCAAAGTATATACTATTTGGGCACATGGACCCCTTGGGCGACTGAGCAGGCAGTTCTAGGAGTCCCAAATATCCAGCAATCGTATGATCTGCAAGAAATCCCAGCTGCACTTGCTAATTACTGCCAACAATCAAGTACCTGTCTGTTGAATACTTGGGCCCTTAGGGTAAGGAATGCGTGCTGCGCTTGCTGGCTTTAGAAACAGGGCCTAGGAGGCTCGGGATTAGCTAATTTTCATACTGTAGGACTATAGGCCAAACAGGCCTATGCCCGAGGTTCCAGACACCCCTGAGTGCAAAGCGCTAAAAGTGTAAAAGGCCTCTGGTCCTAAAGTACTCTGAAGCGATGGTCCCCTAAACCCTAAACCCTAAACTACTCTGAAGCGATGGTCCTGTGCAGCAACGATCGCTGGCCGGCCACGCCCATCCTCGAGTCAGGGCTGAAGATGGTCCAAAGGAGGTCCTACGATTGATGATAAAAGTCCTGCATTACCTGAATGACCCTAGACTCTGGGAATGATGGTATATTCCTTATTATGGGTAATGCAGGATTTATATCATCAACCGTACTTCTGTTTTCTAGACGTGAGACCCCAAAGTATGTACGATTTGTATACTTGGAGTCTCTAGGGTTAGAGACAGTTAGAGACACGGAATTTTCTAGTGACGTCCAGGGCAACGCTAAATCCTAAACCCTATAAAATATAAACTCTAACCCGTCGCCCTGAACTCGCTTTTTAACTCGCTTTGTTGTGGTGCTTGGCGCAATTCTTTTGGAGTTTGGGCTACGGTTGCCGACAGTTTAGGGTTTCGGGTTCGAGCGATTCTGGGCAGGCAAGCCTTCGCTGTGAAAAGCAAGTAAAACAGTCCACAACATGCAAGACAGACGGAGAGACGGGAAACGCGTTTTCGTTCCAAATGACGGTTCCCTTTAAGGATCCTGTGAGGTATTTCGCTATATTGATCTAGAGCTTGGTGCAGCCCGAAAGAATACTAATCTCGAAGAACCCAGAAGTGCATCCTTGTCATAGACCTCATTGAGCGCACGCTGGAAGAAGCGGAAATAGTTCGCATAGAAAACCACTTGGAAGCAGTCGGTGTCCTCCACAGCTTTTCGCAGGGTCGGGTTTGGGGTTGGTGTGGAGGAAATCCCCTGCTAACGGAAGAGCCGTTGAGGATCCTGACTATAAGGGCCCCTTGACGCTGTAAATCATAAGGTGCCCCATAAGGTAGCCTTAATTACAAGAAGCCCTGTGTGCAGGTGTCCTCCATGTACACGACGAACTCAGCCGTTAGCTTGGGTTCCATCGTCTCCGCCCGGCGCACGCAACGGATGTTGCGGGCGGAGGCCCTGCAAACAAACGCTACAGTTCCTTACGAGTGCCATTAAGAGTCCTTTCTCAAGGGTCCTAATGGCTAGGGATCCTGGAGGCGCTACAATGTTCTGGGTTTCACTACAACACCGCCAGCACCACCAGCATGCCAACTGTGAAACCATGATAACTCTAATACTCGTTGCCACGCAAAAAACAAACGCTGCGCAGCATGAGACTAGAAGATGTGGTATATGGCTTAAGCCTTAGGCACTCTGCTGAACCGCTGGGGCTGTGGATTTTCTGAGTCACACTCTCAACCCCGTGAACTAAAGCAGAAATCCGAAAGCCTCATGACGACTTAGCATAATGAGGATGACTTCGGGGAGGGTTTAGGGTTTAGGGGAGAGCCTCATGGAGCATAAGTTTCAGGAAAATGTCGGGGTGCAGGGCCTAAGGGTTTCAGGATTCTCGGGTCTGTGGTTTTGGGGGTTTAGGGTGTAGGGTTTAGGGTTTAGGGACAATTTGGAGCTGACGAACATCAGAGGGTGGTACCTCTGTATGCAGGCGATGTACATACTACTTTGATCCACCATCTAAACCCCAGCCCCAAAACCTATGCCCTAAACCCACATCTCGAATCTTGAATCACTCCAGACTCGATTAGCCCAAAAACCGAGAACCCTGAACACAACACCCAAAACGGCTTTAGCCTCATGCCCCGTGCTCTCATACTGCCGCCACTACAAACCTGCATTACAAGTATTCCGTGCTGTGGACCCCAACCTAGACCGCCCAAAGTAGGTAAAAAAATGGCCTGAAACCCATAAAAGGCTATTATTCTACATACTTTTGGGGTCCAGGTAGACCCTGATCTGCCTTCTTCTGTTGGAGGCCACCACACCGAGCACCCCAGCACTCACCTCTGACATGGAGTGGGCCAAAACGGACAAAGAAGGGGCCTCCATAGTTTCTATGGTGCTGTACGTGAGTTTTGAGAGGGTTTGACAGAGATCTAGAAGGCTTGATGAATGTTTATGGAGTTGTATAGAGCTTGTATAAGGGGGCCTTGGCAATCAGAACAAAACTTGGAGGTATTCCATAATATGCTTATACTAGGGCTGAAAGTCAATATGCAATGATTTTCAATTTCGAACCTCTATTTGGGAGTTTCCGAAAATAGGGAACCCTAATATAGTACCCTAAACAGTAGGATCCAAACAAAAAGGACCTCCAAATACGGTACCCATAATTTTCGGAAAGTCCCATTTTTGGGTGGGCTTCGGGAACCTCCCCCAAGGGTCCAAGTACCTAATAATCATATACTCTCCCAAATAGTAACCTACATAACTACTATCCGAAACCTAATACCTAACTATTGGGTCCTTTGGACCCTTGGGGCTCTGTGCAACCACGGGGCCGTAGCCCATCTCGTCCCAGGACCTCTGTGACGCAGGGTGGTGGCCGGAGCGAAGCGGTCGCGGGGCTGGTGGACAGCTGAGCTGCAGATAGTGTGGCTCCTGCGCGGTGGAGGCTTGAGGGTTTAGGGTTTTTCGGATTTTGTGTGGGTTTTTCCAGGTTTACAAACGCACCAATTCTAGTCCCAAAGCCCGAAATCCCCAAAGTTTCGTAAGCTTGAAGGCTGCCGCTAAGGAACCGAGCCGAGAGTTCTTGGGCCTTGCATGCACACAAAAACACATGTGTATATATATATATACATACACACATAATCATAATAAAAAATAGTAATAACAATAAGAAGAATAATGTAGTAAATCTGACATGAGCAGAGTAGAGCGCCCCTTACATAAAAAGTGGGGTGGAGTCCCTTTCCCAGAGTGCAGAGCTTTTGGTGCCATACATTGTCAATAGGTCGACTTCGAGTTGCGGGTTTCGGGTTTAGGTTCCGTTAAGGGGATCTATAAGGGATCCTATAAAAGGGATCTATTATGAGGGGTCCTTTAAAGGGATCTCCTGTTTCTGAATTAGGGTTTAGGGCCTTGGAGGTTGGCGTTTGAGATTTAGGGGGGGGATTTGAGATTCCTGTGCTGGGGATCCTTCCAGGAATGATCCCGTGATTGCCTATAGTCTGCAATGTAGTTCCTTTTTTTGGTTGACCAGTTTTATTGTTAGGATCCTATAGAGATTTTGGTTAACCAAAAAAAGGAACTACAATGGAGACTCCAGGTGGGATCTGAAGTGATCCCTGGCTTTCGGAACTCCCGAAACGCGAGCAACCCCAAACTCCAACCACCTGAACCCTAAGCCCTGAACCACTAAACCCCAAGCTGCCAAACCCTAAGCCTTTAACTCTAAACCCGCAACTTAGTTGCTGAGTTCATGAGCCCCCAAAATTGTACACTTTCAGCTTTATAGTGGGTAATAATATCCCAAAAACTGGACAGAAAAGTGTAAAGTGTATCCACTCAGCTACTAAGGCAACTTGAAGCGTGCTCTCCTGACAGCGGCCAGGGCCCGGTCGCCTGCTCCAGGCCGCAAGGGAACCAGGGCCATCGGCGCTTTGCAGCTCGGTAAAGTCAGAAAGCTGCTCCGCAAGACGTTATCCCTAAGCTTGGACCCTAAACCCTACTTGAGGCCCTTTTGACTTAGTAAGTCTACTTAGTATCCCCTAGAAACCCTATTATAATCCCCATAACCCACCTTACTAACCCTACTTACTAAGTCAAAAGGGCCTCCAAGTAAGCCAAAAGCTTGGATCCCAAAATGCCGAAAGCTTAAAACTTACACTCAAGGCTTCCAGGGCTCGTGATTTTCTGCCTTGACCCTTTATGACTACTACGGTTGATGGACAAAATCCTGCATGACCCATTGTAAGGAATATACCATAATTCCCATAGTTTAGGGTCCTTTAAGGTCATGCAGGATTTTGTCCATCAGCCGTAGTTCATGGTTGGGATAGGATTAAAAATGTATTTGTTTTATTCCTTCTTGGCTTTAAGTACTTATGAAAATGTAAAGTGTTGCCCAACTATGACAAAGACTACAACTTCCGGGTTAAACTTTGGGCTTTGAGGGTTTAGGGTTTCCTATGTCTGAATTATAGGGTTTCGGGTTAGGGCCTCGGGCTCGGGTTGCGACCTTGTGGAGTTTCCTCGCGCGCCGATGAGCAGGCTAGAAACCCTCAGGGTTCAAAGAACCCAATAATTCGGTACTCGGTTTATTGAAAGGCTTAAAGGAAAGGGTGATTATAAGTGTGTAGGCCCACCTAAACCCTAAACCCTAACCCCAAGGGTCCAAAGGATCCAATAATTAGGTATTTGGGTTTAGGGTAGTAGTTATGTAGGTTACTATTTTGGGGAGTATATGATAATTAGGGACTTGGACCCTTAGGGGAAGCCCACACCTGAAGCCGACCCTGAACCTTCTTGTCCCGGCCCGTCAAGCGAACAAAACCAATCCTATACTTAGTACCTTAAACCCCTAAACCCTAAACCTTCCACCCCGTTGCGATTCATGTGTTCTCTGTCTCCAGGCTGGTTGCTGGCTCAAGCCAATGGGGCTTCGTAAAAAAACACTGCGCAAAATCAAAAAACGTGGAAGCCGACTTAGAGTTTAGTAGGGTTTAGGGTGTGCCCCTATGGGGGGTAAAGGGTTCTATAGTAGGGTCCCCTACAAAGGTTAAAATGGGGTTCTTTGGGTCCAAAAAGCACATAGACCACAATCCTTCTATATAGGGACTACTTTAAAACCTTACGGACAAAATATCTGCTAATTCTATGCATACATGGACCGTCCCATGGACCTGAGGGTGCGATGAGGGTTTACACTTAGCCATAAGGCCTTAAAGGGCCAGGTACCTATAAGCTTCATACTACTCCCCCAAATACAAAACCCAAAGGGTCCAAGTACCATTATAGTAGGTATTTGGGCCCCAAAAGTATATACTATACCATTACTTGGACCCTTTGGGAAACCTGTAGACCTCATTGCAAAACCCTTTTAAAGGAACCCTCAAATTACAGTGATAGTACCCCTTTAAAGGAACCCTCGTAGTACGCTTATAGTAACCCCTTTAAAGGAACCCTCGTATTACCCTGAAAGTAACCCTTTAAAGGAACCCTCTGGAGACCTCATTAACCTGCAGATAATGCCAGTGTCCCGAAACCCCACTACCCGATGACCGGGTCTTTGGGTCCGGTGGCATCGGGGATTCGGGTCTCCCACCCAGAGAGCCCAGCACCCCTTGGTCTAAAGAACATATATATATATACATACGTATAACTCAAAAGTCTGTGCATGTTTGTGACTATCTATCTATATATATATATATATGGTTGTATGTGTATATATATATATATATGTATGTATGTACATGTATGCATGTGTTACGGGACTTAAGACCCTATAAGTTACAAGCTACGTGGGAACTTAAGACCGTAAGTTACAGGGGACTTAAGAAAGGAGATAATACCTTGGGGTTTGAGATAACCCTGACACCCAAACCCCAAGCCTAAAACCCTAAACCCTAAGCCCCAAACCCCAATCTGTAAACCCTATATGAGCCTGAGCTCCGTGTGTTGGGGCTCTGGGACCTGTCAGGTTCTTTGATACCGATGCTCCCAATTCAGAAATACTTCATAAAACTTGCGTAACTGATGGGCTTGGCTGCTCATTCAGGGACCAAATACCCGAATCTTCAACCCCTTCGCCTTAAGGGTGATTGGCTCAAGAAGATCATGTTCAAGTTATACAAACTTACCACCCTGAAACAGTGTCGAGACGGCAACGCTATACTGGCAAATCTGAAGTCCTAACCTCCCACTACTCTACAGCCCGAGAACCCGATACCTGAAAACTCATATACGGGCCTTAATAATTTACGACAATAGGGTTTTGGGGCCCATTATACTATAAATATATCATGGGAACCCCACTAAAAAATAGTATAGGTACTTATTAAGGCCGCTATACTAAACCATTCCGCTAGCAGACCGCAGCTCCAGAATTTTCAATGTCCACCCAGTGTCCCCAGAACCCGGGCATGCCGGACCTTCCCCTAAACCCTAAACCCCTATGCTAAACCCAAACCCCTAAACCCGAAACCCCCAAACCCCTAAACCCCTAAACCCCAACCCCTAAACCCCTGAACCCCTCAAACCCGAAACCCCCCCAAGCGAAGAGAGACCTTCGACCGATCTCGAAGACCATGCGGAAGAAGTAGTGGTTGTCGGCTGAAGGAGCTATGATTTGGCTTTTCGACTTGGGTTACACTCCACAGCAAGAAAGTAGTACACACGCCTGAAATTTGGGTTCGAATCTTCTGTTTAAGTATAATGTACGCCATGTAGGCCTGTGCTGCAACAGTTTTTGGGATCGAAGGGCGTTTGAGAGCCCCAGCCCACCCCTTCAAGCCTGAAATGACCACTCAAACGCTTCACCTAACGTAACTCTTGGTTGCGAGGTCAGCCCCTTATGAACCCTGCAAGCTTGAAAACCTCTAAGCCCAGAAGCCTCCAACCCTTACCTTAAGGACGAAATGAACCCTAAAAGGGTTTAAGGTTCATATACCATATAGGGATTCGTAGTATATGGGTATAGGGCCCCATACTTTTAAGGGTCATTTGGTCCTTCAGGTATGAGCTGACCATCATCGTTCGCTTCGGCCTGCTGCTGGTCTCCAGCCAGCGCCTGCTTCAACCGCGAAACTTCGTTGCGGCTCCGATTGAGCATGCTCAACCGGCCTGCAATCATAATTGCACTTGCAAACCCTAGATGGAGGTGCCACAGGCGGCACGTCCGTGTGAAGCCCTCGCTGCTGTGCGGCGAGGGAACACGTAAAGCGCAAAAGCCGGGTCCGTGTGGGATGATCATTCAGGGTTGCTGTATAGTCCGCAGGCCATCTGCAGCAGCATCAACCGCGGCGGCAGCATTGCGTCCCCCTATAAAGCAGCGCCAATTCGCGGAGCAGCACCATCATGAGCAGCGCCATCTCGGTCTTCTTCGGCAGCACGGCGCCTCCTCAGCAGCCAGATCAGATCCGCTTCCGGATGATATCTCTGTCACATTCACCAATACCTCAGGCGTCACGCTCCTATGGAGAAAGGACCAGGATGGGGGCAAATTCTCAGCAACCTCTCGGCGTGTGAACCCGAGTCGGTCGCCAGAGCACCAAAAAAGCGCAGCTGTCGGCTTTCGGGCTTCTGTGCCTGATGGGGTTGGGGTCTGTGGTCTGAGCTTAAGCACTGCATGGTTTAGCCTCTAAAGGATCCCTTAAACGAGCCCTAAGCTTCTACACTCCTCCAGATCCCTTAAAGGATCCCGTAAGGGAGCCCTAAACCCTTATGGATTCCATAAAGGATCCCTTATGGGATAACGTCAGTTTGATCTGTTCGCAGAAAGGGATGGGGAAGGATGCACCCTGGCTCCCTACAGAAAACTCTATTCCCGCATGAACAGCAAAAACATCAGAAGCCCTATATACTGGGTTTCGAATTGTCTCGATACTCGTTTAATTCACCATGTTGGCCCTTTCAAGCTTCTGAACATGTTCGCAAATTAAATCCTCTGAAGCCCAACAATTGCAAATGCAGAATGTCCCAAAGGCCTACTTGGAGGATGATTGGACGTAGCAAGGTGAATATTATTGGGGCACTCGCAATGTAATAAAATATATATATATATATATATATATATGTATAGTTAGTATAGTTAGACTAACCCAGAGGGTCATATAAACTGCCATTATGGAATTAGGTGCCAAAAGACCATGCCCATTACGGTTTTGGGGACCTAATTCCATAATGGTAGTGTATATGGACCCTCTGGGTAACAATGTAAGTCCAAGTAGTACAGAGAAGCTGATGCTGGGTTTGATGGGACTCCCCAAAGCCCAACTCAACCTGGTAACCTCCAAGATGTCATCCACAACTTAAGCTGCTCTAACCTACTTTGTTGTAGGTTCTTGTTAGAAACTCTAAAACCGGAAAAAAGGAGGTTTTTGGTAGTTCGAAACAATTTCAATCTTACATTCCAGCGTTGGCTTGGACTTAGTAAAGTAGGGCACTAAAAAGGGATACACTTTAGGAATATCAAAACATCAGGGAACACATGGCGTCGTGCTAATTCGAGTTCTCTACGTCAGACCTCCGTACCCGATTCCTCCCAAAAAGAAACCTACGTTTTGCCGGGTTCCCATAAATTCCATATTCGACTCTGAAAACCTACAAGAAACTGTAGGTTCTGGGAATTAACGGTATCCCCTAACCTTGAACCCTAGACTCTGGGCCTGAGCCCTAGACCCAACCTTTACCCGGAATAACCTACCTTTCTAAGGACTTATATAAGGAATGCATAATAAGGAACCCTAAAAAGGTAGGTTATCCAGGGTTAAGGAAGAGCCTAAACCCTAAACCCCGACGCCTACACACCGGCTGGGATTTAGAGATCGGGTTTAGGGGTTTATGGGAACTTGAAAACTTTAAAGCCCAACCCAAACCCACACAGCCCGGCACCCTCAAGATCGAAACTTCCTAAGACACAAAACCCAACATCACGGTTTAGGGTTTAGGTGCAATTTCATGATGTAGACCCCTGAGTTGTTTTGAGGAACTTAATGTTAAGATCCATAATTGATACTCCCGGTTTTGGAGGCGTCTACATGAGAAGCAATTGGAAGCCCGAATCCTGAACGAGGCGCGCACCAAAACCCTTCTCCGTCAAAGGCCGACGGGCCACGTCGAAGTTGTTCGCCTTTGGAACTTGGGGTTCATAGCATTTCAGATCTTTGGGGGTTCTGGCTTACTTATAATGAGGACTTGCTGCATTAGGATACTTTAGGGTTTTCAACTCCGGCATTGGGGCTTCATGCTTCAAGGCTTTGGAAGGCTGGTCCTTCGCGTTCGAGATTGAACGGGACATATGACCATGAATGTATCGAACACCGAGGCACCTGAAACATCTTTGTTGATAGTTCTGTCTATACAGATATTCGCAGACCTTCCAGAATTCCTTAGCCAAGGAATCTAAACCTTCAATCATAATATTAGGGATCCGACTTTAATTTCGACATATGTTATTTTTTAAGGGATGTTGGAAGGTGTGGGTTCATATCGGCAGCCCCAGACCTTTGCGAGGACCAAATGCAAGAATAGATCCAGTTCTGAGTCCAATCCATAACGCCACCTTAGGGGCTGAGTACCCTAGCCCCAAAAGGTTAACCTGTTCAATTATGGTAGGATTATATAAACCACCAAAGGTTAAAGGTTACCCACTCAGCTACTAAGCCACAAAGCCCAACCCTCAACCCGACGATACTCTAAATGGGACACTTCGGAACTAAACTGCGAGAAGGTACAAGAACTTCTGAGAGCATGGCCACGACGAGACCTGCGAGAATGGCGCACACCTCTCGAGATCATTTTCGGTATACGGATTCGGACATCATGCTTAGCGATGCGGACACTAACCCATCACATGAAGGTGACCTATTTCTCACACAGGGTTCTACAATGACAGTATGACCGATATTGTCATCAATGTGCGAGGCTTTAATGGAAGCGGAAGCTCAGTGTTTACCTATAGGGTCATACCGTCATACCCTACTCATTTTTAGGGTACCTGCTTTTCTATATAAGAAAGACCAACCATAAAACTAGGGACCCTGAAAAGGGGTAGGGTATGCCCCTATCGGTAGGGATTGTGGATTGTCATAGGGTTTAGGGGCGAGGGCTCATGACCTAACTACGTGCCTGTCTTCAAACTCAAACGCCCAGCTCCCCACCTTCATATGAGCAGAAATCTAGAACTGCAACATGGAAAAGCAGTGCTGCATATCCTAAACCTAGAAACCCCGAATGCCCAATCCTGCGGCAAGCCGTTTCCTGCAGCCTCAAAACCAAGAATCCACTGCCTGCTGAATCTGGAGAGCCATTCGCCGGACTTTGCTGCCGGCATGGTAAACGTCGACCTGGTCGGTGTACCTGTTAAGTAAGCAAGCCATTTCAATACCCTCGGAGTGTTTGGATCTTACATGAGCTTGCCGTATAATTCCTTTGACCTACAATGAAGGCGATTTCTGGTCCCAGCTACCGTACTCTAAGCCCTTCCGAGGTACAATAGCAGCAGCAATAGACAGCACCTATGGGGCTAGGATGGTGTAAGGTACAAGGTGTAACTCAACTTCTCCTCATGTGCCAACACGTGAAACAAATACCAGCGGTTTTTAAGCAACGTCCAATGGGGACGTGCTACACCCTTGTCCCGAATAACGGTCCTATCTATGTGCTAGAAAGAGCTCGAAGCTTTGCTACGAAGATGACCCCCAAACCCTAAACTTGATAATGTCAGGGACATCCATGAGCGATAAAGCCAACACCCTAACTCCCCAGCTTCCAGGAAGCTTAGGGTTTACGGGTTCAGGGTTGGTCCGGGGTTCAGCGTGTTGGGGTTTGAAAGGGGTCTAGTAGGGTTTATTTCAAATTTAAGGTTCAGGGGCTGTAGGGGTTTAGGGTATCGAGCTTTTTCCACTGGCCGGCAGGTGCCAATGCCCACAAACACAGCACTTAATTGTGCAGGTAAGTGCAAGTTTCCTCGCTTGCGCGGCAAGAACCACAAGCCGCAGGTGCCTGCTGCACCTAAAGAGCTGCCCCAAGTTTACGCAGAAACACACAAACTCCACATCTTCAACACAATGCCCCAAAAAGCATGGAAACTGAAACAGGTTAGCTATACAACTTCGAGAGCGGAGCACTGTCAATGACCTCAAACGACTTTACCCCAAGATCCATTTAGAGCAGTCCTCTGTCCCTAAACCCTAAACCCTACAGAAGAGTCCCCTGTCCCAAGCCCTAAACCCTAGAGCAGTCCTCTGTTAAAGAACGCCGGCAGTCAGAGTCCCTTCCCCCGACTCTGGCCGGAATCTTGGCCGCCAGGACAAGTTTAACGTGGGGTGTACCCAGACCCCCCAACTAACCTCTAATATACCTCAAACACCCACTATTAAGGACCATAAGGGGGGTTCTGGTGTATGGCTCGTTGACTGTAGGGTTTCTGATAAGCTTACCCTACGGGTCCATGGCTTAGAGCTGAAGATCTTTAACTGCCTAAGGCTGAGGGCTCAGGGTCTACCTTGACCCCCCAATAATCTACCCTTTTAAGGACTTAAATAAGGATATCATACAGGAAGCCTTAAAAAAGGAGGTTTTATAGGGCCCAGGTAGGGTGCGTGCAGCATCTTCCGAACTTCGGGTTGAAATTTACATAAGTCCTCTTGACCCACAGGGGAAGCCTGCGTCTATCAGTAGGAGCGCTAAGGCTTCTGACCCCATCGGTGCAAGCACGTGTGCCGGCCCATAACATGCTACAGAACCACTAGATGCTCCAAACAAGTATGCGACATCGTCCGTGTTGAAAACTTAACAAAACCAACAACTCGTGATGCAATGTACCTCTTAAATGTGACAATCTCCAAGCCGCGGGTTGGCACTGAGTAAACGACGGGTTTCAGATCCTTTGAGAGGACACCCGTATGCTCCCGTGTAGTGTAGGCACCTTGCGTATTAGACTAGACTAGTGTCTGGGGGTGTATTACAATATAGTTATTACATGAAACCCTGTGGAATAGAATACTCTGATGGTTAGGCAGGGGCCTTACCACTTAGAAAAGGGGTTTTTGGGTACATTATAGTATCAGTAGGAGCCCTACGGAATAAAATTAGCAACTTTGCAGGCTCCTATATATATATATATACATACATACATATACATACATATATATATATATACATATGTATGTATATATATATATATGATCCCGGTTCTCGGTTCGCCGACCCCCCCCCCCAATGGTATCC
>BGNK01000744.1:31732-44739 GCA_003297005.1 Symbiodinium sp. clade A Y106 | reverse complement strand
GGGGGGGGGGACGGCCGAACCGGGATCATATATATGTATCACTACAGCCCGACATCCGGGCTGCAGACCATCAGAAGGGAAAATGATCTGACCCATGGAGGGTCCATGCGACTGAAGTTGAGGATTTAGGTTATTATAGAGTCTAGGATTTAGGGTTCCACCCAACCTGGCAGCCAACCCCAACGATCTCGACTGCTTGTTGCCACTTTTGTGGAACAAAATGCCCCATGTTGCTGCAGATAGCTAGCACTGCAAACTAAAGCTGTACTGAGAACATGTGCCGGAAAGATCCAAGTCGAGGCGAAAATAGATACAATTCAGCCCCAAAGCGTTATTCGTACGAACCGAAAGCCAATCGTAAACAACGGAAACCTTGAACTCTCTAGCACTAAACACACTACCCCAGGCCCTAAGCTCAAGTTACTCGTGGAGACCCACATTAGAGACAACAAGCGGCCCGAACCCCTGACCTGTTCCCCAGACTACAAATCCCCAAGGGTCCATGTACCCAAATAGGGTGCCTTCAAGGGTACCATAAGGGCTCCTTTAAGGGATCCATGAGGGTTCTATAAGGGTTTAGGGTACAAGGGTCCATGTACCCAAATAGTACCTACGTTGGGCCCGGAGGACCTAGATACGGTCTACTTTGCGGCCAAAGTATGTGCCATATGAGTACAAGGACACTTTAGGGTATGGGTTCTAGAATGTCGCCATGGCAAGAAGTATGCCATGATACTAGCAGCAGATCGCAATCAGAATCGCTATGCAAACAGTAGCAGGTAGCAGTAGCAGAAGCATTTCTAGGGCGTATATGAAGAAAAAAGGAGGAAGAGCATGAACTCCAGTCAGAGAATTAGTTCTTCTCTCCCTTAATATAAACTATGAAGATGTATATGTATAAACAGAGACACACAGACACATGCACTCACGCGCACACACACAAACACTCCAACCAGTCCACCTCAAAAACAAAATGGATCGACTCATCACGCAGGTGTCCCGTATGACACACCACCAGATTCTACGTGGTCGAAATAGAGGCCCCTTTCACATTTGTCCGAGCAATGCAGAATCCCTCAAACAAAACACATTTACACTAAACTGCCCAAACCTTGAAACACTTGAGCTGCTTGGAGCTCAACCCAAACCCCTATGAAGCTGTTCAAACACTCTATGTGACCCTCATACACCCACTGAAATCCCTTGTAGAGCGAACTCTTCATCATTTTGCATCCTTGCAGACCCCGTTTCAAAGTACCTGCGCAAGCGCCTAACTAACTCTTCAACCCCAACTAAACTCATAAAAACTCCTGAGCTTTACCCCTAAATCCTACTGTCTAAACATCACCGCATCCCCAAAGCCTCAAAACTAGAATCCTTTTGGGGAACCCCATATCAGTCTTTCAGAAACCCGCTAGCTAACCCTAAACCCTTCTGTATAGCCCTAGTAAGGGTTTGATATGGGTCTAATAATGAGGCCTGTTTACCGAAGTATAGTACCCTACCCCTCTCTCCCCTGCCCCCTAAAAGTCCCTATGATCTAACTAACCTACAGTGAACCCCAGAAAGTTGGACAATAGTTTTAGGATGATTCATGCTGGGATTCCCTAGACTTTACTTTTAGAGCATGAGGCTAATGATGTTCCAGCTTTCTGGCTTCTGCTGTAACCTACAATGCGACAGGCTTGGATCTCCCGGCATCGGCCGGGCCATGGAACGCGATAGGGCACTACGAGCCTCTGACCCTTTGCAGATGAGGGTTCAGGATTTGGGGCGTAGGGTTGAGGGTTCAGGATGTAGGTCTTCGGGTTGAGGGTTTAGGATTTAGAGTTGAGGGTTTGGGCCGCAGCTTTTCTTTGGCGTGGCTTAGGGTTGAAAATTTAGAATTTGAGAACCTGTGGCAGGGTTTAGGGCTTGGGGCTGCTAGGGCTTCGTATTTACCTAGAGTCTCCATTGTAGTTCCTATTTTTGGTTAACCAAAATCTCTATTATAGGATCCTAAACATAAAAGCTGGTCAACCAAAAACTACAATGGAGGCCATCAGGGATCCTATCATAATTTGAGGTATATTCCTTAATTAAGGGGGTTTGGGTGCTCTGGGTATTTAGGGTTTGGCTCTGGTTTCGAAGCCAACATCCGGAAAAGCGGGTTAGTTTCAGTAACTTATGTTTCGATGCTGGTTCGGGGTCCTACCTATAGTCTCCATTGTAGTTCCTTTTTTGGGTTGATTATTTTTATGGTTAGGATACTATAATAGAGATTTTGGTTAAAAAAAGGAACTACAATGGAGACTATAGGTAATGTACATCATGCAGGTCACTAGCTTACGTGTTTCGGGCACTGTAACGGTCTTAACAAGTAGAACATATACAACTACAGTTGGTTCTAGAAGGCCTAGAGCATATTACGATTACTGGTCATTCGGACCCCTATATTACTAGGTTCCTGAGTACCCTTTATAATAAGCGTACCCTTTTTCTAATACTCAGTTCCAATAAGGGGACCCTAAACCAAAAAGAGCAAAAGGGTACTACTCAGGAACCTAGGTTACGTCAGAGGCAAAGGCTCACAGAACATCCATGTTCAGGTCTACCGGATCCAACACGACCACGTTGGCTCGATGCTTGCGCCGCTCCTGGAAACTATGAGAACACAAAAAACCTAAAGCCAAAAAGAGTAATATAAGGGCCTTAATAACTGGAATAGGTCTTGGGGTATGTTATGCTATGACTATAATCATAATGAAGAACCCCCGAAGTCGTATTGGCAAGTATATAATACGCTCCCTATACTTGTGTGTTGGACTTCCGGACTTTCAGGCTTTACGATTCAGGAAATCCCCAGGGGTCCATGTAGTGCATACCTTACCCCTTTAGTACTTGCGCAACCTTGTTGACCCTACAAAAACTTGATAACACCGTACAAAAACCTTTAACTGGGTTCTTGTTTTGGAGTTTAGTTTAAGTTATCAGAATAATTTTCAGGGATCCATAGTAAATAATGTGTAATATTGTTTCCTTATTATGTAGCTTAAATTAAACCCCTCAACAGAACCCAGTTAAAGGAACCCTTGTTCAACCCCTCACGGGAATCCTAAAACCTAAACTCTAAACCTCAAACTCTAAACCCTGAACCCTAAACCCTGAACCCTAAACCTTAAACCCTAAACCCCAAACCCGAAGTGCAGGCCGGACAGACAGTCCCCAGGGGGTCTGAAAGCTCGCCCTAAACTATGAACCTCCTCGGTCTGGCGCCTCTTCTGTCTGGTGCTTAGTAGGGAATGGGGGAATGGGTTATAGGGACTACTATAAGGGACCCCTAAGGGACTATCATAGGGATCCATTCCCCCATTCCCTACTAAGAACCAGACAGTCTTTATCTTAAGCCTCCGTATCTTACCCCAAGGGTCCAAGTACCATTATAGTAGGTATTTGGGCCCCAACAGTATATACTGCACCATTACTTGGGCCTTTGGTTTTAAGCCTTCAGATCCCTGGTGGGAGGACCGGGAAGATCTGGTAAGTTTATGCAAACAAAGACACAAATAAGCGCACAAGCATAGACAACACACATTAATTCGGTGTGCATGTATGTGTGCACATGCCATGGCTTGTACGCATATATGTCTGTATGCCGGGATGCTCGATGTATGCCTTATGTATGCATGCATGCATGCATGCATGCATTTTTGTTTCTTTGTTTATGCATATAATATGTCTGTGCATGGCGCAGGTAGGACACAACCTGCAAAGCATCCATGCGCGACTTGGTGTTGAGGCTTCAGGGGGTTGGGGCGGTTTGGGGGCTGCAGGGGTTCACCGCATGAAACCCTAATCCCTAGATCCTAAACCCTGAAACCCTAAACCCTAAGCCCTAAACCCTAACTATTGGCTTAAGGTCGACGCTTTACGAGGAGTCCTTGAGTCGATCCAAAAGTGATGCGCCTGGGATTGGGTTTAGAGCTTACGGCTTGTAGGGTTTAGAGTTTAGGATTTAGGGTTTAGAGTTTAGGATTTAGGGTTTAGAGTTTAGGATTTAGGGTTTAGAGTTTAGGATTTAGGGTTTAGAGTTTAGGATTTAGGGTTTAGGGTTTAGGGCTTATAGGGCTTATAGGGATAAGGGCTTAGCGTTTAGGATTGCTGTTTTTGACAGTGGCCCTTATAGGGAACTTTACACTTTAGGAGCAAAGCAGAGTCTGGGTCTCTTCCCTATATGCCAGAACCGCAGGTCCAACGCGTAAGTTGAGGGGTTTGCTGAGAAAGGAAGAAAGCAGCAGTCTTTCCTCAACCCTGGTATATGTTCACATCCCTCATCACCAAAGACTCAGTGCAAAGGATTTCTACGGCTGACAGGGTTTAAATTAGTCTATGTACAGGAGCCTTGACGAATACAATGTTCAATGGACTCTGTCAGAAGGAGGGCCACGGTAGTTTCAGGCAGTGTCGAGCCCGGTGCATCACGCCTACCTGGACCCCGAAATAACCGACATTTTGAAGGACAAAAAAAAATACTAGGGAACCCTCAAAAGGAAGGTTTTACAGGGTCCAGGTAAACCCTGCAAGTGCGAACACTTGGCATGCTCTCGTGCAGACATGTGAATGTCTGTCTTTCGCAGTGTGATCAAGCATCAGGGGAAAAAGAGTGCCAGGACCGCCATAGCGACGCTTAGCCTCGCNCTCATTGCCCTGCGATCGTACACGTGAGATCTTCGGCATCCGATCATTGCTACCGCTTTCATGGTAGCGGAGCCGGGTTCTTAGAGACCGGCTCTAGCTTGGTGATCCAGGCGACCACCCCGTCTCTGATCGCAAGGCCATCAGAGAAAGATGAGCGGTAGTGCAGAAGTGGAGCGCACTCGGGAAGGAGTGCCGCGATGGGGCGGAGAACAGAACTTGTTCTCAGCCTATGAGGAGGCATGCTATCTGTACGAGGCCAGCACAGCCCAACACAAGCGAGAGCTATGTGGACCTCGTCTCGTTGCAGAGCTCACCGGAGCCGCGAAGAGAATGGTAGCAGGCCGCCATCCTGGATGGGTGGCTCATTACGAAGGAGTCCGAGTGTTGATGGAACACCTTCGGGGCCAGCTGGGACGTCCTCAGATTCCGGAGTTGACGGAACACCTATCCCGCTACTTCAAGCACTGCAAGCGCAAGCCACAGGAGAGCATGAATGACTACATTACACGTAAGGCCGAGTCGTACTTACGTGCGACTCAGTCGCTTGCCAGGGTGATGAAGTCCAAGAAGAAGGCCACGTCAACCACGGCAATCGGGACGCCCCCAGGGCCTGGAAGCTACGGACACAATATATGGAGCGGCTACTCGAGCCGCCGCAGCAGCTGGGACCAGCAGTCGGAGTACAACGAACACGAGCCCAATACGCAAGCAGATGAGAACTCCGAGGCCCAGCACACCGATTACGACACGAATGCCGAATCCGACCCTTGGCAGAACAGTACCACGGCTACCTGGTCTTGGTCTTCCTACTCCTGGAACCAACGACCTGACTGGTATGGCAACTACAACTGGAGTTGGGGCTGGAGCCCCTCTCAGGTGGGGAGCTCCCGAAGGTCCGAGCTTCTACCAGAGCCCTCCACGCGGGAGGAGCTATTGCCTGCCTTTATTCAAGGGTGGTATCTGTTACAGGATGCAGGATTGAACCAGACAGAGCGCAACCTGGTTCAGACGGCTCTGGCGGGCAACTATGAGGTGGATCGTGTGGCGGAGGAGCTCCGGAATCAGTGGAGCGACGCAGACCTCCGGCACCGAGATCCATCTCGCCACTCCGGTTTCTGGGGAGATCAGTTGAGCGACGACGATGAGCCAGAGCCGAACTATGACAACACCGCCCTCATGGCCAAGGAGGATCTCAACGAAGAAGGGTTGGCCTTGCTTGCCAACGCCGAGGCCACTGAGCAGGACGCTCTAGCGGCCTTCAATGGGGCCAAACGCACCTTGCGTGAGGCCCGGCAGCGACAGCACCAGGTGCGCATGAATCGACAGTACTTCCGGGGAAGTTCTAGGGCCCCATCCGGGGGTTCCGCTGGAGCGAGCAGCTCCACCCGAGGGCCCTCTACGGCATCTTCACGGGACGCCAACATGGTTTGCCTCAGTTGCGGCAAGGTGGGCCACCGAGCAGCCAACTGCCCGGAACCGAAGGCCGCAGCACACATGACCAATGACTCTCTTCAAGAAGATGCTCCCTTTGTGTGCCTCGCAGAAGCCCGGGCTCCCTCGGATGGCCAGGCGGAGTTCGTGGGAGCCACTCTGGAACCTTCAGAAGGACCGACGGCCTTCATGGGGAGCCTGACCACGGCAGAGGCGGTGGCCCAAGGCCATGCAATCATTGATGGCGGCGCCACCAAGACTCTTGCCAGTGTGTATGCTATTGAGCGTCTGATGGAAGCCAATCAGAGGCGGCACGGCAGCCATCGTCTGCAAGAGGTCGACATACAGAACAAGCCGACGTTTGGTTTTGGCAACTCGAGTACTGATACGTGTGTGTCGACCGTAGGGATGTCGTTGACAGCTGGTGGAAAGCGAGGAAACCTTGCTATCCACGCTCTCCAGAAGGGCGAAGCCCCCATCCTCTTGTCGATTTCAACCTTGCGCAGCCTGGGTGCGATTATTGATTTTGAACATGATCTGATTGCCTTCAGGCACCTGAGCACTCGCAAGCTCATCAAGGCCGGTCGCTCTGCTACCGGCCATCAGCTGTTGTCCTTAGCGGATGATCTTTTTGATGGTGCTCTTGACACNACTCGCAAGCTCATCAAGGCCGGTCGCTCTGCTACCGGCCATCAGCTGTTGTCCTTAGCGGATGATCTTTTTGATGGTGCTCTTGACACTGAGTGTGAGGTGCCAAGTCTGCAGGCCTTGTTGCCTAAAACAGGCTAGGGACAACTCCTTCCGATTCCCCCGCCTGAAAGGAATTGGAAGGTTCAGCAGTCTGCAGGCAATCTAGTATCTCAAGTGCAGCCACGGAGCAACTTTCATGTNGAACATGAGTCTCGGGGTTCCGAATCACCAGAGACCACCGACAGCCACTCTCGTACCTCAGACGGTCGCCAACAGCCTCTTCCTCCTCCACCTCCCTGTGCATCTCATGTCGAAGGTCACCGTGGCCTCCTTGCGTGCGCAGTTGGAAGAGATGGGAGAGACTCCCCCATCTCGGTGGACCAAAGTGGAGCTGCAGCATCGGCTGCAGGAGCTTCAACGCGAGCGTGGCGAACTTCCTGTGGCACTGAGCAAAGGGAAGACACCTCTCCAGAGCAAGGTTGCTGCCATCAACACGGCCAGCCGGTTGAAGAGCAAGATGACACAGTACCTCCAGGAGGAAATGATGCTGGAGGTGACCCCCAACATGACGATCGAGCAGATGAAGGTCAAGGCCATGCAGGCTGCCTACGAGCACACCGCAGTGTCCGAAAGCGACTTTGTGGGTTTCGGACGCCATGCCTCCATGACCTACCGAGCTCTCAAGACCGAGTACCCACAGTATGCGGAGTGGGTGCGGACCACGGCCAAGGAAGAGAAGGAGACTTGCGTCCAACTTCGACGTCTGGCGACGTGGCTGGAGCAGGAAGCCTCCCAGCCCATCAAGGAGTCCACAGCCAAGTGGACCCTGGTGGAGCCTCCACCGGAGACTCCCAAGATCATGCCGAAGGCAGCAAGCCCAGCCGGGTATCATGGGCGCAGCAGCGCAGCAAGCTCGACGGGATCCTCGGTGAGCGACTCGGTCCTGAAGGAGCTGGTGACTACGCTCCACGATCTCAAGAACGAGGTGGCTCAGCTCAAGAATACGACCACGGAGGAGCGCCCCCGCAAGAAGGAGCGAGAGTGAGTGATCCCAGTTCTCCAACGAGGCCCCTGCAATCTCCTATGGGGTCCCCCGAAGCTACATCCTCTAGCCGACAGCTTAGTTCTACTATGGCCCGACACCTAGAACAGACGGCATGGGCCTTAGTTCCCCAGGTGTTCCAGTCCTTAGTGGGCCATCAGAGACCCGTTCTGTTGGAGATTGCAGGTGAGCCAGGTAGTCCGATTGTCGAAGCGGTGTGTACAGCTGCGGGTAACGATCGTGCTGCTAGCCAATGCGGACCTTGGAACGGAGGGGATGTGTCCACCGGGACAGGAGTGAAGCATGTTCTCCAACGCATTGCTGTGGAACGACCACAAACAGTGTGGCTGAATCTCCCGGGGGGCGCGTTCTCCCCAATGCAGAGGATGCACAACCATACTGAGGAACAACAATTTCGCTTGAAGGAAAAGCGACGTGTTGCGCAGAGAACCTACATAGGAGGGATGTGTGTCGCCGACTACTGCATTCAGCGAGGCATACATGTTGTGTGGTCATGGAACGAAACCTCACAAGCCTGGAGACTCCCAGATGTTCAGAGGTTCCAGAAACGACATAACATGTATGTTTCCATCACGAAGGGTTGTGTGGTGAATAGGAGGAACAAGTCTGGAAAATTGATGAAAAGTGGATACAAGGTCCTGACCACTCACCCCAACCTTGCTGAGTCGTTGAACAAGCCATGTAGGTGTGAAGTAGGGTGTAGACATGCAAGCAGGGACACCGAAGAGAGTTCACACAGTGAGTCGTTCACCAAGGAATACGCCACCCGTGTAGCACAAGCCTTGCTGCAGGAACTCAGCTACCAGGCCGTGCACTTGGAGTGCGCGGGAAGGACCAGCTTGCCCGACTCCTTTGGAAGAGGAGAAACCTGTGTCTGTGGTGAAATGCCACATGTGCCAGAGGTAGGAGTGTGTGCGAATTGCGTCTACGGAAGGGCAGTCGTTCCAGGAGCCTTGGGGAGTGAAGGTCCGACCAAGGAAATCAAACCTACGGAGCAGTGGAGGAACGAGGAGGTTCAGGGTTGTGTAGCGGGCCAGGCAGGAGGTAGTTGTAGAAGACCCCGAGGCCCAGGGGATAGTGAGTCAGAGGCACAGGGTTTCCTTTCAGAGGACCAGAGGTTACAGGTAGAGGCCCGGGCTTCTGAACTACGTAAAGCGAAAGGGTTTAGTTTCTCAGAGTGTGAAGCCTTTCTGGAAGCCATTCCCCAAAGCATTCTCCGAGGGAAACGAAACATGGTAGGTCAAGCGGGCCCCTTGTACAAATCCTTTGGAGCTTTCAGTCATGGCTCAATGTATGGGACCACGGCGGTGAGCCAGGAATACCCACAAACGACCCGATACCTGAATGCCTTCCTTCGCCACCATCTAGGAGACCACAAGCACTGGTCATCATTTACCTTGAACATGAACCACCGACTTCCCCCGCACAGGGATCAGCACAACCTAGCGGGTAGTTCGAACTATTTGGTGGGATTGGGCAAGTATAGAGGTGGCGGTTTGTGGATTCAGGATGTGGATCCAGAGGCTTCAGGGTCGACNATCAGCACAACCTAGCGGGTAGTTCGAACTATTTGGTGGGATTGGGCAAGTATAGAGGTGGCGGTTTGTGGATTCAGGATGTGGATCCAGAGGCTTCAGGGTCGACTGAGAAGCGTGTTTTAACACCAGATGGACAAGAGCTCAGAGGACGCGTCGTTCCCACGCGCCACACAATGCAGGAGTTCAACAGCCAGGCCTGGCATGCACCTCTTCCCTGGGAAGGTCGTAGGATCACCTTGNTAACACCAGATGGACAAGAGCTCAGAGGACGCGTCGTTCCCACGCGCCACACAATGCAGGAGTTCAACAGCCAGGCCTGGCATGCACCTCTTCCCTGGGAAGGTCGTAGGATCACCTTGACGGCGTACACTACCCGAGGGATTACCGAGTTGTCAAGGGAGCAGGTCCAGCAGTTGAGGGATTTGGGGTTTAGGCCCCCAGGTCACGTGCTGAAGAAGTCTCGAGAACAGGCCCTGGCAGTTGAAGCTAGCGAACTCGACAGTAGATCCTCCTCTACCCGAGCCCTAAAGCAAGAAATCGAGCGAATTGACAAGAAGCTGTATCTTCTTCATTCAGCCACCGGACACAGTAGCACTCGTCATATGCTGGACGCCTTAAAGCGCCGAGGCGCACCGGCTTTGGTACTGCAACGTGCTGAACAATTTAGGTGTTCCGTGTGTGAAGAGAAACAGCGTGTGTCCAGCAGACATGTGGCTTCCCTGGAACCCTTACCCCCAAAATGGTGTACGGTGACGGCAGATGTGGGACACTTTCAACACCCCACTTCTCATGAGCACATCCAGTTTCTTCTGATAATCGATGAGGGGTCTCGATTCCGAACCGCTCGTATCTTGACGAAAGGTCAGAAGCAACAGCCCACAGCTTTGGCATGCTTGCGGTACTTTCAGGAGGGATGGGCTCAGTATTTCGGACACCCCAGGGTCCTCAGACTAGATCCCGCAGGCAGTTTCCGCAGCCAGTTGGTGGCTGATTACTGCGACAAGCATAGCATCTTCTTAGACATAGTTCCAGGGGAGGCTCACTGGAAGATTGGGGTTTGCGAACAAGCCATTCAAGGAGTGAAGGAGATCCTCAAGAAGCTGTGTGATGTTGCACCGGATATCTGTTTGGAAGAGGCCTTAGCTACCGCTGTTAGGACTTTCAACCAGAGGGATGTCATCAGGGGTTTTTCTCCGTATCAACATGCTCTGGGTCGCGAGCCTGATGAAACTGGCAGGATCATTGAGGGTCTGCAAGGTTTTCCGCCAGAGCTGTTAGTAGAGAATGCTACTGATGAGTTCGAGAGGGCTGCTCGCTTGAGAGCGGAGGCGGAAAAGGCCCACTCAGACTGGCAGGCCAGACAGCGGCTTGTACGGGCCGAGAACTCTCGGCATAAGCCCAGGCTTGACTTTGAGCCAGGGGAGCTTGTCTTCTTCTGGCGGACTCAGGAGTCTGGTCGGCACAAGCGACAGCCAGGCGCCAAACAAGGGCGCTTCTTAGGACCAGCCAGAATACTGGCTGTGGAGTCCAAGCGAGAGTCTGATGGGACTCTGAAGGCGGGGAGCTCAGTGTGGCTGGTAAGAGGTAGAAACCTCTTAAAGTGCTGCCCAGAGCAGCTTCGGAGAGCTTCACCTCGAGAGGAACTTATCGAGGCAGTGTCTGAGCCCACTGAACGGGTTCCGTGGACCTTCACTAAGGTAGCTGAACAGATTGGCGGAAACCAGTACGAAGATATCCGATCTGAAGTGCCAGAGCCAGGAGAGTGGCACCGAGCCCAGGACGTGACACGAGAAGTGCCCGCTACGCGAACACGCATCAGTCGGAAGCGACCAGGTCCAGTCTTGGAGGATCCCTCAGGTGACGCGGAGATGCCAGACCTTGATCAGGAACCCTCCGCCAGCTCTCGAGGTCCCCGACCTCGTCGTGAAGACAGCCGGCCAGGACAGGCCTTTGCTGAGGGGCCACGTTGGTGGAACACGGTACGCGAGGAGGCCTGGGTAGCTGAGGAAGTCAGCTACTGGAGCGACCAGTCGGCCGCTGTGGAGCTGGAGATCGAGATGCCATCCAGCGACCGGGGATGGCAGCAAGCCATGAGGGATCTCCCAGCTTACTTCGTGGGAGCTTTGAAGAGACGAGCGATTGAGTTGAGCGAGCGGAAGATGACTTCAGCTGAACGGGCTCAGTTCCGGGAGGCTAAAAACATTGAAGTTCGGAACTTTGTCGCCGCCAAGGCATTCGAAGCGCTCCCTCCGGAGATGAAGCCTGCCAAGGAGCAGGCAGTGGGCATGCGGTGGATCCTGACGTGGAAGGTGAAGGAGGACGGCACGAAGAAGGCGAAGGCACGAGCAGTGCTTTTAGGCTATCAAGACCCTGCCTACGAACACAGAGCTACCACAGCTCCAGTTACCACTCGGCAGACACGACAGTTTCAACTGCAGCTTGCCGCTCAGCACCATTGGCATTTGCAGAAGGGAGACGTCAGCGGCGCCTTCCTTCAAGGAAGGGAGTATCCCTCAGACATGTACTGCGTGCCTTGCGATGAAATTTGCAGCGCGATGGGACTTCCGGCAGGCAGCGTAACCAGGTTACGCCGTGCCTGCTATGGTCTGGTGGATGCACCTCTGGAGTGGTACAGAACAGTATCGACATACTTGGAATCATTAGGCCTCCAGCGCCTGTGGTCTGATCCCTGTGCTTGGGTCTGGCGCCCAGATGGCAAGCTGAGAGGTATGATCTCAGGACACGTCGACGACTTTATGTTCAGTGGCCAGCAAGGCGACACAGAGTGGCAGGCCATCCTCAGGAGCATTCAAGAGCGATTTCGCTGGAGCGACTGGGAGTCCGAGCACTTCGTGCAGTGTGGAGTCAAGATTGACAAAGTTGTGGAAGGCTATGAGCTCTCCCAACCTACCTATCTNCTTCGTGCAGTGTGGAGTCAAGATTGACAAAGTTGTGGAAGGCTATGAGCTCTCCCAACCTACCTATCTGGATGATGTCAAGGAGATCAACTTGTCTTCCAGTCGGAAGAAGGACAAGAACGCTCCTGTCTCGGAGCGCGAACGATCCTTACTAAGGACTCAATTGGGCGCCTTGAGTTGGCATGCCCAGCAGGTGGCCCCTCACATCTCAGCCGAGGTGAGCTTGCTGTTGTCCGAAANATTGGGCGCCTTGAGTTGGCATGCCCAGCAGGTGGCCCCTCACATCTCAGCCGAGGTGAGCTTGCTGTTGTCCGAAATCACTGAGGCCACCACCGACACCATCATACGGGCCAATCGTTAGCTGTACAACACTAAAGCAAGAGGAGTTCATAAGATGAAGATTCATGCTTTTGGGGAGAATGAGCCACTGGCCTTGTATGCATGGGTGGACGCCGGCAGTCAGAACCGCCGAGATGGGGGTAGCACTCAAGGGATCCTTGTAGGACTAGGTCCGGAGTCTTTGCTTCAAGGTTCCCTAGGTAAGATTTCAGTCATTAGCTGGCACAGTAAAAAAATAGACAGGGCATGCCGAAGCCCAGGGGCGGCCGAAGCTCAGGCGGCAGTGAACGGGGAGGACATCCTCTACTACTGTCGCTTCCAATGGTCCGAGCTTCTCTACGGTAACCTCAA
>BGNK01000744.1:0-31717 GCA_003297005.1 Symbiodinium sp. clade A Y106 | reverse complement strand
GGCGCGGAGAGAAGAACCTTGGTCGAATTGCTGAGCCTCAAAGAGTCTCAGGAACGCCTACAGACCCACATCCGGTGGGTCCACTCAGAAGCTCAGCTTGCCAATGCCTTAACAAAGGCAGGACCTTGCCAGGAACTGGAATTATTCTACCGAATGGGCCATCAGTGGAGGATTGTGGAAGATCCCGAGATGAGATCTGCCAAGAAGAAAAAGTCGGAAGGCATCGAACCCTTGACTAGTGTTGGAAGTGCAAAGACTAGTGTCTAACACATGAAAGTTGCTCCGGGGAGGGGTGCATGCAAGTGCGAACACTTGGCATGCTCTCGTGCAGACATGTGAATGTCTGTCTTTCGCAGTGTGATCAAGCATCAGGGGAAAAAGAGTGCCAGGACCGCCATAGCGACGCTTAGCCTCGCCTTTCAGGTCTGTCTCATTGCCCTGCGATCGTACACGTGAGATCTTCGGCATCCGATCATTGCTACCGCTTTCAAACCCTAAACCCCCTAACCCTAAACCCTCAAAAGGAAGGTTTTATAGGGTCCAGGTGAGGCTTAGAGCTGCTAAAGGGATGTAGGTGGTGTTCGGATCTTCGGGATTCTTGCAAGCCAGAAATGGGAGTTTCCGAAAATTAGGGGTACCTTATTTTGGGGTTCTTATAATAAGGATCCTACTATTTAGGGTATATTGGGGCTCCCTATTTTCGGAAACTCCCAAATTCTCTGAGCGCAAAGCCACGGTGCCTCTGGGCCCGCAGGAGTTTAGGGTTGAGGGATCCGGGGTTTGGGGTTCAGCGGTCTGGGATGCTGGGATGAAGATGTAGGAACGCTGTTGGTGAACCCTTCTAGAACCCTATAGTACCCTTTAAGGGGAGCCTATGATAGAACCTTCTAGAAGCCTTTACAGGAACCCTATACTTGAACGGACTAGGGAGCCTTTAAGAGCTCTTAAAAACCCCTGAAACTCAGATCGCGGCTGGTCTCGTCGCCCTTGGGCTTCTTGGCTGGCACGGCCTCCACCTCAACGAGTTCAAGTCAGGGTGCCCTGTCGGGTGTAGGGTTTGGGGCTTGGGGTTTGGGGTTCAGGGTTTAGGGGTTTGGGGTTTAGGAGTTCATGGTTTAGAGTTTCGGGTGTAGGGTTCAGGGTTTGGGGTTCAGGGTTTAGGGGTTCAGGGCCTATGGGCATAAAGGGTTTGGGGGTTCAGGGTGTAGGTTTTGGGTGTACAGGGTGTAGAGTTCGAACATTAGCTGGGATTCCTTTCATCGGTCCATTGTAGCTTCCTTCCCTAAACCCTAAGGGTTCAAGTACCTAATAATCATATACTCTCCCAGATAGTAACCTACATAACTACTATCCGAAACCTAAGTACCTAATTATTGGGTCCTTTGGACCCTTAGGGAAAGGTTTCAAGATGTAGTTTGGGCTTTGCAGCTGGGGATTACACCTGGAGGTTTGGTGTTTCATGGTCGTTGCGTTGCTCGTTCGATGCGAGAGGTTTGCGGTCACTTTCTAAGCTGGCTTTTGGCTGAGCATCATCCATGACAAGACATATTACAGAGCCTAAACTACTAGATGCTGAATTCCAGAATCCCCAACAGGAAACCCTTGCACCCTTAACCCTAAACCCCAAACTACTGGTAGCCACTGCAGCAGCCCACGAGCCGTAGGTATGTTGCTAGGTGTGTTTCTTCCTCGCAGCCACCTCAATGTCCAAAACTCGTGAAAACCTTAGGGATGCGAGGGGGCAGTACTTCCAGATGAACAGTCTTACAACAATCGCTGCCAGCTGCCGAGGAACACCCCAACATTTTCTCGATCGTACCGACTAAGTTCTGTTCCTGTGTTCCGGATTCTAGCCCTACTTGTAGCCCTAAACCCACGGCGCAGTGGCCTCATCGTCGTCGTCATCGTCGACTTCCATCGGCTCATTCTCGTCACCCCCGTCATCCTGACAGGGATCAATTTATCGCACTCAAATGCTTCAGACTTAGGGTTTCGGGGTAAAGCCCTGTGATACTGCTGATGGACAAAATCCTGCATTACCCATTATAAGGAATATACCATAATTCCCATAGTTTAGAGTCCTTAAGGTCATGCAGGATTTTGTCCATCAACAGTAGTGGTAACACTCATAGTAGTCCTTACAGTGTTGAAGTATACCTTAAAAGTTACCAGGGAAACTATCTTGCAACCTAAACCCAGGACGCTAAGCCCACACAAATGTTTATCCTGGCTTCATGGGCTATGAACCCAAGCGTCCCTCAAGGCTTGGACTTTGGAAGTGTACAAGGTTTATGGGCTTATAAGGTTCGCAAGCAGTGTGGGGTTTAGGGCACCCTGCCTTAGACTTGCACAAATATTATTATTGCAAACAACTGGTATGCGGATGATCAGGACTTCCGAATCAACCCTTTCTAGAAGTCGACTTGTAAAACTGGTGCAGATTTCCGACGGCCACAGAACAGTCGACAGCAGCTCGACCACGATGTACAGGAGTCACAGGAGAGTGCAGCCCACTGCTCGGCAAGCGGCCAGCATCTGCAGCAGCACCCGGAAATAGATAAAACAAACCAAGACCCCACCGCACCAACAAGCGGGTACCTCTGCGACCAAGGGCACAGGAGGACCTGTTGGACGCGGTGGCGGTAGTCCCCGAGGGAATGGAACGAGCACGTGACGACCAACGGCGATCTACACGTCTCTGACCCGGGCCACGACCTCGACAGCGTGGTAAGCTGCCACACAGGCCGGTAGATATCCGGTAGATTCCGCTCCGTGCACCGCATCCTCCTCCTTTGCTGTCACAGAAGGAGGCCAAAACTCCTGTACATAAGCTGATAGATGTGCTTGGGCTCTAAGCAAACCCAAAGCATCCTGATATTACCACAAGCACCAAAAACCCTAACATCCCTAGACAGATCCTACAAATACCCTAAATCGGAACCCAAACCCTAAACTATAAACCCTAAACCCCAAGCCCTAAACCCCGAAACCCTAAACCCTTAAACACTAACCCCCTAAACCCTAAATCCCCTATCGACCCTTTAAAGACTAAGACACCCTTTACTAATCTGGGCCTTGGCTCCGGACTTGCGGCGGCCGCGCCCCGCAGGCGCCTTACTGATTTTTGGAGCATGGTTGGGACTTAAGGCTACAGTAGAAGCCAGAAAGTTGGAACATGGTTGTCCTCATACCCTTAAGGTAAAGTATAAGGGATCCTAGCGCGAATCCTCCTAAATCTATGTTCCAACTTTCTGGAGTTCACTATAGGGGTTTGGGGTTTATAGGTTTGTCATTGTTCCGCGCAGATCACCATGCGGGACGTGTTGTGTGGTGTGCGCCCAGGTTCATGCTCTCTCCCAACCCACCCACCCTCATCTCAACCTTGGGCGGGTTGAGGGTTCCTTAAGGACGAAAAGACCCTTAAAAGTAATGGCACTATACCCTTATACTGTAAATCCCTATATGGTATATGAACCTCAAACACTTTTAGGGTTCATTTCGTCCTTAAGGCCCATCCAGCATCCCCAGCATCATCACTTGTCTCGTCTGCGGTCGCGCTCTTCTTTGCGTCCCGTTGCCGCTTGATGTTGTTGGCGGCCCCTAAACCCTAAACCCTAAACCCTACACCGGGCGGCGCGCAGCCAGGCTTTCAGGTGCTTATCGTCAGCATTGCGGACGAACGCCTTGCACTTCTCGTGCTGCGCCTTCGTCTCCACGGATGAGCTCCACTTTGACGGGGTTTGGGGTTTAGGGGTCTAGGATGGTTTATAGGGTTTAAGGGTTTACAGGGTTTAGGGGTTTAGGGGGTTTAGGGGTTAGGGTTTCGGGGTTGAGGGGTTAGGGTCTAGAATTTAGGGTTTAGGGGTTAAGGGGTTTGGGGGTTGAGGGTTTAGGGGTCAGGCTTTAGGCTTTGGGCCTTGGAGGCTTTGGGGTTTAGATGGCTTGGGGTTTAGGGTATGGTAAAAAGAGGGTTTAGTAAATTTAGGGCACAGCATTTCATGTTGTGGGTTTGAGGTGGTTTTCCCCGGGTAGAGGATTTCAGGTTTTGCGCCAGGACCCCTCAGAGAGGGCTTAGGGTTTACACCTAATTCCCACATGCCGTCAAGATGCCAATAAGGCCTACAATTCGAGGACGCTTTCAAGATTGAACCCGCCGACCTCTGAACAAACCCAAAGGCAAACATACAGGAACCCGAATGTTCTGACACCGCATTGGAGCTTGATAATGCACATCATGAAACTCTACAAGCACGAAGCTGTAAACCCTAAACCCTAAACCCTAAGCCCTAAACCCTAAACCAAACTCCCCCTCTACATCGTCGTCTCCTCTGCCAAGCTGTCAGAGCAAAGACCCGAGACCCTTACAGCACAAGAAGACCCAACAACCCTGAGAAACCAAAGCTGCACCCTAAACCCTAAGACCTTCACCCTAAACCCTAAATCTCTAAACTCCTAAACCGTTAAAATCTAAACCCCGAACTCCTAAACCCTAAGACCTTAACCCTAAACCCTACATCTCTAAACTCCTAAACCGTTAAACTCTAAGCCACAAACTCCTGAAGCCCGAAACATGCCTATGATGGGCGGAAATGCCCACCCCAACAAACAGCTAGAGCCCAAACCCAAATTAGACACCCTTCCGGCGCCCCCTTCTTCACACAAAACCCCAAAACCGTTCAACCCAAACCCGAAATGCCTCAACTTTGATCCTGATGATAAACCACAAACCACTAAACCCTATAAACCCGTAACCCTGACAGCCTAAACTCTAAACCCCTTTCCCTTAAACCCCAACCCAACGAAACCCTAAACCCTTAACCCTACTGCTGATGATATAAATCCTGCATTATCTTAAGGACCGAAACTATGGGAAGTATGGAATATTCCTTATTATGGGTACTGCAGGATTTATATCCCTAAACCCCAAACCCTAAAACCCTATAAATCCCTCCTTAAAGGTACCCTTATAGATCCCTTTAAAGGAAACGCAGGATTTAGATCATCAACCCGAGCTTTAGCTCCCCCGAAAGAGCGCCGTTTCTGGCCTTGGCCTTCGGTCGCGCGCGCTTCCCTGACCTGGAGCAACCGAGAGACTCCCAGGATCCCTTTCAAGGAAGGGATCCCAGAGACTCGGGTTTAGGGTTTAGGGTTCCCAGAGACTCCTAGGATCCCTTTAAAGGAAGGGATCTGTAAGGGTTGCAGGGTTTAGGGTTCCCAGAGACTCCTAGGATCCCTTTAAAGGGATCTGTACTTAAAGGGGCAGGGGACTTAGTAAGTAGGTTATAAGTAGAGTTATAAGTGCCCTAAATGGAGTTAATTACCCTAATGCCCTAATGATAACCCTACTTATAGCTTATAACCAACTTACTAAGTTCCCTGCCCCTTCAAGTAAGGGTTGCTTTAAGGGTTCCTATAAGGGATTGACAGGGATCTATAGGTTTAGGGTTCAGGGGACTCCAATATCCCTTATTTAAGCAATATACCTTACATCATTCTAAGGAACCTACTATAATTTAAGGATTATTAATCAAGGGATATTGGAGTCTCTGGGGCAAGGCTTGGCGCAGTTGAGAGGTCGAGGGTTCAGGGTCGTTTATAGGGACCCCCAAAAGCACATAAGCATAAGCATTTATATAGGGATATCCCTACCTTATTGGGCTTCATTATAAGGGGGTTTATATGGGATATCCCTATCGCAATTGTTGCTTATGTGCTTTTTTGGGGCCCTAGTTTAGGGTTTAGGGTTTAGGAGTTTCGGGGTGCGGAGCCTTGGGTGTTAGGGCTTTGGGCTCAGGGCTGAGGATTTAGGAGCTGCGGGTTAGGATGTATGTATGCATACAGCTGCATACATACATAGGTTTATGCGTATGTGTATATATATATTATACATATATATGTATATGAATTAACATACACAGGCTCCACAAACATATGCATACAATATATTGCACACACATATTGCTCGATCCATCTTTATGTATAGGTAATCATGCCTTTGCTGATGATTGTGAGACATCTATCTTTAGCCTGCTTCTTTGTTTATAACCCTAAACTCATACACCCTGAACCCTCTACCCTAAACCCTAAACCAGGAACTTCACTCCTGAAGCCTAAACCATACATAAATCGCTAGAGCAATGCCGCCGTGCCTGAGTCGACCCTCCTCTTTCTTGGCCTCGTCCTGCCGGCTCTGGGTGCTTTTTGCAAGGTTTACGGCTCAGGGTTTAGGGCTGAGGGAAGATAAGGATTCAGGAAGTGGAAGCTTCATACATTTGCTTGAAACCCTTAATTTCCTATTTCAAACTATTTCCTTCAAGTAAGGAGTCATACTATCTAGGGTCTACATCAGCGACTCTTGATTGTTTGAATCTCATTTACGGTGTGGGTCTCAGGATTTGGGATTTGGGGCGTGTGGGCTTGAGGGTTCAGGTTGTGCTGAAGAGCTGTCGAAACTGAACGTGGAGGCCAAATTGAGGGCTTATCGATGTTTGTCATTCTATATATATATATATACATACATAGGGTTTTGTGGGGTCGTGCATGCCATCGTTCACTACGACGAGAAGACATAGTGCTGCACAGTGTATGAACACTTGCAAGTGACAACTTGTAAGCCTCCAGCCCGAATATCCCTATACTTACATGCAGGAAGGACTTGGAGGCCCTTTTGACTTAGTAAGTAGGGTTAGTAAGGTGGGTTATGGGGGATTATAATAGGGTTTCTAGGGGATGCTAAGTCGACTTACTAAGTCAAAAGGGCCTCCAAGTACTGAGTATTCAGGCTTCCACATTGAACCAGGTTCAGGATGTCCTCTTCAGCGTCCATGCGATCAAGCTCAACCACGACGGCATCCAGATCGCGCTCCCAGAGAGCCTGGTTTGGGGTGTAGGGTTTATAAGGGGTTATTCAAATTAGGGTGCAGAGACCTCAGTCAAGCATTCCAACTAATGTTTTGAGGCACACTATATACTCTGAAGGTATAGCGGCATAGGCACCAAACTGAAAGTACGTAACGCATATTTTAACCCTAAACCCTAAATAAACCTCAAGCCCTAAGCCCTAAACCCTAAGCCTCAAAGCCCTAAACCCTAAACCCAAACCCCAGTACATCCGTCGTTTTCGCGACTTTGCTTCACGGCGTGGAGCTTTCGCAAAGCCCCGAGAGCACCAACGATCTCAACGCCCTCACTTAAGCCGAAATTCTTCAGATCAGTCTGTTTAGGGTTTAGGGTTTGGTCTGTTCAGGTGAGTCTTCTGGGATCAAGGTTAGATCTTCGTGCCTGGGGTTTACTACTTGTGAAGGAAACACCGTCTGCACTCAATAGAGGTTCCTTCATGATTGGCCCAATCATGAAATCGTATGATCCTAATTATAAGGACCCCCATTAAAATTAAGGTACCCCTAATTCTTGGAAACGCCTCTAAATTGTAAAGGTGCCTCCGGCGTGGTATTCTGCAGATCGGTCAACTCCTGCGTCTTCTCTTTGGCTTGCCGCCTGCGCAGCTTCAAGCGGCCCTTTAATCGAACTTACGGCTTAGATCAAAAGGCTCGTAAGGAGCATGAGGGATAAGAAGCTGTGAGGGTTTACAGGGTTTGAGGTATTTGACCCCACCAAACCGGACGGAAACCTTGCATTCAGAAGCGTAAACCTACACCCCCAAAGCGCTGAATCCTAAATCAAGGTTATACACCCTAAACCCCAACATCAGTGGAGAGTCTGGAGGCAAATGAGTTTGGGGAGGGGGGGCGGGGAATTGTACAAATACTAATATGGAGAAACTTACTAGAACTGGAACCAGATCCTTTAGCGGGGCTTGAACGAAACAGGCAATGAACAAGGTGATAGTACCCCTAAGAACACTGCGAATTGCAGTGGTGTGCTGATACGGACCATTCTTGAACATCAGAATACGAGGGAGAAAAGCACAACGAGTCAATAGAGACCCAGCAACAACAATCCTGCTGAATAGTGTGATGGATGCTAAGGAATTACGAACGGCAATTGCAGCATTTATTGTGGCGCTCTTCCTCCCCAAAGTCAAAAGTGCTCTGGGTTCCGGTTATGAGGCTAGGCATTCTTATGCACGTTCGAGGACTATGGTTTTGGGGCCCATTATGCTATAAATGTAATAAGGCCCCCAAAATAGTGTTGGTAATTATTAAGCCCCTATAGTATGCTGTCCCGGAACCTGTAACTATCTGCCAAGCGACTTAGAGACTGTTGCGGTGGCTGCTGCGACAGTTTTGTCAGGCCAAGGGTGCCGCACTGCTGTGATCGGTGGAGTCTGGGTTAGGGTTTAAGTTTAGGGTGTAGGTCTTAGGCAAACGGAGTTGATGTTGCAGGACCTGGCTTGCGAAAGCAAGCAAAGAAACACTCTAAACCCTAACCCCTAAACCCAAATCTCTGAGCCCCAAAGCATGCCTGAGGTCTTCCACACGCTCGTAGGTGAGGGACCAGAGAGGCATACCAAGCCTCTCCAAATCCCACGATTTCGGCTGATACGGGGTATGAGAAGTTTAGGGTTTTGGGTTTGGGGATTTAGGGTTTTGGGTTTGGGATTTAGGGTTTAGGGATGATGGGTTTAGGGTTATCAGTTATGATGATAGGAGGGAAGGGCTTGAAGGTCTTGTCTCTCCTCTCGAAATCCCTCAAGCACAAACCAGACTTTCTTTGTCCTCCTTAGCATTCTGCGGTCTTGCGTGCTCAGATGTTGAAATGGTGCTTTCAGGGTGCATTGTGGCATCTGGCCGCGTTGATTGATCACATGGGGAAAGGCAAGAAGTGGAGAAGAAGTAGCAGAATCAGTATTGGTTACAGCAGAAAGACTCATCACGGTGATGAATGTGTTAAGAATGGCACAGATCATGATCGGGCTTTCCATGGTGCTTAAGATGAAGATTGTAATGAGGAATATGCTATTTGTATAGGTATGAATGATCAAGAGGAGCATTGTGATGATGATCATTGTGATTAGGATGGGGCGCATTGCATGATGAAGGTAAAAAAGTAGATGTTGCTAATGATGATGATGATGATGATGATGATGGTGATGACGGTGATGATGATGCAGATGATGATGATGAAGATGAGGATGAACGGCAGAGCATTTTCAGGGTGTTATGATGATGAGGAAGAGAATGATGAGGAATACCGTGTTTGCATAGGTTTGAGTGGTGAAGAACAGCATTGTGATGATCCCCATATCCCCCCCCCTCCCAAGAGAAAAGTAGCAACAGCGGGAAACCCGTGGGTCGGAAAGGTGGGGTAAGCATAAACGACGACCCTAAAACTTAAAACCCTTGACTCTTGACCCCAAGCCAAGTAAAAACTTAGCCCAAGCCCTTAAACCTTTCAGCCCTAAACCCCTAACCCCATCATACTTGGAAGCCTACGCCCCTAAACCCTCAGGCCCTTTCGCCCCTAGGCCCCTGACGCCTTGAGCCCTGAACCCGTAGCTCCATCAGCCCTGAACCCTAAACCCGAAACCCTTAAATTATGGACCTCATAAGCCCTAACCCTGACCCTAAACCCTAAACTCTAATCCCTAAACCCCCAAACCCTAAACCCCTAAACCCTAAACCCCCAAACCAGAAAGACCTAAACCCTAAACCCCTACACCCTTTAAGGCCCGGCGGCCGGAATCTGAGGCCAGGGCAGGTAGTCGAAACCCGATTTGGGCTCTTTAGCCTGGCTTCTGGGGCTTTTTGAGGGGTCTATACGGGTTTAAGGTTGAGGGTCAGGGTTCTATAAGGGCCCTATATATAAGGGATCCTTAAAGGTACTATTAAGGTTGTAGAAGGGCTCCTGAAAAATATTTACAGGGTTGAAAAGGGGCTCTGAGGCGTCTGGAGTCTGCAGGCATGGGGTTTACCTAGAGTCTCCATTGTAGTTCCTTTTTTTGGTTAACCAAAATCTCTATTTAGGATCCTAACCATAAAACTGGTCAACAAAAACAGGAACTACAATGGAGACAAGAGGAAATTTTAGATAGTAACCTACATAACTACTATCCGAAACCTCAGTACCTAATTATTGGGTCCTTTGGACCCTTAGGGTTCAGGGTCGGGGCTTAGGGTTTGGCTTTACGGATCAAAACCCTGCGTACGGCCTCCATCCTCTCGTAGTCCCTCTCGTCGTGCAGTGTGTTTTATACACTTTTTGCGCCACCCACAACTCTAAACCCTAAACTATAGGTTCAGCTTGACCGATTGAGGGCATCGAGCTTTGTGCCACAAGCTTTGGAGCTGGTGCGCCTTCAACCCCAAACCCCATCACTCAAACCTGGAGATCGACATCGCAGCTCTATAGCCCCAAAATTGAAGTCTTGCGGTTAGGGCTTAGGGTTTAGGGTTTATCGCTAGGCTTTAGGGCTTAGGGTTATATACAGGGTTGAGTGCTAGTCTGGACTCGGAATTCTAGCGCTTGCAGCACGAACCCGAAAGCATGAACCCAGAAAGCCGCAACTCGATCTGCTGCAAGCTGAATCCTCAACCAATGGCCTGCGTCACAGCAGGCTTGCCGTCTTCCTCCTTGAGAGGTTCAGAGGGGTTTAGGGCTTAGGGTTTAGAGTCTAGAGGTTTGTTGTCGAAGGGTTTAGGATCAAGGGCATAGATTTTTCATGCCGGAACTACAAACTCCAACTTCGGACCAACACCAAGCCGACAGCCGCGTTTAGAAACAACAGTACGGTAAGTGAGTGCAACCCGAATCTTAAGCCATCTGGCTACGGGGAGTGTCAGGCGGCGTGGGAACCGGCTGAAGGCTTCAACGAACAGTTGCCTGGTTCTGGTTGCCTCACGCCAACCTCAATCCTAAACCCTGAGCCCCAAAGCACAAACCCCGAAACCCTAACATAGAACCCTTATAGATGCCGTAAAGGAAACAATAACCCGAGCTCTTACACAAAGCCATTGAAACAAACAAGCCTGGACCTCCTTAGTTTGAAGTCAACCCTAAACCCTTAACCCTAAACCCCTAAACCCTAAATATCCTTAATTTGAAGTCAACACAAGCGTCTCCTCCTCACTGCGGGTTTTGCCGAAGATCTCGTTGTAAGGCCTGGCGACCCAATGAGGCCACGATAATCCTAATATAGGGGCCTTAATAATTAGAATAGGGTTTGTTTAGAGGGTTCCTTAAAGGGCTCTAATGTATGGGCCCTAAATTGGTCCTAATTTATGCGTTTTTTTTTCTAATTCGAGCCGGTACCAAAAAATATGGGCGGCCTAATTTGCGCGTTTTTTGGGCTGGGGATTTTTTGTTGGTGGGTCTGCTCCTGTCTGCTGATGGTCAATCTTAAGGCACCCACGACCAATTCCCTTCTAACTTAATTAATCAATTAATCAAAGCCACCCAAACCCTGAGCCAGCCCCCAAACCTGCGACCCCGCAACTCCCTTCTAACTTAATCAATCAAAGCCACCCAAACCCTGAGCCAGCAGGCAAGCTGTTCTGATCTGCTCCAGGCCAAAGACCGTCTGCTGCAATGAGTCTGCTGATATCCTCGTGGCTGGGCCCAGACAGAGCTGCAAGCAAGCCAGTGCCCACGGCTATCTTCGAAAGGACCTCATGTGCTGCTAAGACAACACGATGTCCGCAAGACCACTCGCCGTCTTGACTGGATGTTTCTGCAATGCAAAGTGCGGCTGGGTTTGGCGTGCGGCCATGAGGTGCAAGCGGAATGCTTCGGCTGCAACGCTGCTGCTGATCGTAATCACCAGAACAGGAAAGGATGGAGCGGGGCCCCAGAAACGACGATAGCTTAGAGCAGTGCTTGGACCCTCAACCGAGGCGGATTGGCTTCCGGTTTTGTGTAGAAGTTAGCTTACATTCTGCGGACTTGTTTTTACTATAACATACAATTATACTAGAACCTACGATAACATACAAAGTTACTTAAACATAGAGTAAATATAACATATTTGTGCGTTGCGTTTCCGGGCCCAAGCACGACACCCGCAAACAGCCGTGTGTGCCCACATGCTTACAGTCTACACGCTCCAAGCTGGTAAAACCCTAAACCAAAAATTCCTTAAAGACTCCTGAAGCCCTCAAACCTTAAATCCCAAAACCCCTAACCCCCTAAACCTTCATCCCCACCCGAAGTCCTGAACCCCTAAAACCGATAAACCCTAAACCCACAACCCCTTTATCGAAACCCTTAAGGGGGCCTTAAACCCAAACTCCCGAAACCCGAAACCCTAAACCCAAACTCCCGAAACCCGAAACCCTGAACCCAAACTCCCAAAACCCTAAACCCAAAATCCCAAAACCCTAAACCCAAACTCCCAAAACCCTAAACCCTAAACCCAAACTCCCGAAACCCTAACAGCCCTGCCGATGTCAAGCAGGCCAGCAAGCACTTGAAGCCCAAGCCTGGGTTCTCGCGAGAGATGCTTCAGGGTTCAGGGTTTAGGGTACCGAAGTCTGACGGTTTTAGGGGTTTAGGGTTCAGGGTTCAGGGTTTAGGGGAAGTCCCTTACAGGTGGGTAGTTCTTCTTCCATAGTACTCCCATAAGACCCCCTTTACCTTATAGGAGTGGTATGGGAGGCTTTTGGGAAACTACCCACCTAATAACTACCCACCTGTAAATGNGGTGGGTAGTTCTTCTTCCATAGTACTCCCATAAGACCCCCTTTACCTTATAGGAGTGGTATGGGAGGCTTTTGGGAAACTACCCACCTAATAACTACCCACCTGTAAATGGCTTAGACCTAGGGTTCAGGGTTTAGGGTTCTGAGGGCTTTCATTCATGGCTTTCCAAATCCATTGCCGAATCTGAATTAGATTCAAGGTTTCGGCTTTTGTAAGGGCATTCTAGCGCCAATATATGGTTTCATAGGGGTGTTACACTAGCCCTGAAAGCATGTCGAAATCCGAAAAGACCAAGATCGAACGGCAATGACCAAGCACGATGACCAGGAGCCCTCAACCCTGAACCCTAAACCTAAACCCTAAACCCTAAACCCTGAACCCTAAACCCGAAGCCCTAAACCCTAAACCCTAAAGCCAAAAGCCTAAAGCCTAAACTCTAAAGCCAAAAGCCTAAGCTCTAAACCCTAAAGCACTCCAGGCACCTTGGTCTGACGCAAAAGCAAGAAACCAAGCATCTCACACCACAATTGCTACCACGAGGGCACTTCTCAAAATTAGGGTCCCTTGTAGGGTCCTTTCTATAAGACCGTATATACTGTTTGGGAGACCTACAAAAGGACCCAAATTTGGAGAACTGCCCCTGAATATTCGGCGACGACTCAGGAGCCTCGAGGGAGGCTGTACAGTACAGAAGACCATGAATGTTGAACCTGCGGAGGCACTGCCGCAGAACCAGCAACCACAAATTGAGCCTCATGCCATGATGGCGAGATGGTGGCCATCATGTGGAATCAGAATCCTATCTCTGGTCTGGACGACAAGTTCCTATAACCAACAGAAATCTATGCCCAAAAGTAGCCACATGAAACTCAAAGCCGTGAGTCAAGGAACCGCTCACGAAGGAAGGGTTTAGGGTTGATGTTGTAGGGTTCAGGGTCTTAACTACCATCAACTAATCCTAAACCCTCATGCAGGAGCTAGGCTTTTGGGGTGCTAACTTGTTATGCAGCCGTACAGTTTACGGACTGTCAGGGCACATTCAAGCTGCTTATTTCTCAAACCCCTATATTACCCCCTCTAACCCCCCACGAACACACATATACACAAACCGAACCCTAAACCCTAAACCTAAAGTCCAAATCCCTAAAAACAAAAGAACCTGCGCTCTGGGCGCCCCGAGCTCTTCAATTCTGCGATGAGGTCGTCTCGCTTGCGCTTCGAAACGACCTTGGTTTCGGGACTCTTTCTGGTTTGGGTTCTGCCGTGTGAAAAGCCAGAATAACTACCAATAGTATCCCTTAGGGTTCCTGATTATATTTATACTATAAAAGAGCCCAAAACTTTTTTCGATTCAGGAAGGCCCCTACATTATAGAACCCTGCTATAGAACCCTATCTCCCTTATCAGGAACCCTTAAAGGGGCCCTGTGCTAAATATCAAAGCCCCTACAGTAAGTCTACGCAGCCTCTAAAGCCCATATCCCTGCGAACCAACCTTAACCTACCAAACCCTACAACCTTAACCTACCAAACCCTACATTTGTGTAGGTTCTTGTTATAAACCCTAATATAGAATTTATCGGGACCCTACCAAAAAGTAGGTTCTGGTGGGTTAGGGAAGAACTGACGACCTGAAGCCCCAAGCCAAAACCGTTAAACCCCAAACCTTAAATGGCAGGGTTTGTATAGGGTGTCTATAACCCTAAACCTCAAACCTTAAATGGTCCCTTTCTAGGGTTCCTTGTAGGATCTAAGAAAGTGTCGACAGGGCTTCTAGAGTAGAGTCCCTTCTTAGGTCCCAGAATAGTACGGCACCCTTATCAGAAGGCCCCAAACAGGGACCCTAATTTGGAGAACTACCCATATACCACAGCCTCAGCCCCGCAAGCAGAAGGCCACGCAAAGAGCGTTCGAGGTGTGGGCCAGCTCACCTTTGATCACCATCACGATGAACTTCACCTACACGAGTTGCGCGCGGGCCTTTTTAGTTGCTGAGTTCATAAGCCCCCAAAAGCGTACACTTTCAGTTTTATGGTGGGTAATATTATCCCAAAAAGTATAAAGTGTATCCACTCAGCCACTCAGTCTTTGTTAAGGGGCCCACGGAGTCTGACGTTCGGGGGTTTAAGGCCTCAGGGGGCGGCCAGGTGGCCGAGGGGTTTGGGGTTTAGGGCGGGTTTGTGGGGGCCGCAAACCCCGCAGAAACATTCAGGAATTTTGTTCCTAAGCTTTTCGAACCTTTTCACAATCAACAAGAACGATTATCGGATTATCACAGGCAAACCTGACAAAGTGGATAAGTGACCTCGTAACACCCCCATAAGTGGAGCAGTTGGTCGTTCGAAGCAGATCACAAGCACTGCCTTCGCGTCGATCAAGTTCTTCTCCTTCTTCAACCTTCACGACGTCAGGGCAGTGGCTTGGGGTTTCGGTTTAGGCTCAGGTTCAAAATTCAAGATGACCGTTTAGTGTTTCAGGCTTTCGGGCTTAGGACATAAACCGATCAATGCAGACCCCTTCAGAGCAGCCGAGGGTGCTGCAGGACTGTGATTTTCTGCTTATAGGGCTTAGAAAGATTTTATGGAGTTTCATCTCTGTTTAGGGTTCAGGCCGTAGGGGTAGGCACACATAGCACTCGAGACTGTGCGGCTCAGAGAGTATCAGTGGCCAGCCTGTCGACGTGATAGTCCTTTCGCTTGACGTAGTACCTGAGTGCTGCTGCTTGACATGTCCAGTTCAAAACAATGCTTTGCGGGTTGGGGCTCAGGTGTGGCATACTTCAGAGCTTCCGGCCTCATGTTTGCAGCTTATAGCTTGCAGAGCTTTGGCTAACGGTTCCGGCTCAATGTGTACCTGTAGATCGTTGCCATACATGGACATCAGCCGTTTACACTCCAACCTTTTAAATTATGTAGACCGAACCTGTACAGAACCTACATAACCCTTTATACAACCTTTCTAGAAACCTTGTAGAACCTTTCTAGAGGCCTTCCAGAGCCTTTGCATAAGCCTCCCGAAGAGCACGTGCTAAGCACCAAGGCCAATGGGTGCTTCTCTGCCGGCCATAGGGTGAATGCGGGGAAGCCCTAGCTTCCATCACTACGAGGTAGTGCGTTAATCTTAATACTTCGAACGGGGGGCATACTGGTACTGATTAACGAAGAATAGTATTACTAGTTCTTCAAGCTTCTATAAAATGATCCTCGCTACTTTGCCTTTGGCTTCGGCTGTTGCCATTGCAGGTATGAGTCGCGTTGCTCTTTCGGCTACAGTCTCGATGGTGATGTGATGCCGGTTGCTGGCCATGTGGCATTACTGCTTGTCGTGTTTAGGGCTTAGCCCCTGTCAAGGTACCCAGAGACTCCATTATCACCTAGTTAAGGAATACCTTACATCATTAGAGACCTCTACTATAATCTAAGATCCTTACTTAAGGGATATTGGAGCTTCAGGGTAGGCAGTTCGTGTCAGTTGTATCGGAGCTCACTTTTTGGGGCTTGGATCGCAACCCCAGACCCCAGAATTCCTTGAACTTGCCTCCGGCATTTACGGTTTAGGGCTTTGGGTTTAGGGTTTCAAATTCTAAAAACGAGACCGCAAAACAAGAACAAAACAAACAACAGATCCGACGTAAGATCCGAGCTTGAGCCGCAGCTGGAAGAACTCATGGATCAGCTCCTGTTGAAGCCGAGTGTGTGGGGACAAAGGCCAAGGATATCTCTTTCATTTTCAGGTTTCAGGGCTGAAGGTTTGAGGGCTCGTTTAGGCTTCAGGTTGAGGGTTTAGAAGCTGGTTTGGCACTTGTGGCTGAGGTTTGAGGGCTTCCGGTCTACCTATAGTCTCTATTGTAGTTCCTTTTTTTGGTTGACCAGTTTTATGGTTAGGACCCTATAATAGAGATTTTGGTTATCCAAAAAAGGAACTACAATGGAGACTATAGGTAGTGTGCACGGTTCATGGATCGACTTCGTTGCTCATGTTAAGAGGTTTATAGCAGTGCGGTGGCATACACCCCGAGAGCCCAATATCACTTTGTCAAGGAGTCTATCTTGGGGGTTCCTTAATTACCTATACTACTTTGGGGGTTCCTTATTGTAATGACCCGAAGCTGATCCAGAAGCCCGAAACCAACGCACTGTTCCACCTGCTGGAACTCTCTTCTTCAACAACCGGGCCCCCAAAAGTTCAAACTTTCTAGGATAGAGCTAATATATAAGGCCAAAAAGTTTAAAGTTCCCCCGTTCACTATCTAAGGGAAAACAGGTAGAAGGACATTGAACTTCAGGGTTTCTGGCTTGGGACTGCGGATGTAGGGATCGATTTTTGAGGGGCTGGAGGTTGAGAGCTCCGAACTCTCGACTCTCAAACCCGAAAGTTTCAACTTTAAGTGCCAAACCTTAAGCTTTAACCCCTAGACCCTAAACCCCCAAAACCCTAAACCCCAACCCACTAAATCCTAAAACCCTAACGGTTTAACCCACTAAGCCCTAAACCCTAACCCGCTAAACCCTAAACCCTAACCCACTAAACCCTAAAGCCTACACCGCATTCGGTGCAGAAGCCGGCGCCTGCACGGAAGAGAACTTCTTGATCTTCCCTTCCTGGAGGGGCTGGAGATGGCTTCTGGGGCTAACTTAAGGAATACCTAGGGCCGAGGGCTCATTTAAGGGATCCATGAGGGATCTATGGGGTTTAGGGTTTAGGCTCACGATGGCTTGTAGGGCTTAGCCAGTAGGGTTTAGGGTTTAAGGTTTAGGGTTCTTATTGAGGGTTTAGATGCGGTATCTGTGTAGAGCGGCTTCGCATATGCTGAAGATTGCTGAAGGTTCAAGATTATGGCTACTCCGGATCCCTTTGCAGCTACGCCCGGCACAGATCGGGGCACTGGCATGTAGAAGCAGTTGAGTAGTGAGGGCCCGGTATGCTGCAAGGAGCTGAAACTTCAGGCATGACATGGCCATGCCCCTCCATGCCACTAATCGAACGAGGAAAACTTGCACAGCGAAACAAAAAAATCTGCTTATTTATTGATGGAACCCTATACCCTAAAGCACCACTAGTTCATGGTTGGGATAGGATTAAACATGTACATGTTTATTCCTTCTTGGTTTAAGTACCCATAAAAATGTAAAATGTTACCCAACTATGACAAATATTTATTGATTGATGGAACCCTAAACCCTAAACCCTAAAGCACTAATTCACGAGATCTCTCGCTTTCTCGGGGCCGGACCGAGTCAAAGAACCTGGTGGAACACAGGCTGACAGTTTCGGGCGCTTGCACGCTACTGTCGCATACGGCTGCCACTGATGATGATGATGATGATGATGATGATGATGATCTGGTGGTGGCGGCGGTGGTGATGGTGGTGGGTGCTGGCAGTGGTGGTAGCGGTGGCGATGGCAATCACGGTTCTCGCATCCAGGTGTCTTCGTATGACGCTGGTAACTTCTGGCGTCAGCAGCACTCGGAATGTTGAAATCTTTGCATCGCGCAACATCCGGTTCAAAAGCTTTACGGATATGCGGGAGCCAGAGCCTGAGATGCGGCTTCTCAGCCGCATCACCCTTATGATCGATGCTACTACTGCTCCCTTCACTCTGACTGCTGGTACTACTGTTCCTCTTGCTGCTAGAATACCACCACTGTCATGCTTGCTATGTGTATGCCACGGAGGATAAAAAAGCAGTGATCAAGCACCACGACGACCATGACGACCAAGACCACGACCCCCAGGACCAAGCCGACAGCGACCACGACCGCCGCAAATGCTTCCCCAAGGTTTAGGGTTTAGGGTGGGGTTCATTCGTTTCCAGCCCAAAATACTGCCAGTGCATCGGAATTTCGGAGGACGCAGTCACACTGATCGTCTGAACATATCGGGACGAGAGGCACCTCACCAGAGCGGTAGCTGGGGGAACCCCATTCCTGTACCCTAAGGGTCTAAGTAGCTAATTATCATATACTCTCCAAAATAGTAACCTACATAACTACTATCCTAAACCCAAATACCCGATTATTGGATCCTTTGGACCCTTGGGGGTATCGTACCCTCACCACTTCGTTTACCCTTGGAGCTCAAAGCGTGTCCCACACGGGGATCATCGCAATTAACATGAGCCCCGTTGCCATCCATCAAGATGCTACTGTTGGTAGCGCATGCTCTCAAGAACGATCTCTCACTGCACGCAACCGGGTGGCACGATGTTCGAAGTGGCCAGGGTGCTGCGCAGCTTCAGGACCTGCGAAAGAAGAGTTTTAACAACCCACCGCTTGAAACGCGCTGTATCCGGAATTCCAGAATCCTACACAACCTTAAACCCCAAACTCCCCAAATCCCAAGCGTGAAAGATTTCACTGCTTTTCATAACGCCTACAACCGACCCTGAGACCCCACGACTCCCACAACACCGAGCCCCTGATCCCCCCTACCCTCAACCATAAGGACGAAATGAACCCTAAAAGGGTTTAAGGTTCATATACTATATAGGATGAGATTCATACTATATGGGCATAGGGCCCCTACTTTTAAGGGTCATTTGGTCCTTCAGGAAGTAGCCAACCTTCGTCCCTCAACCCTGAGACCCTGAGTACCCTTGTGGAACTCTACAGAACCCTACCCCAAGGGTCCAAGTACCTAATAACTCTCCCAAATAGTAACCTACATAACTACTATCCGAAACCTAAGTACCTAACTATTGGGTCCTTTGGACCCTTGGGGCTACAGTACAAAGCCCTAGAGATAGTAGAAAGAAAAGCCCTGAACGCCAAACCTCATTATGGAAACACCAAAAACCGACAGAATCTGTACAGAATCACCGCAAAACCCAAAACCCAACCCTGAAATTCCGGGCCTTCTCGAGACCTTCTTGCTCCAGAGCCTGCCGCGGCGAAGAGTCTTCTGCAAGTTTTGTTGTTTCCGGTTTCGGGCTCGGGGATGAGGGTTTAGGCATTCGGGCGGTGAGTATTTTCTTAGTTGCTGAGTTCATAAGCCCCCGAGAAGTTTAGACACTTTCAGTTTTATAGTGGGTAATATTATCACAAAAAGTGTAACGTGTCTCCACTCAGCTACTAAGTTTTGTTGCCTCAAAGACTGAACTCCAACACCCAGTAAATGCCCTCATGGCCGATTAACATAAAACCCGATAAGCCCTTATCCCTAGACAACACTATATTGTACCGGATGAGTCATCTGGCTTACGGGGGTTGTTTCATACGACAGGTAAATCTATACTCGGAAGCCCTAACCCTAAAAGGGTCCATGTGCCCAAGTAGCACAAGCTTTGGCCTTAAAGTAGCCCTTTTTTCACTAAATTGCTGCCGAAGTATATACTATACGGGTACATGGACGCTTAGGGCAAGAACAAGGATTGCTAGTCAGTCAGACCCTAAACCCTAAACCCTATTTGAGTTTTTGTCGCCTTGATCTGGTCCACTGTTCCCGACAGAGAGAAGTGCACCTGGCGGGGTATGGGGCGTTCGATGCTTCAGTGTCCTGGATTTGAAGCTGAAGCGATTCGCCGTTTGGTGTAAGGCTATTACTTGGGGCTTTTCGGGTCGGGGACCTGCTTAAAAAAAGAATGATGGTAATAATACTGATGACAGTGCAGGGTTTGTGCTTGAGACTTTTGTGGTGCTCCTGCGGCCATGGTTTAGAGTTTTAGGGTCTCGGCTCTGTGCAGCTGCATTCAGCTTGCACGGACTTGCGAGTAAACGGGCTATACTCAAAGCAAGTACTGCAGGGGCCTGGACGGTTCGCATAGGATTTTGGGGTACAATATACTGTAGTGACTCCGACCCCTGCATGATGTCGCAGGGCTGCTGGTAGCCAGCCTTTTCTGTTTCCCACCAATCCGCGGGAAAAATCAAACGAAATAATCATGTAGAGTTGGAGGCTGTAGCCTTAGAAAACAACGCAAGGTGCTTCTCATGGATCTTGTCTCTATACTTATACCCTAGACCCCTAACTGTTGTCATGGCCCCTTCATTACTCGAAGGCTAAACATCTCTGAGAGCTTGGCTGAAACAACCTGGGGATCACTTCTCGCCTCCCGGGGCCTCTCTAACGGGGATCTTCATGGGCAGGGCTTTGGCTTCGGGTTTCGAGTTTAGGATAGTTTAGGGCTCAGGGTTTAAGGGTTTGTGCTCAGACTACTTCATGTTCAAAACCTCCCACGTCGCCCAAGTACAGGCACGTCGGAAGAGGAGAGCCTAGGTTCTACCTTGGACCAGCAGCTCTAGCCTATGCAGTCCTTTCCTGCCCATATCATCTAGACCCCAAGTATGATTTGGGACTGCAGGCGTGGGTGATTGTTGCAGCCCAAGAGAACTGACTGCAATCTTGCCGGTTTCCATGAAGCGTGACGGAGCCACCGTGTTCTCCTTGGTGCTGTGTGAATCGGGCACTCGGCATAGTTATACGCTTAACCCTGCAGGTAGGATCCTGGACCACAAAGGCCACAGCAGACCTAATCCAAATCTCAAATATCAAGGCCGGATGATACCTGTACAGGAAACCCCATAAAGTTGGAAACCGGATAAAGGTCAAATAGTGCTGGGATTCCTTATACATTACTCTTAAGGATTGAGGCTATTGGGTTTCCAACTTTTGGGCTTCTACTGTACTGCACAATGAGAACCTTTGACCCCACAACAATAGGGTATAGAGCTTGCAACGTAATGCGCAATTGGAGCCTTGCCCTTGTGGGAGCTTCCCTCGATGTTCCAGTATTGAAATGTACGGTTCCGGTTTGGGTGAGCTTAGCCGTGACTCAGACGGTCTTTTGCCATCGAGGGACGGTGTGGAACTCCTTCATGTCATCGATCTTACCGCGAGCATTGTCGCCCTCAGCCTGTTTGTGGGCTTAGTGCTTAGGGCTTTGGGGGTTTAGAGCTTTCCAACAAACTCCACCAACCCGATCTTCAGAAACACTCGTTGCAGCCGAAACACGGGTCCCTTCTGAGCCTCTAGATCTGGGCTAATGGCTCCATAGTCATAACCCCAAACCCGCCTAAACCCTAAACCCTAAACCCAGAACCCTTGAACCGTAAACCTTAAACCCTAAACCCCAAACCCCTAAACCCATAACCCTTGAACCGTAAACCTTAAACTCTAAACCCCAAACCCCTAAACCCTATAGGCCCTACTCCCCTGAACCCTACTCTCCCCGGTCCGCTCAAGGCTCCTTTTCCCAGGAACTCCAATATGACCCCAGCCTCAAAAGCCACAAACCCCAAGCCCAACTGCCACAGCCGTAAACCCAGAGACTCCAACATCCCTTAAATAAGGAATATACTATTGAATATACCTTAAATTAGAGTAAGGGTTTAGGGTTTATAGGGTTTAGGGCTTAGGGTTTAGGACCGAAACTTCCAAACCGAAGCCCTATAGGGTTTAGGGTGTAGGGTTCAGGGTATAGGGTTTAGGCCCCGACACCCTGATCTCTCAACCCCAAACCCCTAAGCACTATGAAACCCGAGCCCTGCAGAAACCCGAAGCGCTGGATCACCCCTAAACCCCAACTGGGCTTTTGAGTAACCAGGGAGAAAAAAGTATAAACTTTTATTTCATAATGGCTCATTTAAGAAAAAAGAATTAAAGTATGGTACTCCAAACCCCAGCCAAGGCACCCTCAAACCGAAGCCATCCCAGAAAGCACACTTCGCCTCGGCCATCTTACCGAGGAATTCCTTGTACGCCTCGTCAGGGTTTAGGGCTTGGGGATTTGGGCTTTTGGTCTTGGGAGGTGTAATCTTTCAGGGCTCAGGATCTCAAGTAGGATCTCGGTGACCGGATCCCAGCTTGGGGCTTTAAGACCTTGGGATGATTAGGGTTTAGGGTTTAGGGTTTAGTAAAGGCGGAGTCTAAGGACTTAAAGGGTTCAGGGCCTTACTGCGTTACAGGATTACTGGGTTTAGGGTTTAAGGTTTGGGCTCACTGCCTTGAAGGTCGGAGTCTGGGGGTCTGAGGGGGTACTTGGAGGGGCAGGGGGCTTAGTAAGTCGTTTATAAGTAGAGTTATAATTGGGGGAACTCCATTTAGGGTACTTATAACCCTACTTATAACCTTACTTACTAAGTCCCCTGCCCCTCCAAGTAGGGTTTAGGATCTCCAAGGTCGGGGTTTCAGAGGCTTAGGGTCTTTGGTTGTTGCGGCTTCGGGGCTTCGTATTTTCCGGGGCTGCTCAAGTCAAGGTCTGCACCGGTTTAGGGTTTAGGCTCTCACCTTTAGGGTTTAGGGTTCAGCAAGCCTCCAATCATCGCATGGGGTGTGTGAGTTTGAGATTTAGGGTGCGAGCACTGCAGCTTCATAAGCTCTCACGTCAGAACTGAACCCAAAGCCCCAAAAACACTGAAGCCTGCGTCCACTGCTTGACGGGAAGCTCAGTGATGTCCTGCGATGTGTGCGGACATCGTGACTCCAAATGGCCCGAACTATGCACTGCTTATAGACATGAGCCCCAAAGCTTACGATCTGCAGACAGTATAGGGATTCTGAAAGTAAGTTAGGCATGCCGGGTTTGCGTTGGGGGTTCATTTTATGCACAGTGTAGCGTTCAGGGTAACTACAGATTGACGTCTTAAGCCAAAAGTCCAGGGATGGAAGATGGATTGGTCCGGTGGCCTTGCACAGCTGCACTTCCTACTAATCCTGCATGATCACATCCTACTAAGCTGCCAAGGTTCCTCGGGTTTCAGGTGAGCAAGTACATGCTGGCTTTGTGCCCCGAGCCGGGAGGTCCTAATTCTCCGTGGGGTTGCAGTGCCAGGGAGGCTTGGGGGCCTAGAGGCGAGGAGCCCTTTAAGGGATCTATAGGGTTTAGGGTTTAGGGTTCTATAAGGGTACCTTTAAGGGATTTATAGGGCTTAGGGTTTAGGGTTCTATAAGGGCGGCACAGCTGTTTCGGGAGAAACCGTGGCTCGGCCCTGAACCTTTATAAACCCAAAGCCCTGACCCCTAAAACCCGAAGCCTAAACCGGAGGCCCAAAGGCCACCGAATCGAAATAAAAACCATGTTTGTTTAAGTAATGGAAAATACAAATTCCTCAGAGAAGTACAGTAAGGCCCACAAAATGAATCGAAATCTCTGCCAGGGGGCGATCTGATTGTTCGCCACTTTCTTTGCAATCCCGACAACCTCCACAAGTCTCCAAGGTCTAGGGTTAGGGCTTGTAGGGTTTGTGGGTAGGGTTTATAGGGCCTACGGTCAGTAAGGGCCTTGCAGTTCAGGGTTTGTGGGCGGGGTTATAGGGTTTACGGTAAGGGCCTTTGGAGTTTGGGGTTTAGGGTAATTTTGGGCATATGGGGTTTAGGATTGGTGCATATAGGGTTTAGGGTGCGGGGCGGCCGAACTCCAAACCCTAAAGTCCTGCGAACTGCCACCACAACAAAGTTCCTTTAGCATCTGTGGTCACCTGAATGACCGGCTAGACGATGAGTCGAGCGCTGCGTCGTGTCCGATTGCCGAAACTAAGGTCAAGACAGGATGGAGCCTACGCGAGCATCCGGTGGATACCTACCCAAGACCATCATGACAATTCCTACTACAGATACCTTACGTTCTACTATGGAGGTACTTGCGACTCTTTGGGATGTAGACCAGACTTCTACACCATGTTGAACTAACCGAGGCATTCAATCTTGCATCGTTTACTGCCAAGCCCTGTTCGACCGTAACACAAAGCTCATCCCCTAAGCCTAACGGGCCCAAGCCTGACAGTAGTCCCACTAAAATATGTACTGTTTGGGCACATGGACCCTTAGGGTAAGCTCAAAATCTCCGGGTGATCTCTCGCAAGCCCCAAATCCCAACATCCTAGAAGCCACAAAAACAAAGCCAACCTCGAAGCCCCTCCCCATATCCCTTCATGAAAAACCAACTAAGCACCAAATTATGGTAGGGGCCCTGTTATGATTTGACGACCATTCCTTCATGAAGGGATTTTGGAACATCTGCCAACCTCGAAGCCCCCCTTCTCTGTGTCCGGGTTGGGCACGATGCTTCCCTGAAGCCGTGGCAACAAAGCCGGATTGTCTTTGAAAAGCGTTCAAGAAGGCCGCTAAGATGGGAGGTGGCATGAGTGTTTCCCAGAGGGTCCATATATACCAAAGGTAATTCTAATCATGGTTTTTGAGGGAACTGATTCGGGATGGGTTGGTGCAGCTCGGTGCAGGTTACAGGATCCTACGTATACCCGAAAAAAACCGCCCCACAGCCTCACCCCACTGCACTGAAAGCTAGATCTGTCACTCCACTTCCCTTGGGCTCTATATATATATATATATATAATATTCATATATACAAAGAATACCTACTTTGGGGTTTAAAGTCTATAACCCAAAAGGTCCAAGTACCATTATGGTAAGTATTTGGGTCCCAAAAGTATATACTACGGTTGATGGACAAAATCCTGCATGACCCATTATAAGGAATATACCATAATTCCCATAGTTTCGGGTCCTTAGGGTCATGCAGGATTTTGTCCATCAACCGTATGCCATTACTTGGATACCTACTTTGGGCCATTTGGAGCCCAAGAGCTTCGGTTGTGGGTCTGACGGTCAGGGTGTCGGGTCGGTTTAGGGTTTAGGGTTTAGGGTTTGGGGATTGGGGTGACCATAGCCTGGGGATCCAAAAACCTGCCACTTTAAGGGTTCGACCCCTTAGTTGCTGAGTTCATAAGCCACAAAAAGTGTACACTTTCAGTTTTATAGCAAAAAGTGTAAAGTGTATCCACTCAGCTACTAAGACCCTCTAATTAAGGGGTGATAACCTACTGTTTTGTAGGGTTTTGGGGTCACAGGAGGGTGGCTCGGGTTCACTTGCAGCGTGGAGCTTTGAGGGTTTGGGTTGGGCTGAGGGTCCAGAGGGCTTGAGTCTAACATGCAACCCGAAGAGTCCATGCGCCTATATGGCATCTACTTGGGCCCTAAAATTGGCCCTAAAATACCTAAACAGGAACTACTTTAAAGTCCCCACCTCCCGAAGCCCAAAGTGAAGCTACAAATCCTAAATGCAAACGTGAAGCTGGGATCCTAAATGCTCAGACCAAGCCCTTCCAAGGATCCCAACATGCTTTTCTATGGCGGAAAATCCCAGCTGCTGCGGGGTCTTATGGTTACGTGTCCCCTAGAAGGTCTTCCACCCCCAAGTCCCCGCCGCAATAAAGCACCAGATCTACATAAAAACTACTTGAAAACCAGCACTGGGTCTGAAAACTTACATGCAACATGAGTTTAGGGATGCAAACAAAAACCAACCCCAACAGCAGTCGACACTACTCCCCAAAGCTCAAACCGCACGTGACGGGCCTTGAAGCCTCTGTACCATGGATTCAAGGTCGTGCCTGTCAGCATTTCTTCGATGCCGGATGCTGCCGTGAAACCCTAAACCGTAAACCCTGAACTCTAAACCCCTAAATCCCTGAACCCCTAAGCCCTTACACACCTAAACCCTAAGCCCTAGACCGCTAAACCCTGTAGTGGCTGTTGAGCATGGGGTTCAGGGCGGCTTGCAGCATGGCTAAGTCTAGGACCAGTTCCGTCAAGGGTTCCGTAAAGCGAGCAGGGATTTATAGGGCTCGGAAGTAGGGCTTACAACGCTCACTGCGGTTTTCCTCTGCAGGACACCTGGTGAAATGCAAGCGGCTGAGGCTTCGGCCATTTACTGAGCCACCAAACCGAAACCGACCCCCGATCTGCTTACGGACTTCTGGGCTCAGCTGTTTAAGACTAAAACTTACCCCTAAACCCCTAAACCTTTAAGCCACAAACAATACATCCGCAAATCCTCAACCCCTACACTTTGAATCCCTAAACCCTAAACCAAAAACATGTGTAAGTTACATTATGCATCAGGCCCTGGCCCCTGCAACTTCCGGGGTGTAGGAGTTTCCGAAAATAGGGGACCCTAATATAGTACCCTAAATAGTAGGATCCTTATTATAACCCTAATTTTCGGAAACTCCCATGTAGGGTCTAAACCTCGCCCTTAGCCAGCGGCGGGTTGAACCCAGAGCTGGGTGGTGTGGGGGCTCATATCAAGCCCAAAGTTCGACCATTCAAGCATAGTTTGGGGTTTCACGGGTTTAGGGTCTAGGATGGTGTAGGCTTAGGCTTTAGTGTTTTTAGGCTTCAGTGTTTAGGGTTTACAAGGTTTTGGGTTGGGTTTCTCGTGTTTAGGGTTTAGAGTTTAGAATCTAGGGCATGTTGAGGCTTCGGGTCTGGGGACGCAGGTCATCACTTGACATCGACGCCGAGACATTACGTATCAATCTGAGCACTACCCACAAAGGGTCCCTGCACCCTTGAAGGGTCCTTTAAGGGTCCTACTATTAGTGTTTATGATATTTGGACCATGTACTCGTATAGTACTGTATGTACCTTGGCCACCTTGCAGCCACTATATAGTACCTTTGAGGCCAAACTATATACTCATCTGGGCAAGAGCACCATTAGGGCTAGATGCGATGCCAAAACAGGCAAAGAGACCCCCCAACAAACGCTTCGCGAGCTTCAGACCGCAACTGAACCTAGAGGGCGCGCTGTGCAACAAAGGCCCATGCTGACTTTCTGCTTCTTGATGAGCTTGCGCAGCCTCGAAATCAGCTTTACTGGTATGCCTTACCCTCATCCCTGTCAGCGATTTTGGGATATGTAGCAGAGCCATACATGTTGCGCAGTCGTAACCGTAGGGCTGCAGTTGCTGGTTTGCGGCGTTCATGGGTTATTAGTCTGGTTCGTCTGGAATTAGCAGAGCCGTAAGCACAAATCTGAAATTTCTCTAATTGTCAGACTGACTGTGCGAGTTAATTTTATTGTATGCCCATGTACAGCTTGCACCCATAACCCCGCAACTTATTTCCGAAACACAACCTGGAACTATCATTCCGTAAAATAAAAGTATCTTATCAAACTCAAACACCCCAAAACCTAAAGTCAAAAGCCCAAGACATGATGGAGAGCTGCCAGTATCGGGGTCAAAGCCTGCCCGGAAGATTTCGCCGAACTTGGCAAGCTCATTGAGGCCCCCCGAAGCAATAGAGTTTAGAGTTTAGGGTTTAGGGCAAACTCCAAACTCTACACCTGTAGACCCCAAATACAGTTCTAGGTCCTGAGCGAGTACGTCTGTGCTGTCAGTTGCCTAAGGCTAGAAGTATGGGCCCCTAGTATGGGCCCTGAGCCCTTTTAAGGGACCTTAAAGGGTACAAGTCGGGTATATATTAGGTATATAAGGATCCCAGGCTTAAGGGCCCATAATAGCGGCTCATGGCTCCATCCTAAGAAGTTCGGAGGTTACGGGCGTTGCTGCTATGACACACCAAAGCCCTGAACAAAGATCGCCATCTCTTCAGTAGGTCCCGGACATTGCGATGAGGTCCCTTGGTACACGCGGACACTCTTCTGAATCCTATAACTAAACCCTAAACCCTAAACCTTTGAAGACGCTAAACTTTCCGCAAAAAAACCGCGAAAAACGCGCTGCTTGGCTCCGCCCCGACCTGAAACTCGACCGAGGGGGGCGTTAAGCACTGTTAGAATGGGTTGGGGTTTAGGGTTTAGGGGTGGGGGGCATGTTATACTATACGTAATTATAACAAGGAACACCAAAATTATAACAAGGAACACCAAAATAGAGTATAGGTCATTATCTACTTTTCCGAGCATTGCGCTTCAATCAGAATCTCAAGTCCTGGGTCAGGGATTCGATCTTGATCCAGAATCCCCAAGGGTCGAAAGGATCCCCCTAAACCCTAAACCCTAAAACCCTAAACCCTATCCAATAATCGGGTATTTGGGTTTAGGATAGTAGTTATGTAGGTTACTATTTTGGAGAGTATATGATGATTATTAGGTACTTAGACCCTTAGGGCATTAAAGGTCAAAGGCTAAGCCCTAACCGAAAAAATCGAACCCCGAGTGCTAGCAGCGCGAAGTCGAATCGAGTCGTCAACTCCATTTCTGGGAGACCGGGCCCCCCTTAACTAACCGAACTCACCTTGCTGTCATACAGTACAGGCTTTTCAGGCCTACTTATTATATAAATTTTACACGGACTATATAAGTCCCGAAGTCTATAAGTAGTATTACACATTTTCCGGAGCCCTGTATCAACCTTAAGCGTCCATTAAGCGTCCAGTTACCAAACAATCATCTGGGACAGTTTCGTGGGTTGGTACTTTGGGGAGTGTACGGTTGTTAGGAACTTAGATGCTTCAGGGCAGCCCAAAAGCAACTACATGTTTGTAGGGTCTGACTACAGGCCCTGTATGGACAGTATTGTAACATAGGTGCCCCGCAAGAAGGCAGGTGATGGTAGGTCAGCCCACCAAACAGAAGAATCCAAGAAAAATCAGCGCAGCACCCTGAATATGTGTATACATACATATATACACATCTCTCTCTCTCTCTCTCGTCTTGGAGAGCGAAAGCCCTGAAGCCCTCGACCGGGAATCCTGCCGTGGGTTGAAGTTCGGCACGGAGGTGGACCATCCTGTCCCGATGCCTTCAGCGCCATTGACCAAAGCCTTGCGAAGATCCCGTTGCGTGGAAACCAGCTTCGGGTCCAAATAGGGTTTAGGGTTTAGGGTGCCAAGCACGCTGTATTACCCAAAGGGTCCAAGTAATGCTATAGTATATACTTTTGGGGCCCAAATACCTACTACAAAGGTATTTGGACCCTTTGGGTTGTAGGACTTTGAATCCTTTAGGGTGCCCAAAACCATAATAAGCGCTTCTTGGACCCGTGGGGTCAGGCCATGTGGATGCTCATGGGGCGTCAGGAAGATTTGCAGTTAGCTTTTCATAAGAGCTACCTTTGGATATGACTTGCATGTTGTTCTTATAATCAGAAATGTTTAATTTCGTACTTGTCAATAGTTGGAGGAATGGCTTTCGGATTTCACTTAAAGCTCCAACATTGTTATTGAGAGAAAGGTCCCAGGTGCATGCAGACTACAATGACCCAAGCATATAAAGCCGTAAAGTCTCTTATTCGACTGCTTTGCAAACATTCGCTAAACTCTTGCTGCTCTGCATTCGGCCGAGCATGCGACCATCGGAATGACGGGCATGTACCACTTCCTCAGCCCAGGAGACATTACCCATAGGCCCCATAGTAGTTCCTTTTTGGGATTACCTTATAGGATTCTAAATTATGAACCCCCAAAAGGAACTACTATGGGGCCTATGGGTAACCCCAAAACCGTGCTTCAGGCTAAGGGGTTTCAGGGTCCGGGGCTGACGGCTTAGACCCGAGGTTCCGTGCAACTGGAAGACCATACCCTAGGCCCAAAGTATATAGTCATTTGTATATAGGTTATAGTCATATAGTATATAGGCTACATGGACCCTTAGAATATATGCTTTGAGTTAATATGGGGCCCTCAAAATAAAAGCACATAAGCACAAATAATGATAGGGATATCCCATATAAACCCCTTAAGATGAAGCCCAATAAGGTAGGGATATTCCTATAAAATGCTTATGCTTACGTGCTTTTTGGGCCCCTAATAATATGCACTCCAAGGTCTACTGCAGCAGCTTCCAGGTTGTTGCAGCTTTCAGGTATGGGACGGAGATAGGGCCTTTGGTGAGCAGGGCTGATGTGGAATAGGGTTAGGGTTTAGGGTTTAGGGGCCTGTGTGTGTGTGTAAACGTGACAGCTTCAAAGCTCCGCGCTCGGCGCCCAACTTCCACGCAGCTTCATTACACAAGACTCTGCCCTAAGCCGAATTCCCTAAAGCGGACCATGATCCCTAAACCCCCAAAGCCCTAAAGCGCAACCCCAGCGACTTGGAACCGGCATTCCGCATCGACCGGACTTCTAAGTTTAAACTACATGAAATGGCACCTAACCAAAGCGTAAACCTTAAACAATATATATTAGCTAACCCTGACTATAACCCCCTTAGAAGCATAATAAACATAATATGTTTTAATACTCTCTTGGGTTTTATATGAACAAAATATGTAAGAAACTAATTCCTAAGGAGACTATAGCACTTCACCCTAAACCCTAGAATACCTAGAGGCTCATACCCTACCCCTTTTTTAGGTTACCTAGTTTTATGGTTAGGATCTCCTATATAGAAAAGTAGGTACCTGAAAAAAGGGGTAGGGTATGATCCTATAGGTATTACCCAAAGGGTCCAAGTAATGGTATAGTGCACGTGTATACTTTTGGGGCCCAAATACCTACTTCAAAGGTATTTGGACCCTTTGGGTTGTAGGACTTTGAATAGGGTTGAGGGTTTAAGGTAATAAGCCCTAAACCCTTCTTCTTCGAGTGGGCGGCGGCTCGATCGACTGGCCCTCCTCGGTCTGAAACTCGAGGAGTGGATCCTTTGTTGGCTGTAGGGTTTAGGGTTTAGGGGTTTAGGGTTTAGGGTTTGGGGGTTTAGGGGTTTAGGGTTTGGGGTTTAGGGCTTAGGGTGTCTAGGGGCTTTCGGATTTAGGGTGTATAGGGGTCTAGGACCGTTTAGGGTTTAGGGGCTTAGGGTTTAGGCTGTATAGGGGTTTAGGGTTTAGGTCCGTTTAGGGTTTTGGGTTTCGGGCATCCTCTGTTGGCTCCAAGTTTCCTCCTAGGGTTCACAGGTTTCAAGATTTGCATGGAATTTTCGATTTCGGTCTATAGGAAGTTGACCAAGATATCCAGAGCTCGCCTATCATACTTCTCGCGTCCCACCTCACCCACCTCGTTTGATGGCAGGTCGAGTCGGAGGTCAGCATGATTTGCTGTCATGTTCAAGTGACAGAACCCTTCAAGAAGCTGTGCTTGCTCCCCGGAGCCAGCTACGTAGATGATTGGCAAAGAAGCTAATCGTGTCTAGTCCAGCATGCTCTGACCTCGATATCGAGTCAGACGCCGGCTGACCTGCAGCAGCAGGTCGTCGTCCGCCTTTGAGGGACTTCGGATTTGCCTAGTTCTTTATATAGTGGTGGCACACGAGCAGGTGCACTAGGCCAAGGGTGATGCAGGCTGGCTCGCCGATGTCCCGGGCTTATCGAACACTTATCGAAATAAGGACCACAGGGTGCCAAGGCCCTAGAAGTCGCTCGCCATCAAAGCCAGACTAGGCAGAGTCGTAGAACTCGGCGATGCGGGCCAAGCCCAAGATC